>OW679203.1:29783516-29819608 GCA_940337035.1 Agriotes lineatus | reverse complement strand
TTACCGTGTCGAATTCTAATTTAAGGAGGGCCGGCCGTGGTGCAGCGTTCTTGGTCGTTTTGCTATTTGCTATCCTTCTAATTGCAGTTTTTCATGTCCAAGCTACTGTCAACGTCGTGAAAGTATTTTTAATTAGTCTCCGCCTGCCTTGCGTTCTGACTGCTTCAGAAAAATGCTCCCGTGTGAAGTAACCCAAAGCAGACGCTTTTCAGATATGCCTGGTGAATTTTTAACGAACTTGTTAACGGAACCTTTATGAGAGGCAATGCGTAAACAAATGGGAATTAAAATTAGTCTGCATCAGCTTAGGACATCTCCAAGAGCTGAAAACTGGCTTGAAAATTAAAACGAAAAGAAATCTAGTTGAACAGTTTGCAATATATGGAATCTCAGATTACTATTTAAAATAGTTTTACTTTTGGGCTCTTTTCAATTGTCAGGCAAAGATAAAAGCGTTTGGCACTCATAGCAGTGACACAGAATTCTTCCTTAATTAAATTAAAGTTGCGCAGGTTATATTTAATTGTCAAAAAAGGAACTTTATTAGAAGCAACCGTGTGGAAAACCGCCTTTATTTTACAATCAAAAATAGGCCATGGTTGAAGGTAGTGTCACCTTAATTAATTCGTTGGTCAAATCTTCCAGAAAGTTTACTCATATACACTCGGGTACAATTGCCGGCCGCCAGCTCAGTAGAATAAGGCGTTACAGGTCTTTGAAGTATTACATAAACGGTAGAACAGAACAGAGATGTATGTCCAGGGCGCCAACGAATTTTTGTCAAATAACGCAAGTGTACTCAGGTGTTCAAACGAGAATTCGTAACCTCAAATAGCTTATACACAAATATTTTCTGAAAAGGAGGCTTCAAATAATATAGGTAGCCCTTCAAACCCCCATAGCTAGTATAATGGCAGTAAAATCACAGTATTATTATAATCACAATTCGTAGGTTGCCACAAATTAACAACTATGATTAATATGTTATAAATATGAAGTACCTCAATAAAAGGCTTACAAACTAGTACTTACAGGTTGACAAATTCGCAATAAAGTGTTATTGCACACATTAAAAATCAATCAGACAGGCAACAATAGTTATTTATTAGTTTCTTGGTTTGGAAGGAAACGCTTTACGTGCTCCTCCAGATGCGGTGAATTCTCAAGGTCACGTCCCTGATCCGTGTTTCAATACGTTTGGTACAATCTCGTGCCACAGAACAATGGTCGCGAGGAAAGTTTAAACACGAAGGGGCAGACTTAGACTTGGAGGTAGGCTTCTGGGTTGGGTCCCTTCTTGTGCTCTCAGAAAGGTACGGAGCAGGGGTTGAGGGAGCCATGACGATCCTAATGCAGCTTTAAACTGCGTTCCGCATCCTACACGTGGTAGAAATGACCGCCTCTGCAATTATTGCCCCAACGGTCCTTCGATAACTGACTGCTATAAGGGGAAAAACCGGTCCACGATAGCATACAAGTGAAATTAAATGCAGTTTGAAGCAAACTTTCTACTCACCCTGGGATGTTCCAGACACGTGCGAACAAATACTCGGCAGCGTGAGCTCCGGCCAAAATGGCGTGGAACTAAAGTTTTCTCACAACTGCTTCGGGAATTCGAATCCGCCCCAGAAAGGGGCAGGGAAACATTGCTCAAAAACTAATCAAACTGCAGCCCATGAATTCACCGAAACTTTTCTACTAACGTTAAACTGGCTTCATGCCGTTCGCCGAGCAAGGTGGAAAAGGAACGTTGCGCTGCAAAGCCAAGAGGTAGGCGTGGCACAATCTCGCGGAATACGAATTGAGTAGCGTAGACCTTAAGATCGAATAGGTGCGCTATTAAATCGTTACAGTAGTTATAGATTGAATATCACAATATGGTGTTTATATTTTCAAAAGCATATTGTATGCTAGAATAAACAGAACCTAAATTAAGTCTAGCTTTTTACTACTTGTAGGCGAGTAATCTCAATAACTTATGCAACGGCAGAAAACCCTACATTTTATCTAACACTTCACAAGCATCTAGGACGAGCTGACTACTTGTAATTTAGTAGCTAAGAGATGAAGTGATGAATAGTTCTTATTAGAAGCAAGGGACCCAGTGCCAACTCAAATATTTTTCTTTATCGTTCATGGGATTTATTGAAGTAAATAGCAATAATCAAGAAATATTAAAGATTGAAAGTCTTAATATAAACGTAGAATTAAATGTAATACCTACAATCAATGGCGTTCTACATATGATCAAAAAGTGAAAACGTCTTGTTTATAGGTACGATGCATTGGTTTACACAATGAAAAGGTGTAGCAATTGTTGCGCACTGCAGATACACAGTAATCGATGCGCGGCGTATTTACAAGGAAAGTTACGTGTGAAGCCTTCGACAGACTTTTTTCAAAGGCGCTCACCCTGTATATATTTGAACGAAAGTATATTCGGCTTTGAGCCGGCTAGACATAAACTTCATGCAGAATACCGTCTTTCTCCAACAGTTGGCAGTTAAGCGTTCTACCTACTTTCCTCCTTAGCTCAATTCTCTTTAGTAATAACTAACTTTAACAGAAGGCATAGTAAGCGGTATCTTATAGTGGATTTTTTACAATTTTGAAATTAAAAAAAATCTATTAACTTCTACAGTTCATATTTCAAAAACCATTTGGTTTAGAGGAAAAAAGATTATAAAAAATGTTTATTTTATTATAGTCTACATTTTTATTTAAATATTTTGTATATCTGCATTGGCTACGAAACTATATAGAAAGAACAAAAAATGGGACGCTATTTTTCAATATGGCGGCCGTAGTATAACTTTAATTTTAGGGAGATTTTACTATATACAGGAAAAAGGTAAATGCAATATCAAATTTGTGAGGACAATTTATTGAATTTAGCGCTTTCTTGCATTTTCTCGCATTTGTAACTCAAATTTTAGTATTCTTCCTACATAAGTTAAGCCTAAATTAACAGTTTAGTTGTGTTTTCAAAATTTGTTCCGGTCGTTTCAAATATTAGCGTCTCCCAGCCTGCTTTATATCATTAATTCAGGTTTAGATGTGCGTGTTCTGTATTTAGATATGTTTTGTTTTACGCAACGGATGAAATGACGTAGTCCACTTATCCTACCTTAATTGCTGCTCCAAAGGCCCATTATTTGCGGATTTGTCGTCAGGCAGGTCAGAACTTCGCCGAAGGCCTAGGCATATATCTGAGTTAGGATTTCAACATACTGGAACTTTTCCGCGGTGTCCATAAGTTGAAGAGAGTAAGAAGCTAAGTAGCGCGTGTGCCTCATTATTTGGTTTTAGATTTTGCTCCCAGAGAAATTCATTCTGATCCCCGCTACCGTCTTAAGAGGGTCGAAAATAGTGTCGTCTATTCCAGGAACCTAGCAGTCTCGGCTGTTGGGGCGCGCTGTGAAGGATTTCGTTCCATTAACTGTGCGCTTTTCTTTGATTTTCATGCCCTTTGAAGAGGTCGAATTTAACTGTGTGCTTTTCGTTAATTTTTGTGACGTTTGAAGAAGTTAAAATTAACTGTGTGCTTGTCGTTGATTTTTGTGTCCTCTGAAGAAGTTGAATGGTTTCGTTTCGCTTTGTGGCAAACGTTGGTGTTTCGTCGTGATGTGTGCACTAGCTGTCAGGGTTGAAGGTTGCGAGACCTTCATTTTCGCATTAGCGGATTTATTTATTGAATTCTCAAATGAACCAGCTCTATCTTACCAAGACGTCATGTTTTATCTGGCAAGTTGAAGTTTCGTTTCGTCATTTGTTCTCCCTCCATGGGGATTATTACCGTTTCAACTCCTGGATGTGGTAACCATCGTCTTGAAGCCCTGTTTCAGGTTCCCGCAAACACCTTTTTATGCAGTTGCTGATTTTACCAGTTGCTGGCAACTTCGGTGGACACGAATGTTGATTTCCCTGGATTCTGCAATCCAGGTATTTGTTCCAAGTTAGTTATAGTGAATTTTAAACTCTTTTGTGCGACGTATTGTTCGAAAGATGTGCGTGCGTAATTTAAGCTACCGTATGATGCGCACGTAATTTGAGATTTTATGTTTCCTTTTTAATGAACTTTCAAGGAATATCGCCGTAGTAAATTTTGTTGTTGAATTCATGATTGCTGATGCCACTATTGTAAGTAGAACGTTGTTTCTGTCCAGTAATTTTAAAGCTACTAACCCTTTTATTGGATTTCATGTTTGTGCAATTATTTCACATGTCTTTAACTCAATATATCTCATTTAATTAAGTACTTAGTGCATTATTATTTTATATATCAACTGTTGCATGCCTATTTGTGTTATGTTTTCTTTGTACAGAATACAGGAGAGTGTTGGAGACACCCATTAAACTTAGTCTATGGTTCCACTTTTACGTAGGCGGGTTTATAAGCAAAAGTCGATGCGCTAAATATTTAGCAACTGTAATATCGTAAAGAACTCCACCTGCTTTCTGAGCGTTTTAGCCGGGGAAACCTTTGTTACAGCCCATCGTGGCGTGGTTAGGGCAACGAATCTGTGTAATATTCCCGATTTTGTCATGATGTAGTTTTTATGTGGTAACAAATTGACGGTTTTTGTTTAAAGAACATTTTATGCTGTAACAAGCTGACCTCCACAAGTGGTACCATTGTTCTTTTGTCGTTAATACCGTTTTGGGCTGTAACAAATTCCTTGCTTGCATTAGTTTTTACAAGGGCAAAACCTATTTTTCTTGCACTATTACTGCACTATTAACCAGCACTAATGCAAATCAAAGCTAATTTACACAACCATGATGGAAATACCAATGCAGTGCCAGTAATTGCATTGATATTCAATTCAAAGGAGACCACAACACACATTGTAGTGAGTATTGGCCAAGACCGTATTTATTCTCCGATGCATTATATGGTATGAGGGTATTAATGGATATTCACTTGAGCGATTCTACTTATTTGTAATTAGTTAATTCATGCTAACAGAACGTAATGCTTTTCGGATGTAGTTACGATGTGCATTACTCGTGTACAGTGAAAAATAAAATGATGATAATAAATCGTGTTGTGTCCAAAAATATAGTACGCATAGAAAGTCTCTAATGTTTTCTAAAATTTTGAGTGTATATGGTCCGGTACGTGCTTTTTTAAACAATACAAAAATGGCCTATGCAATAACAAGTAAAATAAGTTGTTTTTCATTTAAAATGTTGAAATTTGTCCAATAAAAATAATTTGTGCTCTTATTCAGATTTATTTTAATTTCATATACTCTTTAGACGAATTATAGTCACTTGTTTATACCGTACTACACATCAACATTTAACACTGTTCTTAGCGATATCTAATACCTAAGAAAATGGCAAACATTTGTATATCAAAAAACCAATTTATAGTCATTTCGATCTACGTTTATTGAAGTATATATTTTTCACATGCTCTTCAATAAATACAGTATAGTATACTGCAAGATGCTCAAATTCGATTGAAATGAATCACATCTTGGGAAGCGGAAAATACTATTTTTGCAGGGTTCAATACTTATAACGATTAAAAGCAGGACGGCATTTACGTGTTAAGCAGACTTGAATATTTATATTATTGCAAATTTAAATTGGCGTTTTTAAAACATAAATTATTCATGGCCCTCCACTTGTAAGAGATCCCTGAATCTAATTGTGCTATTTTATGTATTATTCAAATCCTCATCAATTTGCGCTTAAACTCCGTATCAAATTAAGCAGCCATCAATTATAATTTTTTTGGGAGATCGTTGGTACGCATGTTTATTAAACTCGCTTGGGGAGGGAATTGTAAAAGCGAGTTAAATTTTATTCATATTTTCTTGCTATATGTCTCGAGGGATTAATTTGTCGCGTAATATGATTTTGCATCGAAGATGTCTTTTGCTTTAAAATATTAGCAGGGCGCCTGAAACATAAATTTTGCATCTGGAAAGCTTACTTTTGTGTTTTCCGTGTTGTAGTTTAAGCCAAGGTGTCAGTCTTCGTTTGACAAATTAATATGAATTACAATGTAGCTAAGATGCCGTTGGCGTCATTTAAGAACCTTTAGAGTTTTACGATTTGCCTGAAATCGCTTTGCTTTCTTTCAGTGTTACGCTCATTGCACAACGTTTCGAAAAAGAAATGGTTATTCGTTATATTACTTAGCGTTGCCAAGACCGACCTAAATTACAGAAATTTATTGAAAAAGCCGGCGCGAGACACTTAGTAGGCGCTTACTCTAAATACTGATAACTTCACACTGACGATGATATACAGTTTTTACTTTGAATATTTTTCAAACAAGACACGGAAAAAACCAAGCCTAAATTATTTGCTGAAGGCGTCACACTTTAAAGGCGAATATGATGGTGGAAATTTAAGTTTTCCTCAATTCAACACAACGCAAATACACGTACCTTTAATTTAATTGAAAGCGGCAGATGAGGTACATTCAGCATGGTACCTGGAGATTCGGTCTCAGCTATCCAAAACTCCGCATAAGCGGTCGAACGATACAGAAAGCGCCGCTGCTTGCAACAACGGCGGGGTGAGATGGATGGTCTCTCCCACAAAAACCAGTGTTAGTTGGCTAGTTTACATTTTTTTGTTACCTTGTATCTTGTAAATTTAGGTCCACTTTTAAAAACTGACAATAGCCTGTGTTGTCAGTCAAAATAAATAAATTTTAAATAACCAAATCTTGCGAGTTTAGCTTCTAAAATTTGTAATCGCTAAGTTTCAATCAACTAGTGGACGGATAAGAGGTTTATAAACATTTTACTGCAGTTAGAAGTCTATTTTTGCTTCTAACGCATTCGATGAATGGTAGTTTAGAACAGACTTTTAGGACGAGAATGAATCGCCTAATTGTAAATTCAAGTGGTGGCACAATTGTCACGTGACAGGAATTAATAAGCTACGCGTTGTTTACTACAACAAACTCAACATTTTTCAAATGGAATTGAAATTTTCTGACACTAATTTAATTAAAACCTGGGGTTTGCCCATATTTAACTTGTTTCATTCGAATTATCTAGTGGAGGAGGAAGGTTCATGACATTTATTGCAGTGAAGTCATACGCAGTTTTAGGTCATTTAAGTAGTTTAAATGGTGCTGAGCTACTACTATTGTTTCCAAACTATATAAACAGCCATATTAATAGAATTAAGTTTACCATGTAATTTAAACGATTTCTTGGACCTGTCTTACCGTAAAATCAGAAGAGGAGATGTACTCACCTGTAACAAAAAGTAAGTATAAGTGGAGCGAATAGTATAATTATCAAACAAGTAAAAGCTAATTAATAGGACTAAAACTCAATATAAAGCAAAACCACAGCGTATTACTATTCGAGTAGAACATTAAGAACAACGGATGCAATAATCTTCAGTCAGGGTTTTAACGTCTAAAGGAGCGCATGGCTTTGCGTTGCCCCGTTCACCGGCTTACTGTTAGGTATTTTAGGAAAGAACTTAAAGCTCTAACGAAAAAAACGTGTTGTTGAAGCAAGAGCAGTCGTAATCTTGCTATAGTTGATTAAGGGTGTTATCTCATTATGGTCGAAACCTAATGTGGAGGTTGATTTCTCTTTGAATATTCCAAATAAGGGGGCGTTGTGTTTTGCGGATACATGTGTTTCGCTAGCCTTTATTCCACTGTGTGAATAAAGACTTTCCTCGAATTCCGTACCTTTCTTGGTCACCACGTAGACAAGGCCATGGTGTTATTACCCCCAAAATAGCCTTCCCCAAGAAGATATTCATTTTTCTCCAAATTCTAATCGGAATAAGCCATCAGTCAGCAACATCTCCACTGAGTTTTGGGGCCCTACGAGCTGTTATCAGGTACAACTTACATTGTAATTGCATAAGTGCATTAGAATTATTGTGATGTATATCTATTCATTAACCTTGTGATACTTTGCGCCTACAGAGACGAACACTGTCGAGTCAGATGTGTTAAGTATTGCGAAACTATTATTAATTTGACTAATTTAAGGAACCACCCTTTCTTTACTGGTTTTTCTACGGCTTTTCTTTACTGAATGAATTTAAGCAGGCAATTGCTGGTAGAAATACTAATACCCGAATTTTACTGTACATACAGTGACATCACTTAGGGAATTGTTAATTTAAAACTTATTTGTAAACATGGAATCATTGGACTCATCATGAGCCGGCACGAAGGGCAATATACTAGTTTAAATTTTTCCCGTGTGGGTTTTATTGAGTTATATGTTTTATACTGTAAGGAAACTCGTAGAAAGAGTTTAGAATAATCTAGCTATGGCACTTGGGGCTTTTCACATCTGGTTCAATACTTGCGATTTCGAGCCTATTAATTGAAATATTTAAAAAAAATTACAGTGTTCCACTTACTCGTACAATTGGTGCTTAGATTAATCTCCTGTCCAGATAACCATAATAGTTAGCTGCTTCTTGTTGGGGTAGTTCTTAATTATGAAAAAACACTATGCGACAGTTATTTATCTGTAATGTGTAGATAGCTTCTATATGCTCGATTTTTTAGATATTCTGCTATCTTATTCAGGCAAAGTTGAAGATTCCTTGAGGCCATGTCTGCTTTTCGGTTGGAAGCCATGGTGACAATATCAATGACAAATGCCGTCACAATAATGTTTCTTGAGGTTGACAAGTTCATTACATGGAGCGGGTAGAAAACTGGCCGAAGTACACTCACCTATAGCACTCCTGATTGAATTGGGTTAAGTGTTGTGTAGGATCACCGAAGTCTTACAAAGAAATGCCTATTGGTAAGTTAGGATGTCATACCCTGCTAGTGATTATGATGTAACGTTTTCTTGATCTTGCACAATAAACCCGTTTGCCATACCTTGTCCAAGGTCTGTGAGAGATCGAGAATTGCATCTGATCTGTTCTACATTTAAGTGTTGTCACCCAAAACCAAACTGATGTTAGAGTATTGGATTTGTCAGTAGCGACATAAGTTAGTCAAAACACTATAAACAACCTTTTTTATTTAATTATTAATATTTGTCTTATAATCTCATCCTAAAGAATCTCTAAAGTTACAGTTAAAGTATAAAGTAAAGTTAGAAATATTGACAATTGAATAAAAAGACAGCCTATAGTGCTGACTAATTAACAACTACTGGGCTAGTCCATCTAATGCGGAACATTAAGAGATTTAAGAATTGCTTCTTCTCGTTCTTCCTTTGGAAATGCGGAAAAGACCTGTTCTGTACATTTGTTTGCCTTCTAACTAGCTATTGGGTCCGATTTCCCCACCAATTCTTGTATGAATTGTGTAACGTGATTAGTAGCAGCTCCTCTCTCTTCGTCTCTTGTTGGTAGACTTTTTTTAAATTAAATCTCTGACGTTACATAATTTGCTGTGCATGTCAAAGTAGTCGTGTTTGGTTTTTTTACTTTCAGTTTTACTTTTAGTTTCAGATAGGACTTTGGTGTAAGAAAGTTTGGTTATATTTCTTTTATGATGTAGAAGTCCAAACGTTTGTGGTTTTTGTCGTATCTGAAGGCAAATAAGCTAGTTATACGGTGGGTCAACATTGAGGACGCTTAGCTTGCATGGCGAGGTGAGATTTGTGGTTTTGAATCTATTGTTACGGTATTAAAAGAACTTTACGACACCCACCCAAGGTGAGCATCGCACCACGGAATCAGTCCTGAAAAACTGGCACACTTGCCCTGAGATCGGCTAAAAATAGGCTAAAGGCCACGGCTGGAACGCTCAGGGAGTCGGGCGTGAGTCACACGATACGTTCTGGGCAAGCGTGTTGCGGCATATATATATATAGGGTAAGTCAAAATTATGAGGGCGCCACCAAGCCTGTCTTAACCCGACTAACCGGGCCTGGACGGTTAGACGGAAGCGAAGCACGCAAAATACTCCGACGATAGGATTACTCAAGAGTTGCAAGGTCAAATAACAATTTCGAGATTGCCTTATGCAAGGATTGTAATTAGGTGCCAATCCGACCGCGACTACCCAGCTGTCTCACCCACCTGTACGCTCAAAGCTCCCTCGTCCCGTCGCACAATAATCAGTACACTGAAGGGGCGCTTATCTGAAACAGAACATGCACAAGTCGAAACAAAACAATAGTTCCCTTAACTAACAAATCATGTATTGACTCACGGGTTACAATGGGGCAGCGGAGTGCGTCGCCCTATATCTATAAATAGATTACATATAAGAAAACACCAGCTGGCGCGCGCTCTAAACCTAGCGACAGATGTTGAACAGTAATGAACAAAGTAGCACTTGTAACATAGACAGTCTGTAATTTGGAATGAATGTACAAATATGCGGGTGCGACGCCTTAGGCAGCAAACAGTAATGAACAAAGTAGCACTTGTAACATAGACAGTCTGTAATTTGGAATGAATGTACAAATATGACGACAGTGCCTGTAGGCACAAGAGATGTGACGGGCTCGCTCGCGGCGTCCCAATACAGCTCGTACGCGGGGCTTAATGCTCTCCGCGGGACAGGTACACTCGCGTTCACAGCGGTAATCAGTACAAAGACACATACCTTAATATTTAGGCGGTTGGGGAGCCTGGTACAGTTGAGTTGCGACAGGCTGCAGTCTTAGGTGGCAGGTACATTCGATGTTCGACGGCTATAGGGATGAGTGGACATCCGCCATAATGGCGACGTGAGACGCGTCAGGACGCGTACAACTGGACGACGAAAAATGGGCCACTTTCGTTCTGCGGGACAGATCCTTGAAGGTCGAGATGAAGGGGGAACGATCCCTTACTTACGGGAGCAGGAACTGGGCTCAAGAAGCACCCACGCTACGCCGAAAACAAATCGGAACTCCCACACAACCACCACACGCACGCTCTCTGCAACGGGCTGCGATCAACTGCCCAGAGGGAAGCGCTGCCACAGGTCACATCGGTCGCGTCCCCACGTGACTAAACCTCGGCAGCCAATCGCGAGGCGATAAGATGAAACAAATTAATGCCGGCGACAATGGTAGCACGCCGCAACGGCGTGTTTTCTAGAAGATTCGGAATTCTTGCGAGCGATAACGCTCGGCTGCCAAAGCGCCATCAGAGGGGGGCTCCAACCGACGAGAAATACTGCGTTTGGGGCCAGATATGTGCAAAATCATGATTCTGGAATTAGGCGATGGAGCCAAATAAGTAACTAAAAGGGTTTAGCATACGGGCACGCTGCCCTAAAGCCTAGGTGGCTATTTAAAATACCAAAATGACCTGACACTATTTCTTTGAGTTGCAATGGATCTTTTGTTTAACTTAGAAACGAGGGTAAGTAAGTTGGTTTATCAACAATAATTCCATATCACAGACTGGTAAACTTTGCATTTACAACCAAAAATGTACAAACAAAAATTGTCTTTGAATAAATTTTCTGCACTGGGGCCAATGGCGCCTATACGGCAGGCAACCTACTAGACACAGGTGGGCCGCGGTGGAGTTGAGGTCCCTTGATTTCCCGCGCGTTAAAACAAAATTTATGTAAACACAAAAATGACAGGCAATCTATTCGTTGTACTGAAGGCATGAGTTTAATGTTTCCTTGCTCAGCCAACATGATTATGTGTATGTAACATTTTACAGCTGTAGCTTGTCTGCTTGTAGACTCCTCCACCCTGTAGCTTAAATTTTAAACGTGTTGAGTTTGCATTCGTGGAATTAATAATCGTAACTCGCCGGCTACGCAGCGCTCTGGCTGTTCGAAGCGTTTTTTGCACCGGCAGCAGCTCGGGACCGGGACTGCTTGCCACAGAATATCGGTTCGACAGTTCAGAACTGCGGTATAGTTGAAGGACTCCTCTGAAAGTCTTCTGGTGGAGTCCTTGACTCAAGTTTTTTTTGGCGGCTGGCTTGCTTTGCTGGATGAAGCGGGGTTCCAGCTTCTTTTGGCTTGGTGCTGCGTCACCGGATGAAGCAGGATATAAAGGTATTTTGGGCGGGCCAAGTATTATTCTTTTATACCTGTTCGAGCCTTCTACTTCGATCTACTTCGGAGGAACACAAGTGGGGCCTGCGCTGTGGGTACATGCTATGGAAACGTGCATATATCTGGGCCCCCATATGAATCACTATGTGTCCGCGCGGCAAAGGATAAACGTCTATTGTGACTATCATGGCTGCTTACAAATTTCCACACGGTCGATTAATTTTCAGTTGTACTTTGTAGGGGCGCAAACATTTCAAGCTGACCTCTCCTTGGACTTGATGGTCGAAGTGTTTTGAAGAAGCTTTCAAAATATGTTTTTTGTATGCTGTTGTTTGGGTACCATTCTAATCGTCAACGGTTGTATCGGTTGCCTGAAGGTTATTTTCATCATATTCCGAGTTTGTGATGTATAATAGAACTTTTAGTGACAGTGGAGCACCTACGTGTCCCGCCGTCACGGTATTGTGTGTATATTGGGTATTTCTGGATACTTATATAACTTTTACTGATAAGGTGGGTCTCTGAGATTAACATTATATTACTGTTTGGATTAATTAGAACGATTCTAAGTTCAGGGACATAATGTGTAACGCCGGCGCCGCGTTGTTAGCATTCTAAACTGCTAAACGGAGGTACTATGCCATTACGGCAGTTTAGATATAGTGCAAAATTGTATTTGTCCTTTGGCCGTATATTTACCATAGTGCCCTCTGTTTGGTGGAGTTTGTACGTTGGGTTGCTCAAATAGTGTATTTAGTCTTGGCACCTGGGAGAAAGGCAGACATAGTCAATGTGCCAGCGTTTTAATTAAACAAAAAACTACTGCCATTTTAACCCGAGATGCGCAGGGCACCACTTCTGTTCTGCCCCAGTTTGCTTACGTTTTTCCATTTTTATCGCTTCTTGTTTTATTTTGTTTATGTTTTACTTCCATGTTGTTGTCTTATAAATGTATAAATATTACTGAAATCTCGCACATCTCACGACCGAACGTTCAGATTTTTTCACATTTAGTTAGCATGTTTAGGGCTTGCGGAACGGTCCACTTCGTTAGTTGAAACTTCATATTCGAACCATATGGAAGACAAATATGTAAGTTCAACTACTAGTTTATTTTAGAAACAAAATTTACGGTAAACGTACGAAGCATTCGCCAGAGCTGCAGATTTGTTTATTCAAGTACCTGATTAAGGAAATTATGTTTATTGTTCGGATTACTCTAGCTCATGCGATTCCATTGGGGTTCGATAACTGTATTGGCGGTACATTTGCAATTTATAGAAGCTTTCCTCATTTCTCTTGATTTTGTAAAGAAAAATCCTGGCACTAATTATTCCCAAACCCCAACACGTTTACTTACTTCCACCCTGCTTCTTATAGGAAATATAAGAAAGTTCTCAGGAAGCCGGAAACTCAGCAAACAAAGCCTGCTTGGCAAACGCCCGATGCCATGACCATTCCATTATATGGAATCGCATTTCGTGCCTATTCTTTGCGAGAAATTTGATATTTGTCCATATTGGAAGTGTGAACAGTATATCAAGTGCCCCTGAGCAGCCGCTTTCTTGCAGAATTTGTAGCTTTACAAAGGTAACCGAGTGTGGGCCCTTTGTTATACACATCGGAGAATTTATAGGAAGTTTCCCATTGTATCACGGCCTGATCGGTTTCCATTAATGTGATTGCTATCGCGCTCGATTTGCGATATGTACAATAAATTAGCAATCACCTTCCTCTTATTATGGGTAGGCTTTGGTAGATTACGAAGCGGGTAAATACTGATTATTCTGTTCTATTTAACGAGTGACATTTTTAAAATTAGTCAGTTCTAATTACTACACATTGCGACTAACATTTTTAAAGTGCGTTTAGTGGCAAATGGTAATTTTTTTAGAAAGCAGCGACTAATTTATACCCGTTTTTCTTCCATCGTCAAAAAAAAAACGAAGTATCGTAATCACGTAAAAATCGCATTACGAGATTTCTTCAGATCTTTAAGTTTCAGGGTCTGTAGATGACGAAAAACAGGTTTTCTAAATTCCGTCTGTCTGCCTGTCTGTTTGTCTGTTCGCGGTATAACTCAAAAACTATTTCTTGCATGCATATTATATGTTTAGTTGGCACGAAAACGAAAACATTTCCGAGAAATAGATACAGGGTAAACACCCAAAAAAAATTGTTTATTTTATTTTACCTGAGAAATAAATACAAGTAATAATTTGCACATAGCTCAGGCTTTATCACTGGTAAAAATGAGACCTAACAGATACAGGGCAAACATCACAAATTGGACAGAATAGTATGGTGCTTTCTAGTGCAACACAAACTCGTCCACTTTGAGCACGCCCGTGGCTCAGTTATTCTAGCGGCAGAGCGCGGAATGCGAATCCCAGCCGACTACATTTTTACCTCCCTCCTCTAAAAGAGGAAAGAATTTGTTATCTGCAAAAGATAAAAGTAATTTATTAAATGTTTGTACAGCTGTGATATTTGGGAGTTAAAAATTTTTTAGGAAGCAAATCGAAACAAGAAATATGTTGAGATTACATTCCTAAAAATTTTAGAAGATTTTTCAGCTAATTTTTGATTTTAAAAAGTTCATTAATTACTAATGGTTTTTTTAAATGAAAACCATCAGTTGTGTCAAATTTACAATTTAGTGATTGAAAATAAAAGGTCAAATTAATGTTACGTACGTTTCGCTATTTATTATAGCTTCTTCATGACATATTTTGATACATTTTAAAAATTATGGGACACACACATATAAAATATTAAACAATTAATTTTTAATCTAGAAATAAGTATTCAATGGTTAGATTTGTGAAATTAATCAACCTTCTATTATTTTACCTTTAGTATTGTTTTTTTTATTACTTTTGGTTTTGGTTTTATTTTGATTGTGAAACTTGGATAAGATCCAATGGTTATTTATGTAAAATTGGATTCCAAAACATTTAGTATGTATTGATTGTTTGTAATTATCTAAAACAAAATTATTTTGTATTAATATTGGATAGATGTTTTAAAATAGAATTTTTAATTAACTTACATTGGTGGGTTGTTTGATTTGTTTCCAAGAATTTGTTTAAAGAAATTTTTTTTTGCTCATTAATAAATTTTTGTTTTTGAAGTTTAGTGGGATGGTATGTTTGTATTTTTGTCTAATTCAAAAATATTGAAGGGTTTTCCATTTGGGCCTCGAGGTCCTTCTTCTACAATATGTGTTTAGAATTCCATGGTAATTTCCATTTTGTGATATTTTCATTTCTTAGCTTAAGGTGGATTATTTTTCGGGATGTTTAAAAATAGATAATGATCTATGTAGTTAGATGGTTGTCTTGTGTGTATTTAGTTTTTGTTAGAAGCTGGAAATTTTTTTATATTATTGTATAATTATTTATTTTATGATTTGTTAATTACACTACCTGTATAAAAATCAATGGCAGGTTTCTTGGTTTAGTAATTATTATTTTTTATATTAAATTTTTGATGGTTTTAATTTATTTACTTTGAAGGATCGTTGGTTGGGAATAGCCATTTTTGTTTGTCTGTAGCCTGGTCTCGTGTTATTTTTTGGTGTTTGGCTTGTTGGGATTATTTTCTCGTTTTAAAATGCTGTAATTAAAATTTAGAACATATTTAGTATTATATTAATGTTTTTATTTTATGCTTACTTGCTTTTTGTCGTTTTTATTGTTAATTTAAAATGGAAATTGACAAGGAGCTGCTATTTCTTACTTGGCCATATTGCTTTCTGGGGGTTCTGACGTATGTTGGCCTTGTTATTTCATTAGTTAAATTTAGTTCCTATTAGTTAAAGTGCCAGTGACTAAAATAAGAAGGGCATTATTAGGAAATTTCTTAAACTTGAATCAATAATTTGTTTATGAAGAAAATTGTTAGCTTTCAAAAATTTAAAAATAAAATAGTAAGTTTAAAGAAGGTATGTTGATGAAAATGCAAGGGATAATTATATTTTTATTTTGAATTAACATTGAAAATATTGTCGTAAGTATTGTGTAAATTTTCTGTGTCTGTTTTATAGTTGATTGCATTTGGCGTTTTTTTTTATTTCGATACTTTCCAAAAGTAATCTTTTTTTGAAATGGTTTTCACTATGTAAAATTTTGGGCTTTTCTAAGTTGAAATTGTGTAGTTTATTTATTGCATGATCAGTGAGGCCAGTACTATTTTTATTTGGTGTTAGCATTTTCTCTTTTATTAATTGTTTATGTTGATAAATTCTTTTTTTGAGATATTGTTTTGTTTGTCCTATATAGGTCGCATTGCAATTGTTACAGTCAATTTGGTAAATGAGATGTGATTTTAAGTTTTTGTCTGTTTTATCTTTTAGGTTTTTATAAAAAATTTTTTGGAGTGTAGTATGATTTTTAAAGGCTGTGTTAATATATATTTTTTTTAATTCTTTTTCAATTTTTTCGGATAAACAGGGGATATAAGGTATTGTAGTGTAAATGTTTTTTTCCTTTTCTTCTTCTATGTTATTGAATTCGTTGTTCAAAAAATTTGGTTGTAAATTGATCGAGTTATTTTGATTGTTTCTTTTTTGTAAAATGTTTAATCTAGTATTGATTGTTTTATTTATTAAGTTAATTGGGTAGTTATTAAGAAGTAGTATATTTGTAATTTTTTCTAAATTGGATTTGTGATGTTTTTTATTAGATAAAATTATTGCTCGGTCTACTAAACCGTTAATTACACTTTTTTTATATTTTAAAGTAGTATATGAATTGACATTTAGATATCTATCTGTTTTGGTTTGTTTTCTATACCAATTTGTACTGATGCAACCGTTGTTTTCTCTTGTTAAAGTCAGGTCTAGGAAATTTATTGAATTATTGTTGTTTTCGTTTTCTAATGTAAACTGTAATCTAGGGCGAAAGTTATTAAATTTTTGAAAAATATGTTTTATTTCGTTTTTATTTGTTCCCATGGTGATGTCATCTACATATCTTTGATATAGTGAAATATTTTGGTTGTTTTTAATAAGTTTTATTTCTAAATCCATTAAAACTAATTCTGCTATTGTACTTGATATTGGTGATCCCATTGGTACACCGAAATTTTGTTTGTAAATATTTTTGTTGTATGAAAAGTAAGTATTGTTGAGCACAAAAGTTAAAGCATTAATGAAATCATTTTTAGGTATTAAGGTATAATTAGTTATTTCGTCCCAGTGATTTTCTACTGATTGGATAGCGAGATCTATTGGAATATTGGTGTATAAAGAGATTACGTCTAATGATAGTAGTACATAGTTTTTTGGTAATTTTTGGTTGTTTATTGTTTCTTTGAATGACCATGAGTCTTTGACACAATAAATATTTTTAATTGTGATATTAGTTAGTATTTTTCCTAAAAATTTTGAAAGTTTGTAAGTGTGGCTCATATATGAAGCTACTATGGGTCTAAGTGGGATATTAGTTTTATGTAACTTGGGTAGTCCGTATATTACAGGTGGAGTTCCATTATATGTTGTGAGTTGTTTAGATTCTTGTTCACTTATGTAATTGTTGGTTGTAAGTTTTTTTATTATTGCATTATTTTGTGTTTGTATTTTTTGTGTTGGGTCTTTTTTTAGTATTGTGTAAGTATTTTCATCTGTTAATAGTTCTTCCATTTTGGCTGTGTACATACTATTGGTTAATAATACAGTTTTTTGTGTTTTGTCAGCTTTTGTTACAATTATGTCTGGATTATTTTTGAGAAAAAGTTTTGTTTCGTTTAATTTATTTAGTAATTCTTTATGGGCTTTCTGTTGCAATATTGGTATTTTTGATTTGTTAGGTTTTTTTTTGAAATTTGTTAAAATGTTACAAATGTTAGCACGAGTTATGTTTTGTTCTTTTTCTTTTAAATTTGTTATTGAGTTTTCTATATTAATTATAAATTGTTCATATGGGATTTTATTTGGTTCCTAAATATTAAAATTTGGGCCGTAATTAAGAATTTCTTGAACATTTGCTGGGATATTGGTGTTTGTTAAGTTGTGTATCCAATCTTTTTTTATATTATTAGAGGGTTGTGGTGATGATGTATGTTTTGTCAAATAAAATTTTGATGAATTTTGGCATTGGTTTAATTTGTATAATTTGTTTTTGTGTTTATCAGTTATTTGATTTTTTAGTTTTTTGTAAAAAGGTGTTTTTTTTTGCGAGAAAATCTATAATTATTTGTTTTGGGCATTTTTGTTCTAGATAATTTTTGCAATTGTTTATTTTTTGTTTAAGAAAATTTTTTGTGGTGTATGCATCATTTATTAAAATTGAGATAGTTTTGTTTGTGAAATTCAATTTTACATTGTGAAATTTTTCATTATTTATTATATTTTGGAAAGTTATGTTATTAAAATTTTTTTGAAGAAATTTAGGTATTAAATTCAGTTTTTTACAGGTAGTAAGGAAGTTTATTCTTTCACATACCTTTACAAATGTTTTGCTGTAGTAATCCAGGTTGTTGAAGCAAGATGTTATTTTATTTCCAAGTTGGTTTTTGATTAGGTGGTGGAACGTGTTGCTTGGTGTTGCCATCCTGGTTGTTTTCTTCGATGGGTGTTTGGTTATTTATTTTATTTGTGTGTTTAGATGGGTGGTAAATTTTAAGATATATGTTGTTGGTGAGAAATGTAAGGGTTTAAAAATCCAATTTAAAATGGGATTTATATTTTAATCATTCTTCTAATATGATTAGTATACATTTATTAAATCTTTGTACAGCTGTGATATTTGGGAGTTAAAATTTTTTTAGGAAGCAAATCGAAACAAGAAATATGTTGAGATTACATTCCTAAAAATTTTAGAAGATTTTTCAGCTAATTTTTGATTTTAAAAAGGTCATTAAATACTAATGGTTTTTTTTTAATGAAAACCATCAGTTGTGTCAAATTTACAATTTAGTGATTGAAAATAAAAGGTCAAATTAATGTTACGTACGTTTCGCTATTTATTATAGCTTCTTCATGACATATTTTGATACATTTTAAAAATTATGGGACACACACATATAAAATATTAAACAATTAATTTTTAGTCTAGAAATAAGTATTCAATGGTTAGATTTGTGAAATTAATAAACCTCCTATTATTTTACCTTTAGTATTGTTTTTTTTATTACTTTTGGTTTTGGTTTTATTTTGATTGTGAAACTTGGATAAGATCCAATGGTTATTTATGTAAAATTGGATTCCAAAACATTTAGTATGTATTGGTTGTTAGTAATTATCTAAAACAAAATTATTTTGTATTAATATTGGATAGATGTTTTAAAATAGAATTTTTAATTAACTTACATTGGTGGGTTGTTTGATTTGTTTCCAAGAATTTGTTTAAAAAAATTTTTTTTCCTCATTAATAAATTTTTGTTTTTGAAGTTTGTGGGATGGTATGTTTGTATTTTTGTCTAATTCAAAAATATTGAAGGGTTTTCCATTTGGGCCTCGAGGTCCTTCTTCTACAATAGTGTTTAGAATTCCATGGTAATTTCCATTTTGTGATATTTTCATTTCTTAGCTTAAGGTGGATTATTTTTCGGGATGTTTAAAAATAGATAATGATCTATGTAGTTAGATTGTTGTCTTGTGTGTATTTAGTAATAATTTTCAAATAGCTCAGGCTTTATCATTGGCGAAAATGAAACCTAGCAAATACAGGGTAAACATCACATCACATCAAATGGGACGAATAGTATGATGCTTTATAACGCAGAAACTCGTCCAATTCGAACTGGCTCGATATGTTCGCCTCGGAGTTTAAATCCTAGCAGACTACATTTTTTTTTATTTGCAAATTTATCAAATTGGTGCGAGGGAAGTTTTGTGTAAATCCCTTTACAGATTTTTTTAAATGCATTAATTGTGATATTGCCAAACATATAACTCTGGTATTTTGCTGCAATGCAAGACATTATTTGATAATTCTATTTTGATATCGGTCACCGAGATGTAAGCTTCTTACAAGGAAACCTTATTCGTGTCCTCAGTCTACTCATTTCAGAATTGCAGCTAGAGTACATTAACGCAGCTAGCGTAGTTCAAATATACCCGCATTGGTTAAAACTAAACGTGAATGCTGCGTGGATGATCATTTAGAAAGCTCAATTCGAATAACCCCTTACGCAGATTCAGAAATGTTTCCTATAGCGTAAATCGGTTACCTGAATTTTTATATACATTATATTCATTCAAAATAAAAGACGAATGATTTTTCGACCTCATCAGCGATTGCCTAAAAGCTCGAGTCTTTATTCATCTCACCACTTACACGACTTGGAGAAATAGAGAATGGACTATAGTGTGCAGCAGATAGTTGCGTCAGGAGTGCCAGCTTCAAAATTTTTGGAAGCTTTTACGGAGCAAACTTTGGTACAGTCCCATATAAATCAGTGGTTTGAAAATCCTGCTGGCGTTTTTCAGCATGTTTTCTTTAATTATACGAGGGTTATTTTTTAACTTCCGACTTAATAAGAATAACAAACAATAACTGTACTGATCTGACGCCCTGATGCCCTTCAAAGTTTATACATTCGGCCAGAAGAAACCGAATTACGGCTTACTGCGCCCGCCAAGTGTGAATTGACTTGAAAGGCGTAATAGCCCAAGTTCATCGTCAGAGGAGTACAGATTATGAGCGACGACCATGTGGTAGAATGGTGCAGAAATTCTAGAAAAGCAGTTAAAAGCCAACCTGAATGATTGGCTGAGTTACCAGGCGGTAACCTTCTTTGAGGAGAGCATAGAAAGGCTAGTACCACTGTATGATAAATGCGTTCATCGAAATGACGAGAATGTAGAAGCGTAGCTGAGAGATGTAATTACATTTTCTATGACAATAACTATTTTATATTCATTCTTGTTTTTCATTCCTATTGAATTAGAGGTTTAAAAAACTGGCTCTTGTAGTTCAGGGTGATGTTTGTCATTAACATTAAAGTATAGTTTGTTATTTACATTTATTTGATCAATGCAGTTTGTAATGTGTGTAACTATCATCTTTAAAACTGAGGTGTTTGTGAACTACTCCTTTGAACACGACGTCCCATAGGTCTTAACATTTCAATAATCATTTGCCCTTGATAGCTCAGTAAATATGAAACTCTAAAATACCCGTTAGTAGCTATGAAAGATTAATATCTAAAAAACAGGAAGCTGATCCTGTAGTGTTTTCGGGCTGAAACTGCCTTTAAACAATTTACATGAAAGGCCAAGTAGTTTACACAAATGCATTAACTTGAAATTCAAAAGTAAGCAGGATTAACTCATCAAACGGGCTATGTCCGAGATTGCTGGCTCTACTGGCACGTACGTACACAACATACATGAAACAATATTAAAAACATCCACAGAATATTTGTCCTTTAAATCTCAAACAAAATAATTGTTTTTTAAATGCAAAATTAAAAACACTTGAAGACAATACTGTCCAAAGTTATATTCGCGTGCATTAATCTGACACAATTTGCGTAAGTACGCGCATTCCTTAGGTGCGGTTCTCACACAACTGTAGCGATTATTTATCGCTTTATTGCCCACATTTGCTGTGGATGTCAGGCTACCTTCCAATCCTCGAAGTCGCACTGACTTGCGTCACCCAAACCTCGGATAGCGTGATGCTAGGAATCCTTAATGGACGCCCCGGACTGCTTCCCACATTTCTATCGTCACCTCGTATACAATGAATAATGCCTTCATTTGAAATATAAAGGCCAGTTTGCAGCACTGGAATGCAGCAATTATGTAGCGTAGGCTACTCGCCGCTTCTATATTATTTCGTTTTAAGGCGAACTTGCACAATGTAGTTTTGGAATTGCAGGTGTGGGTGCTTTCAGCTGGAGCTGGCCTGCGACTAGAACACTTGTTCTCAGCATCACGCTATCGCAGGCTCCTCGTGAATTCCGCTCGACAAATCTTACCGATGCACGTACAGGGTCGGCTCTGCGCGCATTTGATTATTCTAAAATAAAGGCTAAATTTAATTTACAATAGAAAAAACATCTAAGTAAAAGTAGGTTCTATCCTCGAATGTGAAAATAAACACTACAGGCAATGGATGCCGAGGCCCCTTACTGCTTCCTTGTTTTTAAGTTAAAATGGTGACATTTTCTTGCAGAAATGACAAATTATATGGTTTTTCAGATAAAAATAGAACAAGTGCATTGTCACTAAATGCAGTGGTAAATATATCCAAGAGGAGGGTCATTTTCTTTACATAAAAAAATTGAAATCGCCTGCAGTTGTGTTTTTTTATAAATATGAAAATGATTTAGAATTCCACCTGAAATTAGCAATTGGTCTAAAAAGCAAATACATGGAAAAATGTTCTGAAACGAAGTAGATATGTTTAATATACAATTGACGTTACTTGATGTTTTTATCACCAAGCAGTACCTTAAATATTATCCATTATAAAATCCTGTTGATGGCACTGTTCTTATGGAGTGTTGCATTTATTTATTTATTTATAGCCATGTCCTGTTTCAAGAATATGGTATATAACGTATATTTTTCTATTTCCTTCCGCCACTTGATATAAACTTCTTTTATACTTTCTACGAAGCATAGAGAATTTACGTCCCTCTCAACGTGCGGCTTGTCATCTTCATAATTTAAAACGTAAAGCACGAGCGTGTCTCCAAAAACTCCGCGCCGCCGAACAAGCCAGCTCAATTTGATGTCGGTAATTAAGGGCTGCACACTCAAACGAGCCGTATTCAGCATCGCCCACAAAAAAGCTTGCTAATACATATAAATGCGCGCCTTGGCCATTATTTGTCCCTGGAATTCTCCTGGAAAGCTTCCAGGTTATCTCCCACGCCGAATCGCGTGTAGCACTATTTCAAAATTGCTCGAGAGCTCTCCGGGCCATACGTTTGCCCATTTCAGATCGATATAACCGTGACAGCGTTCATTCGCTCTGTGTGACGATCTAACGAAGTAAGGATTAGATTAGTGTCTCGGCAAAGGAAGCCTTTCTCTGGCGTCGAAGTTCGACCTGTGTCGCCGTCTGGAAACATCATAGGTGTCTTTAGTTTTCGTTTTGCATAACGTTAACGAGAGCCAGACACAAGCACCTAAAACATTTCCTGCTTTGGTTATTATCATTCATTAATTTTTTTAGGTATTTAGGCTGCTACTTGTTTTGAATTAGGGCGCCCTTTCTTATTATTGACATTGCTTTAATCTTGTCTATGTGTATTTCCATTTTTTTAACGTATATTACCGTGAAAACCCCGTCTACGACAGGTAACAAGTTTAAATTGGGTCTTAAAGTGAAGCAGAAGGGTGTGACAAGTAAACGTTGTAATAGACGAAAGTAGAGAAATAAAACTAACGATCTTGCAACACTTCGAAACAAGCCAGATAGCGAGCTGTAAATACCCCAAATAATGCGTTAACCTGGCCCTCTAAGCTATTCCGAAAGAGGGCGTAAGTTAACACTAGAATGATCAAGATAAATAAGGGCGCCACCAACTTGGGTAAAAACAACCACAAATCTAAGTTTTACCGGTGACCTGGTTATCGCGTCTTTATTTGAAAGGATATTTACCAGACATAAGCTCTTTGATAATCTCTAACCTGTTATAGACCGAAAAATACGTAATTAGGGCACAATTAACATATTATTTATTTCCAATAAAAGAATTCCTCGTCCTTAAATAAATCATTAAATATATGACATTTAAGGACCAGGTACCTAAGTAATTGAATAATTAATATCAAATCCGTGACGTGTACACGATGCGTTCGCAGGATAACGAATGCATTTTAATTTCAAAAGTAAGCGTTAGGTACCCACAAAGCGCAAGGTACGTAGGAAGTACACATATAAATCGCTAATACATATTACTATTTTAACAAATGGTAAATCAGGCATAAACAGAAAAATGTCAATATTGCCAGTTCATAAAATTATTCACGCCAATATATTTCTAATTGCTGTAAACATATTTAGGTAGATTACAAGGCAGCAGCTTATTTATTAACTGATCTAGCTTCAATTTCGAATAGGTGCTATAGAACGGTACTAACGTAGGCAAATCCTACAGACCACAAAAGCGGAACCATAGTCGCAACTAAGTCCACAAACAGGAAAATTCAGATACAGTCCGCAATTACGAAAGTATGAAGGTATGAAAGTACGAAGATACTAAATGCTAAATAGTAAAATACTAAAACCTTCAGGAGTAAATACGAACAGCTCTGAAACAATAGAACGCCATTGGCGTACAGCCGCGGACCGCCTTTGCGAAAATTCAGTTCAGGTGTAAAATGGCTTCGTTCTCCAATCTCCAGAGGAGGTACTGACTTATCGAAAACTATATATAATGGAACTATTATGTGTAAAGGCAAATTGCTAATATGGGCTTTCACGGTATGACCCACCAAAAACTGCCGTCCGTATAAATCCACCCATACGGTGTTTTTCTCAGAGTTTATAATTAAGCAACGAGAATAATTGGGAAAGGTATAAAAGAACCGCAACCACCAAATATCCTAAATTCCTCCTAAAGGTAAGACGCAAGAGTGTTAGAGAATTGCAGTGGTTTGTTTTTGACGAAGACGAAAGTTGCTTAACTGACCACCACCTTGGAGGGAGTGATCCTAGAATGCCTGACCGCAAATGGAAGTTACTAAGCTACAATTTCAAAGCTTATGACAGTGGAACGCATAAACCGAGATAGTAGGTACGGGATATCACACATATATTTTACTCAACACGTGTCAAGTACATTTACACCCGGGAATGTGAGACGCAGCCTCTTTACAATCTGCTGCAGGCTTCTATACTATATATTTATATATATACTATATATACTATATAGATCATTAACAGAAATAGCCCTTCTTCTACAAAACAGCTAAGTATGTAAATTACTAAAGCTAATTAACCGAACGATCACTTTTAGAAGGACTAACAGAACCAAGAGACAACACATAGCTCGAGGAGAAAAGCTGCATAAATCCACCACAAACCTATACCTATACTGCAACTATACTTAAACGTTAACATTGGCAGACAAAACCACCCATATTCTTTTCAATTTATATAGCAGTTAAGTAGGAATTTCAGGAAAAACTAAGGAAAGTTAGATCGCTAGGGCTAACATTAGTAAATAAGGCAACAATCTGTTTAAGTATTGTTAGTGAAAGTTTATTTTGATTTGTTGCTCCAAATAAATACTAAACAGCGAGCAATCTACTCCTTATTCGTATCGCATTTCCACAGCTCTCATGTCTGCCTCTTCTCTTTGTTAAGGTTTAGATCGCAAAATTTCCAAATAGTAGTTAGAGTCAGCACTTTACCCGCTTAGTTAATGATGACTGTCTGGTCTAGAACCAGAGGTGCTACTACCGAGGCACGTTCCACTGTTCATTATAAAAATTATACTGTTTGGAAGAATTTCACGGTCACAAGTATGAACTGCAGTGGTTTTACAAGCACTATTACGGTAATAGGAAAATTTACCTTGATACTTTAACTGTCTCAATTACCTGCGCTAATCAATAGGGCTGTGTATTTGAATAAATTCGAGTAATTTAGTTTGTTGCTAGCAAAGGCGTCTGGTATCTGCTGTATTTTATACTTTTATAGCTTTGAACATAGCTGTAAAATTTAGAAATGTCTTCAATGTAAATGCTCTATTTTACATAGTGCATTTAAAATTAGATTAATTAAAGTTAAAAGCTGTAATCTAATTAAAGCTCTTGCAAAGTGCTCGTTTGATCACGCAATTAAAACTGTTGTGCACTTTTTAATAGCTGCTTTGTTTCTATAATGTGATATTTATTAGCTACCGTATTTTAAGTGAATGACACCTATTTTTGCGCAAATGAAAATTAAAATGGCCTTACAGCATGATGTGATGGCGATTTGTATTTTGAGGCTAATCAGTTGTAAAACTGAGTTTCAATAATTAAAATTATATTTTTATCGGTTATGGGCCATTGCAATTAGTAGATTGGAACCCCTATAGTAAATTAGGCCATAAGCGTCTAAATGTGGCATCAGCAACAATTGTAATTATAAAAAGCGGCCCTTTGGTTGCATATCCAGCATATCGAGCAAAATTAATTCGGAAATTTACAGGTCTAGTCGCAAAATACATACTTAATCTATTGTTCGCCCGTTGATAGGCTATATTTGAATTATTCCAATTTTCAGAACGACGTCGGCATTCTTCTAAATGTGTTTCACCGAAGGGTTGCCTTGGGGAGCCGGGACTTGCGAATGAATATTCAACGCACCTTATGTGTCGTTTAATAAACATCTCCGAATGCAAACTGGAAAAAATACGAACGCCTAGGCTTATATGGCATATAAATGAGAGGGAGTAAAAAATTAACGAGCTGCGAAAAGCACACGTAAAGGGCGCCGCAAAGTAATGGACAGCAAAAAGCTACATGGGTGTAATTTTCCAAGTATAAATATTAAACAGGCTGTAAATATTTGGCGCCTTAATTAAAGTTTTGTGGATTTAGGGATTTGAGAGTCACTTTGAGCGACATTTATGAAAGCAGAGTGAAAACTATAGTAGTTACGGTCTTACCCTGCGGTGCTAAAAAGGGTAAAATACTGGGAAGGCTGGTAGTAGTCATCAAATCAAGACCAAAGCTTCCATGAACATAAGTCCGGAAATGGTTACAGCTCCGAGAAAGGTGAAGCATTACGTGTTTCCGGAAGTAGCAAATTTTAATCTTTAGGTTCGCTTTACTCGAAAACTATTGCTCTCAGCGATTCAAAACAAGAGTACGGTTTATATGTAGAATATTCTAACCTTTTTGAGTACATAAAATAATGACTGTAAAAAGTTATGTTAAAAACTACTTTAAAATACCCCTTCTGAAACTGAAACTTACCTTTTTCACGGCTGTAGCTGCGTTGAAACGCATTTCCGGAGATATATTTATAGGAACCTTTTGTCTTATTTTGATAAGTACTACCACCCATTAAACTTTGTTACCCTTCCTTAACATCTTGAGTATGGCACCTAAATAACTGAAAACGTTAGCGAAGGGTCAAACTTATTTTTGGACTTGAACACTTGGTTTGATAAGGAGGGTCTTGGACAGCGTACACTAAATGAAGACTAACTGCGCATCGAAATGTGCAAGCAAAATTCTAAATGTCGCTATCAGGTTACCATGCGTCGTCTTTCGGCAAACGTCTTCGTATCCCAAACCCTCAGTATTTCTACATAAGATGGTCTATTGATCCCATTTTTGAATCGACTAGCAGCACGTTGATCACGTTCTAGTTAACTACGATCCCTCTGAAGATCGGGGCGCCAAACTTGTCATCCGTATGCCAAATATGGCCTTGCATGGGCAACATACATTAATTCTGCATTTACAGCTCTTACGAATTATAAGTAGCATACGTTGGCTTTAGCATATAATTCGGGAGGTAGCGGGTTCGAGTCCCCTGGCCGTCTGCTCCGATTCAGGTTTTTAGGTGGTTTTCCTGAGTCAACAGAGTCCTTCTCTGGGGCGAATGCCAGGGCAGTACTTCTACACCTTTCCTGGCCTCTCTTCCATTCTCCACCCCTCCTGTGTCCCACCCATCTTATAATTTCTGCTCTTGGCTGAAGAGGAACGCAAGGTCCTTATAGCAGCCCACCCTCAGTTGGGGGGAATTGAAATAACCCTGAACCTTTACCTTTACCTTAGTACATACGTGGGATAGATGCATTGACCAGGATAAACATTCCCTAACTATAATCCCTAGGTCCACTTGCTGTTTATGGGGGTGATCGTAATATTTTTAATAAAATAGCTATATTTAGGATTATTTTTATCTATATCTAACACAAAGCACCTAGAAATTTTAAAAGATTCCTTGCAAGTTTTTCTGAAGGCTGCCGAAGGGCGCTGTTGGCTCGGAATATGGCTTGATGCTGTCAGCGTACATTGATGGGCGCGTGACGTAAAATCAGTCGAGTCACGGCGGGTTCCGTCGTAAACGTGAGTAATATTTAAAAATCGGGCCGCGAACGTGAGTGAACATTTCCAAGGCGTGATTCACATTTTACGTTAAATACACGTTAAATACTTAGTAACGAATAAAAGACTACAAGGTGCTTAGCACCCCCGCTCCCCACCTATATCGAAAATTTATATATATATATATAAAACATAGAGCGGGAGCGGAGGTCATTGTACTTCTGTGTGGCAGCCTGGAGCGACGGAGCTCTGCACCTGTGTTGTGTTGTGAATGTTGTGTCTACAGTCAATTGTGTGTCTGCGCTTATAGGCGAGCAAGTAGAACTACTCATAGTTCCTGAGATGTAAAAGTACTTTTAAACATAGGAATTAAAAGTGTTGTAGCCTGACGGGCTAGTTTAATTTAATTTAATTGCTACAACTACCAGAGTGGAACTGGCTTCCCAGGAATAGCTCAGAAATGCCAAGGTCCAAATAATAAACTCAGATAGTAACGTAGGATAGAAACACAGAATAACTTCTTACCATTGTATAATAATCTTTAACTAAATACATTACATTAAATTGTATTAAGCACATAGAATAAAAGAATGTAATGACATTTATAAAAGTAAATTAGTTTTTCTAACGGAGTGTTTCGCTCGCTGGTAATCGGGCAGTGGCACACTATTACGGGACAGCCTGTATGTACATTAGTTCCCTCGTCGCGAAGGCATTGCGCCGGTCCTGAACAGGTAATTTGACAGATTAGCGGGTCGCCATGTAATGGCGGACAACAACAATACATTTGATTCAGAAATTGTTAAATAAACAAAACTGCGGTCAATATCAAACTAAATTGTGTGCATACCTAGTGCGTCCGGTGTTTTAACGGTGAAATTAACAGTGCTCAAGCGGCGGACGATGCATTTAATGTGCTTTATTTGCTAGCTGTTTTGCTGCTCCAGGTGAGTGGATTTTGATTAGCTATGTGCTGTTTCTTGCTGGCGAAGGTGGCCGCTGGGTTACCTTAGCTTCACGAGTGCGTGTCTGTGGGCGGCGGCCTCTGGCTCATTAGATGGAAACTCCCGGTGCACGCTCCTCGGCCTCGGAGATGCTAAGCCACTCCAGACGCAATTAACGGGCCTAATCACGTCGGTGTCGCTGTCCTGATGCCGGGAAATTTACTTCACGGACAGCGTCGTCGCCGGCGAGCACGACTTGGCCTGCCCGAGTGCCAAAACTTTAGAGGGCGTCGTCGGCGAGTTCGGAAAAACTCTATTTGTAACCAGGTGTCTTACGTCGTCGCCGTCGGGCCTGAGACGGCTCTCTAGGTCGCTAGGTGCTCGGGGAATGACGCTGAAAAGTCGAGCGACAATTCGAGCGTCCAGGAGCTCGAGGAAGCGACGTTGGAAAGTATAGCAACAATCCTAACGTCCAGGAGTTCAAAAGAATGACATTGGAAAGTATAGCAACAACCCGAACGTCCAGGAGGTCAAGAGGATAACGTTGGAAAGTATAGTAACAATCCGAACGCAAAGGAGTTCAAGAGAATAACGTTGGAAAGTACAGCAACAATCCGAACGTCCAGGAGTTCAAAAGAATAACGTTGGAAAGTATAGCAACAATCCGAACGTCCAGGAGTTCAGGTAACTGGTTGGGATCCTCTCGAAGAGTCCTAAGGACACTCCGGAGAACACAGGCAAGACGAGAGGATTGGGAAGGTTCCAGGAAATTTTGTCTTGTCTGGGCTCCGAATTCTCCTTTTATACCTGGTGCGGGCGTAATCGGAGGTTCGTATCGGGTTGCTGGAGCGGGGATTCGTGGTCTAGGTGCGCAGTGGTGTTGAAGCGATCGTTTGCGGTGACGTCACGTCGTACTCTCGGCGCGGCGTTTCGGTCCCTAACGTGGTACAAGCCCAGGGAGAATGCGTGAAATTATGTTTAATTTATACATTCGCGTTCGCGCTGGGCGAAACGTTACAGTGTTGCCTAGCAACATATACAATAAATGCTTTTTGTACAAAGTTAGGCATTATGCTTCGACGTGTAGCGTTTTTCTAAAGTTTGTAAGTACTACGTTTGCTGCAGCAAAAATATGCTAGCAGCATTTGTTCTAAATACTTCTCACAACTATAGTTTTCCACATTCTATCACTTATTCTTCTTATTATTTATAACATTTTGACAGATGTGTTGTAACCCACTATTGTTCTTAAATGTTACTGATGGCTCTTCTTACCGTGTTTCGCCATTTTTCTCTACTGGAAGCCTTATGGGCAGCTTTACTCAAACTAGTGTAGAGAAGATCCCTTGTTAAATCTATTCAACGCTTTGGTGATCGTCCATGTCTTCTTTTTCCATCTAGTTTACCTAGAACTACCAGCCTTGCAATATTGTGTTTACTGAGTTGGATATGTTGTGATCGAGTTTCTTCCGTTTGTACGACGAGTCGTCCGTTGAATTCTTAATATATATCTCAAAATCCACATCTCAAACGCTTCCATTCGACTGGGGTCTGCTTCTTTGACGATCCATGTCACTAGGGAATTAACGAGTTGGATTTTCGAGTTTTTGTGATATTTGTATCTTTCCATATTTTGTAGAGTCTTAGCAGTCTTACCCAATTGTAACTTGCGTCAAATTTTATATTCACATTTGTCGCTGTTGTCTATTAAAGCTTTCCGGTATGTCAGATTATTTTCAACCTGCCATTTCCTGATGCTTTGGGGCCAATTGTTGTTTTCACGGTCAATTATCATTGTTTTGGTTTTATGATAATTAATATTGAGGCCGTAGAGAACACTAATCTCTTGAAGTTTGTTTAGGAGAGTATATATTTCATTTTGATTTGCTGGAATCAGCGTAGTGTTATCTGAAAACCTAAGGTTTGATCTTTTTGAACCACCAATAGTTATACCACCATTCCACTCTTCCATCACGTCTCATTATTAAATATTTCGCTGTAGATATTGAAGATCAATGGCGAAAAAACTCATCCCTGTCGGATACGTTTACCTATAATGCATTCTCCAGAAAGATGTTTATCGACTCTCATCCGAGAAGATGCATTAAATGTTTAGGCACTCCCATAGTAAGTACAACTTTCCAATTTTAGATTATCGAACGCCTTGCTGTAATCGACGAAACATATGTATGCTGGAATGTAGTATTTTCTAGCTTTCTTAATAACCTGCTTAAGATTTAAGATATGCTCTGTATACCGCGTCGCTTAACGAATCCAGCCTGTCTGGAGATATTTGTCAGGTGAAATGGTGTTACAGACGTATCTGAATAATATACAATAAAACTTTACTAGAAATCAAGGCAAGAAGACGAAAATTGTCGCAGTTGTTTGTAGGACCTTTTTTATGAGAGGGACAAAGATAGAAGTGTTCCACTCATTTGGCCATATACCGGTTGCCCAGATTCCTTGACAAAGGTTATGTAGCATTTTCAAACCGATGAATCACATTTCTTTAAAAGCTTCAACGGGAACTGAGTTAAACCTGTAGCTTTATTACGTTTCATCTTTTATACAGCTGCTCCCACTTCACCCATGCAAATGTCTGGTTCACAGTCAAAGTTCTGACAAAAAACATCTTGTTCTTCATTTGATTGAGTGCATATATCGTATGAGATTTTTAAATCATATGTATTATAACACCTGAAAATTATACTTTTTGTCAATGTCCACCTGCGCCGAGCGCAGTGGCACAAGCATCATAACCTCACTTTACAAGTACACATGAGTTTGTTATTTAAATCTTTTATTATATAAAGAAAATATTTACATATTCACTGCAACTATAAGCAGTTCCATTTACAAGGGATGTTGAAACTGCTTACCTTCTTCTTGTAAGCCCAATAGAACTCGCCGTTTCAAGGATTTTAGTAACAATTATGGTGTTATTCCATTACAATTTTTTCCTGTAGCTCTTGAATAGTATGAACAGGGGGTTTAAATATTGTGCTTTTTAACAACGGAAACAAGAAGTAGTTTACAAAAATAAGATAGCACGATCGCGGTGTACAAAGAACTTGCGGTATTAATATTTCTCCAAAGAATTGCCTTTGATATGCCAGGGTAGTTCGCGGTACATGAGGCCTTGAGTTATCGTGCTGGAGGTATTGTAACCCGTCATCATAAAGTTGGTCTATAAATAATTGCAGATAGTTGTTTTGGTATCTTTCAGCGTTTACCGTTCTCTTAAAGAATATAGAACCGATAATCCTTTCTTCTTGAACAAGCTACACAAACACTTATTTTAGAGGAATGTGAAGATGATTCATGAAAGAAGTGTGGGTTGTTAGTGCTCCACATACGCATTACTTCAGCATTCACGTACCCGTTCAAGTAAAACCAAGATTCTTCGGTTAAAAGAGGTCAAATCCAAAACATTATCATTTAAATGTTCAAGAAACCAGTAAGAGTAAAAAAAGTTGTTTCTTGTGTATGGGTAAAACTCTAAATCATGTTTTACTATAGCACAACACGTACCATAACTGAGATCCACTTCTTAATGAAGTCTCCGTACCGATGTCGGTTCGTCTTGCATTCGAATTCTAACTTCGTCAATCTGTTGCTCAGTTTTAACAGATGGTCTGCCACTCTAGTGATTATGCGATATCCTAGCCGTGTTTGAAAGTTGCCACAGTACGTTCTACTTGATAAAAAAATTCGTTTTCTAATAATATCAGGAATTTTTGCCCTAAATTCGATTAAGCGAGCACGTGCTGAACAAATCCGATCACCATTGTTCAACCACTGACTCTTTCTAAAATATGACTCCACTATAAAAGTCTTTGCTTTTGTAATAACATTTTTAAATTAAATTGTAAATTTTACAACTTAAGTAATAAGTATTTAAAAACATCAGCTGTCACTGTGATAGTTGGTATTAGGGATGTTGTAATACATATGACTTGAAAATTCCATGGTCAACCCTCATGAATTTCCTTTTTGTTCATTCTATAGATGTTCACAGTATTTTTGCCACACTTTCATGACTCCATCTAAATCGGTAATCATGGTTTCTTCAGCATCTTTGATTGACCAAGGTTTTGGTTTGAATTTACGGATTATCAGTTTATCTAGGTGTTTACATCTGGCTTGAATATTAGCAGTTGTATCTCTCCCGCAAAGTTAATTGTATTTGTCTGGTTGTTTCATTGTAAATCTGTCGCTTTATGTTCACTGTGTTGACTAGGCACTTTAAGAGACTTTCCCTTTTGTAATAAGTTGAATGTGTCAGTCGTCATTCATGGTTTTGCTTTTGATTTATGGTTTTTTGATTTTGAGTTTCTGAGATAGATGGGACGAGGTGTTATTTCAGAGACTTCCATAATTCATTTAGGTTTTCATAAGTGTGGAGTTTTATGTCATTTGTAATAGTTTTATGGACATGGTTTAACAGGATACTGTATCAATAATGTTTGACAGAATTTTTTATCTGGACCTAAGGCGCATTTTGAATTTTCGTTGGAAAGTACTCATAAGTAACTGATGGTCGAAACTACAATGCGAGGCAGGTAGTGTCTAACACTGTTTTATTGAAGATCTCCACCGGGTTTTGATTAGGATAATAGTCGATCTGGTTTCGATATTTTCCATTTGGTGATGTCCATGTGTACAAACGACGAGCATGGTGTGAGAATACTGTGTTTGTAGCACTTGACATTAGCATTACTCACCAAAAATCACTATCAGCTGTCTGTTAGGCAGACCTTCTTTCTCATCATCAGTAGCCTTAGGGGTTGAAGCGTATATCTGAATAGGGTTGATGATTGTTGGAGTTGCATTAATTCTTATTGCAATGATTCTATTACTAACAGTCTTATATCCTAGGATTGTTTCCAGTGTTTTTTAGCCACCTAGAAACCTACTCGGTTTGCTTTCATTTTCATTGCCAGAAAAGCATACAAAATTACCAGTCGAAGTCTTGAAATGTCCTCCTTTTTTATAGTCTAGTTCTGACACACCTAAAGAAGCTATATTGGCACTAATTAGTTTGCTTTTTACGATATCGATTTTACCAGGTTGTAATAGTCGTTTAACATTCTACGTTACTAGACGGTTGATGTTAGGATTTTTACGTGTCACACTAGTAACAAATTTCGCCCGGGGAACCTGGTGGGTTAACACCCTACGCCTGGACGCTGATTTTTCACTGTTCTCTCCGGAAAGAAAACAGCGCCGGTTGTATTGGGGTACAACCGGGGTACGAAGCTTATCCGAGACCTTGTCACAGCTTGTCAAATTTATATTAATAATGGTTTCTCGTGAGAAAGCTGTAAGCACACTAGTTTCCCATTGGTTTTTGTGCTGCAGTATCATTGCCGGTGAAATCAAAATTTGATTGTCTCCGATGAGTAGCTGGCAGTGAACGTTTAGGGAAGTCAATCTTCAATAGCCTCAATCCAGTAACGACAGCTACTGTCGCTCGCTGCCATTTACAATGATCCTGGTAAAGGGATCCATACGTTGTCGGATGGAATGACACATATTTGCTGTCCCTCTGGAGTCGGACGCTAAAATCACCGGTTTTGCGTGGATGGCTGTACTGTCTACGTCGGTACAGTAGCAAGCTAGTTGTTTGACTCTTATTCGGCGGTGTCCTAATAGTATTTACCACATTTTATATTATTTTCCATAATGTATCACTTTTATGGGTAACAAGAGTTAAATGAGCAATTAATTGTACCGTCGGTTTTATGCATTTGGATACCCCTGTCCGAAGGTTGGATCACTGAATTCGTTTTGAACGGCTTTCAGTCGCGCGCGCGAGATGGACAATGGATCCGTTGTCATACGTAACTAGGCCAAGTATAATTCAATTGTCTCTGAGCACCTGTGGCGATGTTTTTTGTTCTACTTTCTCTTCTGCAACTGTTTTTGATTTTGTCTCAAGTGTTTACTTCGTGATTTACGAGAATATTGTCTTTGCTCACTCGCGCTACCGCGGATTTGCGTGATTAATTTATCGAATATATTTGGGTCTTAATTAGCCATTTTATATGATCAAGATTTGTTTGGCGTCGCGATTTAAGTTTAGAAGCTGTAAGGTGAAGATATGTGCGCGCTTTATATTTCTCGTTCTCCATTCAAATCAGACCCTCGTTTTTCGTGGATTTCAGAACCGACTATGGAGTCATAAGATGTGAGCAGCTAGTTTGTACTGCTAGCTTATCAGCCTAGTTTTTGGAACCACTGCTGAGTCCTGTTGTTAATTCCACAGGTTTACAGCTGTTTATCGAGGCGCTTGTGGTGTCCCCACTTGCTTCTAGTGACTTTTGCTGGTGGCTGATTGTTGGTGTTTGCATCATTGCTGGGAGTATTAAAACACGATCTTGTGATGTGAAAGTAAAAATTAATTTTTACATTAAGCGACCCGCAAGATTGAAATCACCGGTTCGTATTGCACCACCTCCGGGTTTGTTAGTACTTACTGGCTCATTTATGGAACATTAGAAATGTTCACGTATATAGTAGCATACTATTGTTGTTTCCCTTGTGCTATATTTTACCTGCAACATTATTGTAATCTTGTAATTAGCATACTTTGTCTTCCCTGCCTGCAAAATAATTGTAATTTGGTGTTATTTAAAATTCTAACTCCTGTAAGCAGTGACCGAAATAGTATGCACCGCTCTTCTAACTTTCGACCCAAAGTCGCTTCCATGTGTTTTATGCTAATGCCGACATTAAATATGTGTAATCTTCTGCGTTACATATATTTTTGTTAATTAATACACACCTTGTTCATGTTTACTATGATTTTGTGTATGGGTAATTCCAGGTATTGCAAAGCGATAAATAAAAACATACGAAAATAGCAACAGAAATTTGTGTTCTTTAATATAATTCATCAACACCGTGTATAGTGTATAGAGGAGACCCTTTTATTCGTTGTTTTGACTTGGAATGCCCCTTTTATTTATTATTTTGATTATATCTCGGTTGTGAATGTTTATTTATTTAATTAAATTTATTGCAACAGAGCAGGTACCTGTTGCAACAAAACATTTAATAATTTAACAAAGGGCGTTGCATTTTTGGGCCAGCCAATAAACCTGAATCACGGTTTAATTCTTTTCTGTTTTTTAATTCAAGATCTACTAGTATGTGGTTCAGTAAGTGCCTTATAGTTGTAAGAACAAATTGGTGAGCGTAAGTTGTAGTATAGTGAAGGCGTAAGAGCGGGCAATGCCCGACATAGCCGCGA
>OW679203.1:29605718-29783416 GCA_940337035.1 Agriotes lineatus | reverse complement strand
GTAGTGCATTGGTTTTCTATAGTTACCGTCAGGATATTTCCTTATCCGCTTAAAATTGTTATCTATTTAACCTTGTGAAACTCCAAACAACTTGTTAAATGAAGATGAAATTGCAGGCACGGTTATGCATATCTCTTGCACGGTTATGCATATCTCTTTCACAATTCAGCATTTTGAATCTGACATTTTAAGGATATCCCATTTATTATCGATTATAATACGTTATTGAACAACATTTTACTGAAACAATTATTGCAATATGTATCAATGAACGTAACGGCCTTCTCATAGGTTTAGTTTGCATTGATCATCATTCCTGTAGATCTTCTAAGGAATATACGTTTCACTGACCATCTAGTAATTAACATAAGGTACTCAGCTTTACACTAATGTTCCCTAATTTATATTTTCACTTTAATTCTACGGAGTTGAGTTATTCTTTTTCTTCTTCTTATTGAATACACTTAAAGTCGACAAAATGTTTCCACTTATTTTGATCCTGAACTATCTGCTTCGCTTGGCTACATGTTTCATTCTTCCCATTGCATTTGTTCAATACATTTTTTCTCCAAGTTAAAACAGGTCGGCCCTGATCTCTTTTTCTTCTAATGTTGTAAATGTTGTACCTACTCAAGAGCTTGTCATGATATATCTGTACATGGCTTTCTTAATGCATACCTGATCTATTTCCAACGCATCAGAATAGGTTTCTGGGTTTAATATTGAATATAGAAGATGTGGTTTTGCATTAATTTTCTGCCTCTTTCTGGTTATGTGTATTGGTTCTTGGTCACTGGTATTCCATAGCTCTTTATTAGAAATTATGTTTGGTCAATACAATTTTATTATCTTTCTTAACCATTTACTATTTATAAATGCAGCACTTAATAGCTGTACAAAACTAGATACTTTTGAATTCACAATCAAATTCTCTATCGGAATACTGAAATATATACAGGGTTAAAAATTTTAATTTATGTGGAACTTCCGGTTAAACCAGAAGTTATGTTACAATAAGGGGGAGACTTCCATTTTACTTAGAATAACGAATACTATATATACCGGGTACCGGGTGACAGTGATCCCAGGGTCATGTCACTATCACCGGATTTGGATGAAACTTATTACAAGGACATTAAACACAATTTTGGATTAACAGACCGATATAATCAAAATGGCCGACTTCTGGTTTCACCAAAAAGGTCATTAACCTTGATTTTTTCGACGGATCACCCTGTATATTTTATGTTTTTCGGAATCTACTGCTCAAATTACATACGATAGTGTTGCCAAATTTGCTTAGGTAATACATAAAAATATTCTAAAAATGTGGCTTATTTGCCTTGGCCCTACGGACCTCTGCAACTAAATCCACATTCGTGATAAAAAGTTAAACTTCAGTGTCTTGGTATATAAATAACTATTTTTGAAATCCGCAGTGACAAACGCTGAAATGGTCATTAAAAGAGGAGGAATCGGCAGGGAAGTAATCCATTGTTTTACGACTTTGTACAGTTGGTGGAGTGATAAGATGGGTGACAGAAAACGTCAACATAACCTACAAGAGTTGGTTAAAAAAATATTTCACGATTTCTCAATTTAAAAAAAACATAAGGGCACCTCGACACTGAAGTTCTTTTTTATCCCTCATGTCGTTTATTTTTATTATTCATTCATTCATAATCTATAGCCTCTTTTACCTTTCGTGTCGAGGACCATTCATACCTCGCGGGAAGTGCAACGAAGGTAATGCGCCGCACGCGACTTACATTACGCTCCCCGCATGCAAACATACCACACACACAACAACTTACGTCTAACTTAACTAATGGATTCAAATCCACTGCCGCTCCGAGAAAATTCTCGACTACGGCCAGATTTGAACCCTTGTCCACCTGGTTGCTAAGCAGACAACAAGACCACTCAACCACCGAGGTAGCCTTATTTTTATTATATATTAACTAAATCCATATTCGTGGTAAAAATGCCAACGTCAGTGCCTTAGTATACAAATAATCATTATGCAAGCTAATTATGTACTGATTACTCCTTTGATCGGGTATGCATATTATACAGTGTCTGCCAAAAAGTCGGCATCATCTGGAAAAAATTGTTATTTTCGATTTTTCAAAAAAACTCTACGACAGTAATTTGTGTTTGTCTGAAAACCTATTTCTCCCCTATTATATATATAGTAGTATATACTGAGTGATTTTTATTTATTTAGAAAATGGCGTTTTTCGAAATTGTCAAAATCCAATGCTATTTTTCGGAAATTAAGTAGATTTCAATGAGATTTTTAGAGTGTGTTAGTTTTAGCTAACTGAACAATCTCAAGGCCAGAAAACACATATTTTTCTTTTAAGTTTAGATAAAATTTAATTTTTCATTCTTTTAATATTTTTCAAAATTTCGTATACCAAGACTTAATTTAAAAATTTTTTTTGGGTGAAGATTAGAGATTTATAATTGAAAAAAATAATATAAAATGTTAATTGATCCTTTAGATTTTTTTATTATTTACCGAAAACTAATATGTTCGCATACTTTTTACGTTTTTTGATGCAAGGCGCTTTTTAGGAGAAATATTTTTCAATAATAATTAATATCTATTTAAATGGCTTCAAAAAACTCTAATCTAATCCTGTTAATGAATTACTGTTACAAAAATCCTGTAAATGATCTTTTACAGTTGTCTAAATGAGGAGATGTTTTAGATCATATAACTGGATAATGAAAAATCTTCTCATTTAGACAACTGTAAAAGAACATTTACAGGATTTTTAGATCATATAAACTGGATAAAGAAAAATCTCCTCATTTAGACAACTGTAAAAGAACATTTACAGGATTTTTTTAAGAATAATTCATTAAAAGGAGTAGATTTCGAGTTTTTAGAAGCCATTTAAATATGTAGATATTAATTACCGTTGCAAAGTATTTCTCCTAAAAAGCACCATCGAATGACTTTTTTGATTCGGCTATAGCCTCGTCAAAAGAAGTTACATCCTCACGCTCTAAAATCATTAATTTCGCGCACTTAAAACAAAAATAAAATTTTTACAACTGCTTTATTGGCATTGTTGCAATTTTAATGTCGAAATGCCGAAAATTTTACGGAAGGAGACAAAAGTTTAACTGGCAACAGTACTACCCTTAAAAAATCATAACAAGAATTCAAAACAGCATGGCTCAATTTTGTCTAACCTGCTGGAAGCAGCAAACACTGTGAATGAATTATACTTAAAGTGCAAATGGTTGATTAAAGCAACGTAATATAAAACAATGTATAATGGATTTGCATGAAGTTTTATTAAATAAATGGCGATCATGTACATACATCCGAAATCATTTTAATAAACTGATAATAAATTGGACTGTTATTTTCTACAAGATTAATATCAATTTACAGCGCAGCGGTACTCACTAGAAAAAGACTGAGGGCCACACATGAATTAAATAAATGCTGAATGGTCGCAACTACAGGGTGTTTCATAACGTACGGAGGAGACTGAAAGGGTAGCTACACGGGACCAAAATAAAGTTATTTTCTTAATAAATTTCTGACCAAAACCGAACACCAAGAAAGTTACAGCCAGTTGAGTAAATTAACAGGCATTCTTTACAAACTGAGGTTGTAATTTACGTTTTAAGTTCAATCAGGGGATATTTAAGAGTTAACTAAACAATATTGAGTTACACAAAATAATAAAAAATAAATCACAAAAATTACGGCTTTTAAATGTTTCTTTTAAATTTTTAAAAATTTCTGTTACGAGTAACTGATGGAGAACCGTGGACTGTTTAATAATAACTAAAAAAACAAGTAGCAGTAAAATTTTGTTCGAATTTTAATTCATTTAAACGTCATAATTAAAATACATCAGCTATTAAGTGTTTAATTCCACTTAAATGGCTAATTACAGTAACGAAGAATATGTAGATATGATTATTATGTACGAAGCTGCTGACGAAAACGCTGCACCTGCAGGACGGCTAGATTTCCTGATCGCCAAACGCCCGAAAATACTTTTCTTTGAATAGTCCAACGCGGAAGAGAGACTGGAAATTTACAACCTAAGAAAGGTCATGGTGGCGGCAGACCAAATCGACATGGGGTGAATGTGGAGGAAGAAATGGTTGTTGCTGCTCGAACTAAAGGGTGTTTTTTTTAGAGTGGGAGAACTTTAAATTGAAATAAAACACAGAAAAATGTTTTTAATATCCATGAAATTGGCTTTATTTGAAAGATAATTTTATGGCATTTATGTTTGAATATGATTTCGGACATGTGACCGTCGTGGCTGGCGTGTATATGACGTAATCTGGAGGACAAATTTTCAGACACTCTTCGCAGAAAATCAGGCTGTATTTCGGCAATAACGCGTCAAATCGCACGAAAGAGGTGGCCAGTTAACAGATCCACAAAATGGATCTGTTAACTGGCCACCTCTTTCGTGCGATTTGACGCCGTTAGATAATTTTCTTTGAGGATATGTAAAGTCGCATGTCTACGTCGATAAACCGGAAACAATTGAGCACTTGGAAGCCAACATTCGACGCGTTATTGCCGAAATACAGCCTGATTTACTGCGAAGAGTGTGTGAAAATTGGACCTCCAGATTACGTCATGTACACGCCAGCCATAAAATTATCTTTCAAATAAAGTCAATTTCATGGATATTAAAAACATTTTTCTGTGTTTTATTTCAATTTAAAGTTCTCCCACTCTAAAAAAAAACACCCTTTACAAGTACACGCCAAATTTCTCACCAAGTTGGAGTTTCTCCATCCTTTATTTGGCGCACATTGAGCAGCAATGGTTTGTACGCCTATCATCTGCAAAAGGTGCAAGGACTGACTCTTGCAGATTATCCGCTGCAGCAGCATTTTTGCGAATGTCTGCTAAATCGCACTAATAGAGAAGCAGAATTTGCAATACACGTAGACGTACTGGTGACATATGAATGCCATTTTACTAGGAATGGTGTTCTCAACTTCCACAATTCTCACATATGGGCTGATCAAAATCCGCACGCGATTCGTAAGAGTAGCATTCAGCAGCGTTTTAGTTTGAATCTGTGGGCTAGTATTTGGAACAACACCTTAATAGAGCCTTACGAATTACAAGCACGTCTTAATGGTCTTACTTGCAGTTTTTACAAGAGGTTCTGCCAGAGCTCTTCGAAGATGTTCCTTTGGATGGTCGCCGTACACTTTATTCATGCTGTACAAGATTACCTCGTCACCATTTTTCAGCAAACATGGATCAGTCGGGGTAGACTCATTTCATGGCCCCCATGCAGTCCATATCTCAACCCAGTGGACTTATAGGGTTTTCTGAAATAATTGGTATACCGGGTGACAATGAGACTAGGGCCATGCTTATATCTTCTTTATTTATGAATAGATTTGGATAAAATTTTATACCAAGATACTAGACATAATTCCTGATTGGCCGATAGATATAGTCAAAATGGCTGACTTCCGGTTTTACCGGAAATGATACTAACTTTCTTTTTTAAATGGAACACCCTGTATATTTTATATTTTTCTGCAGCTAAGAGTCAATTACATATAATAGTCTTGCCAAATTTCAATTTTTATAAACAAAAATTTATTTTTTTAATTAATTTTCAGTTTCAGATAAAGATCAAGTAGTGCATGATGCATATCGTTAGATTGGTAATTACATTTTCTATCTTATGGCAAGATGGCCCTTAGTAGGTGCCATTTAAAAAAAGTGACTTTTTCTTAAAAAACGGGTTTTGCAAATTATATTCTTTTATTAAAGGTTTGTTATTGACCTTATTGATAAAACAGCTATTATTAACAGTTGCTAGAGTCAATTAGAAAAAAAATTCCAAGTCAAGGCCTTCTATGGTAAAAAATAAAAATTGAAAACATATTTTTTTGTTTAAAAAAATTGAAATTTGGCAAGACTATTATATGTAATTTGACTCATAGAATTAGAAAAACATAAAATATACAGGGTGTTCCATTTAAAAAATCAAAGTTGGCATCATTTCCGGTAAAACAGGTCAGCCATTTTGACTATATCTATCGGTTAATCAGAAATTATGTCTAGTATCTTGGTATAAAATTTTATCCAAATCGATTCAAAAATAAAGAAGATATAAGCATGGTCCTAGTCTCATTGTCACCCGGTATGCCATCGAAGTTGATACAATCGACCAATTGCGCCGCCGCATCAACGCTGCAACAGAGCAGTTACGCCAACAATTTCCAGGAGTATCAGAAAACTGGATTCGACGAGCGCAAATGTGCGTTTAAATATAGTCAGCAGTTTGAACACCTAATGTAAATGTTTTTGTTATGGCGAATTGTTTGTAGCTTATTTAATAATAAAATTATAATTTCTAAAATAACGTTGTCTTCATTACTTCCTTTTACAATAAAGGAAGTATTTTATTCACCCCAAAAATTCGAAATTAAGTTTTGAGCAGACCTTCGCGTTTTAGAGCTCTCTGAACCCAAAGAACATATTTTTGTTCATTGGTCTGTCTGTGTGTGAACAGAATATCTTAAAAACGAAAAGAGATATGACGTTGAAACTTATATATAAGTTTTGTGTACTATCTAGATGCAACAGCAAGCTTTTGAAGAAAATCGCATAACCGGAAATATGGTGTTTACTCGTATGATGTTCCAGTTGAATACCTCGAAAATGAGCTTCTTTTTTGGTTTTTTATACATTGTAGTAGGGAAGCTAGAAACAAATTTTTGACTAACTATAAGATCACTGTAAAAAAAAAGTTGTGTGCATGTATCACACCAGATTTTTTTTTAAAATGTATCTTATTTTGCTTGTATGATCTCTGTATATCTAAAAATTAATCTACCTTAACAGCAAATTATCAGGTGTTGTAAGAAATATATTTCTACGTAAACGAAAATGGAAAAATATTCACTTATAATACCATGAGTAGTCAAAGTTATGTCGAATATCTTTGCTGTGGTGTGACGAATGTCCATTGCGCTCGATTAGGACGAGTGTGCTAGCACGAGTCCTAATCATAAGCGCAATGGACATGAGTAGTGATACCACGGCAAAAATATTCTACTTAACTTTGACTAAGAATGGCATTCGAAGGACTGACTATTCACCAAACTACTTTGTCAAATTAGTTTTCAGTAAATCTAGCAACAAACTACTAGTCCGGGAGCCCGCGACATCAAATTCGCGACAATTAGTTTAAGGTTAAATCACTCTTTGTTCTCTTATTATCATACTACTTATCCCCAAAATGGGTTGCTGCCGGCGCACCCGCGGGGCCACCGCTACCAGCAGGGTTGCAAATGTGTTGAAAAAGGAAGGGTGAATGTCAAACAAGTTTAAGGCTGAAACTTTGTATAATGTTTAAGGGTACTGAAAAATAGTGGAAAATGCTTTGCTGCCAGCGAAATCGCGGGGCCATATATTGCTGCCACCCCCGCAAACACGTAAAAAAAGTCGGTCGGCCGGACAATTAGTTTAAGGCTGATTTTTTTTCCAAGTACTTTGATGTATATACTAATAGAAAAAACATTTGCTGCCGATGATCTGGTGGGACAGAGGCCAGGCAGTTGCAATCAAAGGTGACGCGGCGCGTGCCATGCGTACATGCCGCGCGAGTAATAAAATATTCTTTATTCGCAACCATATATGTAATGTTAACATTCCTGACCTCATTTGAGTGGGGGAAGTCGTACATTTCAGCCCGCTACTTCCCGCACTCACTTCCCGCTCAAGTGCGGGAAGTGAGTGCGGGAAGTACATTCCCGACCGCTGAGTAGGTAGGGACACTGGGAATCTCGTTGATCCATTCATGCGCGTCACAACCTGTCGTATCATAATATAATAATTTTTCCAATTATTGTTTAGAATAAAGTGGTTGCGAATAAAATAGTATACAAACCTCGACAGGAAGTTTCCTTAGTCTCGAGATAATAGCCGATTTCGACGCTTCGCGTCTCAATCAGCTAACTAATCTCTCGACAGTAATGAAACATTTCCCATCTCGGGCTGTAATATACTATTATTAATTTATTTACATTTTCGAAAATTAAACCTTTCGCTAATAAAGAGTAGATATTGTAAAGACACAATGTCTTTTAATTTGTGTCACTCGGTCAGGGATAATATAAATGTAAAAATTTTGTATCAATGAGCGGAGTCAGGAAATATTGGGTTTTAGATATAATAATAATAATATTATATATATAATATATAATAATAAAATACTATATCTCTTGAAGAAAATGCCGTTAACTTTCAGGGATGTATCGAATAAAATTTTGCAAAGTGCCTTAAATACTCAGGCACGCGTTATTATTGTGTCATTCGATCAATACGTTTCGCCTTCAATCAAAGGTAACTAACTACGAGGAACTAATAGAAATCGGAACTATCACATAAAAGGGCCCGATCAAATTCGACCTTCAGATTTTACTTCTGAACTAAAATACGTTAATTTCAAAGAGGCGTTGGTAGCGTTTCCCTTGCAAGATTGGACGAACGATGAAATGGCACCGTTCTTCAGAAATAAAGTTGTATAGGTGAACTACAAGACTTGTTACAAATTCTAGCCAAGAAGATATGAAAGTTGTAAAGAGCGAAGAAGAACATTTATCTTGTCCATTGCATGAAGAGTCAGACACGAAAATTATATTTCACTGCTGCCAAGTGGAATCCAATTCCAATGTCGTGATACGGTGGCAGCAATATATGGCCCCGCGATTTCGCTGGCAGCAAAGCATTTTCCACTATTTTTTCAGTACCCTTAAACACTATACAAAGTTTCAGCCTTAAACTTGTTGGACATTCACCCTTTCTTTTTCAACACATTGCAACCCTGCAGGTAGCGGTGGCCCCACGGGTGCGCCGCGCCGCAGCAACTCATTTTGGAGATTTGTACTATCAGAATAAGAGAACAAAAAGTGACTAAACCTTAAACTAATGTGACACTGAAAAGTGTCACGGGCTCCCGGACTATACGCAATTCTATAGTAACAGAACACTAATATTGACTTTTTCTAATAAAAATCCACATTTTTTTATTATCGTGGTCGTGAACTAATTTTTCTATTGGTCATTAATAAGTGTCGTACGATTTTCCGCCATAATACCACAAGTGGTATGATTATCATCGGTGATATTTTCGAATTGAAACCGAGGTGCGAATTTGCTCCTTCAATGAGAAATATCACCGATTACTAATCATACCGCGAGTTGTATTTAGTGAGAGAATACAGTGAATTGAAAAACTGTTAATGTTGGTTACCCTGCTGTCAATTTTAAGTCTATGTCAAATTCAAGGTTAGCAGGTTGGGTTTTGTGTCAGTTTGTGTCAAAACTGATGGAAAACATAACCTGCTAACCTCGAATTTGACATAGACTTAAAATTGACAGCAGGGTAACCTACATTTTCACACTTTTGCGTATAGCAACAGACCACAATAAGTTGATATGAATTTTTGTTTTGTATCACCGCTGTGGTACACATGTATCCAAGCTTCCAATTGGTTTAAAAAGGGTCACGTGATTAATGAATTGTATTCTCCAGGGTAATACCACAAAAGGTGAATATTTTTGAGAATTTATTTCGTTCACATGCACATTATTGCGTTTAAATTTCTTGAAACCAAAACTCGCGTTAAAAATTCCGCGAGACCGCAGGTCGAGTGGAATTTGAGCAGTTTTTGTTGAGAGGAATTTGTAATAATATGCATGTTGACGAAAAAAAATTATCTTAAAAAATTTTTGCCTTGAGTGCTTATTTGGAAAGATTATTCAACAATATGGTAGATGACTTTTGCCGTGTTCGACAGCACACATTTTTAACGTTTTCCACTATTAATTCAATACTGGAGCTTCCAACACGATTATTATGAGTTTTTAGAACGACGCTAATTTGCAAACTTTGACTTTGACGTTTTTGTGAAATGCCAGTCAAAGGCTACTCACTAAATTGAAATCACTGAAACCAATCGGGCTCTCGTGAAAACACTGTGACATTAGATGTTTTCAATGACAGTCAATGTTGATTGACCGTTTCTGACAAACTGAACAATTTCTCATTGGTTCGTTCACTAAAGTGTTGAATAATCAAGGGTAATACCACAAGTAGTGGATATATTTTGACAAATATTTTGTCGTTTCCATGTAAGTTATTGCGTTTACATTTCACGATACAAAATCACATCAAAAAGTGTCACGAGCCGAAGGCGAGTGACATTTAAATGTGATTTTGTTGAGTGAAATTTGCAATAATTTCTATGGAAACTGGCCAAATATTTTAAAAAAATATATCCACTTCGAGTGGTATTTGGGACGACTATTTAACAATATTAATACATAACGATTAACTTTACTGAAAAATTTTCCAACAATTAATATAATTATTCATTCTCAATTAAATGCAGCGGAATACTTCCAAAACACAGCATTTTAAAATTTTTAAAACAAGCCACACAGTCTTGTTCGGGTTTAGTGTTACGTAACCTAGCGATATCACTAAAGGCAGAACATCGTTTCTAAGCGATACTTAGCAACAAGGCTATTTATTTTTTGAGTGCGTACATTGTTTTGTGAATATTTTGCATGGTGCCCAATATTCAGTGATATACTGCTGTTATTGGTTGAAAAAAGCAAATGTCTGCAATGTGATTGGCTTATATGTTATAGCGTTGAATAGTCACTTGAATACCTTCTAGGAAGATATATCCGCTGATATTTTTTTGATTGGTCAAGAAATGTCAAATTGTGGATTTTCATTGGTCACTTTTTGACAGATGACAGGTAAATTGAATAGTCTTTCTAATTTTTCCTTAACACACAGCGGTATTCAATAAGTGGGCATTAAATTACAAGAACTTTAAACTGCTGTGTTTGGCCAGAGTTTATTAAGAAAATAACTTTATTTGACCCTCTCTAGCTACCCAGTCAGTACCGCTGATCTAGAATATGAGGTGAAAATAGTTGTGTAAATTTTACCCCTCTCTCAAAGCATTCTGTTCGAATTTTTAAAGAATAAAAAGTAGGTGACTACTTGCTAAATTAGTTGTCCCGACTTGTACAAATTTTAGAAGTTGCTGTACCTTGTTACATAAAAATGGGTTACTGTCAAAGCTTTCTTCGATTTTGGATTATTGCCAGTAACTTTCTACTGAATTTTCTTATCTTCTTTATCTCTAGTGGGCCGCTTGCAATGGCATGTTTGGTAAGTCACATAATACACTGTTACCCCGGATACCGCGAAAGTTTTGCAACAGGTTTTTACATAAGTATTTTTTTACCCCTAAGCTCTCTGCCGCTCCCTCTAGAACCGCTTCCGCATTACTTCAGAGCGTGCGGGTGTCACTAAAAACTAGCATGCCTTAACTAACTGAAACCGGAACGCCCGGACAGAAAGTCAAACTCTCGCCTGATCGTCCCATGTTCCACTATGACCACGGCTGCATCGGCGGAAACCACTGACCCAACATGGCTCTTTGTATTAGCATCTACATTTTCCTGTCAAATTCTCTCGACAAAATTATTGAGTCTGGGATAATGGAACAATGGCGTCGTTTAATTATAAACGCGGCAAACGTATACTACGTGTTACGTACACAATAGTAATAATCTTAACCTTCTTCTCCACAGGTATAAGATTATGCAGGGTGGCCAAGGTAAAAGAGGTCCCGTGTCCTGTACCATACTGAAAGTGATATTGAGCGCACGTGCAGCGTCACGTGATGTCCAGCGGCCATTTTGTGTTAACTGTGTACTGCTCAGTGTTGCGTTGTCACTTGTTAATAACGGTTGTGAATACAGTTCTGCAGATTTTAATAAAAATATAATATTAATTTAACTTTCTGTATTCACACGGGACCTCTTTTACCTTGGCCACTCTGTACGTTGTCCTATTGCGAGGTATCCGGGCACCACTACGGATTTATAGGCCTGATATACATATTGCGCAGTGGTTCATTGTCACATTATTTATAGTCATTTGTAGTTTCTTACAGTTTAGTTTACTAAAGTGTATGGTTGGTTTTACTGGTTTCTTATCAAAGCAAATGACTATTATTCTGATGGAGGTTAAAGCACGTGAATTTTATTGTTTTATGGTATTCTAAATCGTAAACGCCTGTTTACTGCACTCTGGCTCTACGGGTAAAGACCCTCTTTACGGGCTCAGTCCGTAATAGTTATTTACGTGGCAAGCTTAGTAAATTAGCCTTTATGGGCGAGCCGGATAATTTGCAGGGAGAGCGACGTAGGAGCGAGCCCTGTAATCCGGTGAGACTTAGCAGCTGTTTCAGGCCGCTTGTTTTGTTTTCTTTTGCAAAAAGTGTCACTATGTCGGCAGAATTCCTGTGCTCCAAGTGTTAGGTCTTAGCTTCAGCTATTTTGAAATATTATTTGTGGAAGCTTCGCTTTGATGCGGTTTATGAGCCTTGGGCACTTATGCAGGGCAAATGAGTCCGCGTCCTTGAGACAGTTTATTTACGCAGAATTGCTAGCCGACCTAGCCAATTGCCTGTATTACAAGGTGAGTGAATTACTTCAATTTCAATTTTGGTAACGTAATACATATTAGCTGAATTTCGTCCGGCATTTTTAGCGTCACTCAGGACTTGCATAACATAAGTGATTCCTCCAAATATTTTATTTTACTGGGCTGCGGCCCGCCAATCATTTAGAAAATAACTTTGTGGCCCTCGCATTATCTGAAGTTGGACAGCCCTGATCAATACCATAGCAACATATGTATGTTGGTATGTTTATCTCGTAAAGAGGATCTTTACCCGTAGAGACACAACGCAGTAAACAGGCGTTTACGATTCAGAATAACATAAAACGTACAACGCTCGACCGTTACCAGAACTTGCGTGTTCACACGAACAACAAGCTTGCTCGTACGTAAAGCTTTACGTAACTGTAACTGTAAATTACAATTTTTGGTATACTATACCGTTATTATATTTTAATTGAATTAGTATGGTCGCTATCGCTCGCTCGTTAGATACCGTGCGCGCACATAAAATTCTAAGTAATGGTCTCGCAATGAAAATTAATATTATTAAATTGTCCTTAAAATGTAGGTATACACTTTTATTACGAAAAATTTTGAAGGATACACGGCCGTTAAGCAAATAACAGAGCTATATATCGGCCTAATGGAAACTAATAGCTAGTTCAAAAACAATTTACATTCGTAAAACAGGGACTGCAATCGCTAGTTCGAAACTAACACTGATAGCTAACAATGGCTATTATAAATAACAGAAATGACATTGCCAGCTTACGGACGTAACTGCTACTTTGTGGAATTTATAATTGTAGGTATACATATTTTTTTTAGTTTGACTTATGAGAAACAGGTAGCATATCTGCGCAGGATTCACTAAAGTGGCTATATACAAGACAGTGTGGCCATAGGGATGTCTTCGCCGCTATTGGTCGACGCGAATATCCGCCATTAACAGGCATAATATTTAGTTACTTCTAAGTTGTTCTCAAAGAGGTTGGTAGAACCTGTTCATTTGGTTATGGAAGAAAATAAAACCTTTCAAATCTGACAATTGTAAATTGTCAGTGTCAAATAGTTCATTAGCGTCGCAAGTGGGTGAAATTTTATCATCTTTTTTCCTGAAAAACTAATATTCTGCGTTCGACTTGGAATGTACCTATGATAAAGAGGTTACATCGGTGCTACGATGAATGGGGCTTTAGCATAAGTTTAGAGAAAACGGAGTATTTAATAGTCAACTCAGAAGCACAATATGAAGTCTTAATAAATGAAGATGTCGCAGTAAGACAAGTAGAAAGGTTTAAATACCTCGGTGCTACAATACAATCGATGAAAAAGGTTTGGGAACAGAAGAGATCAGAACTCGAATAGTACAAAGTAAGAAGATAGTGGGATGCTTGAAATCAATTTGATGGTCAATACCATATATATAATACACATATATTGCTGGTAGGGCCTGGAAACTTCAGAAAACATTACGGCGCCGACATAGTCTCACTTCGAGTATAACGCGTCTCGTGCGCATGCGTGAGAATTCGAACTCCGCCTTTAGAAGCGAATTTTAAACTTGACCATTTCCCCATTGGGCGGACAACGCCGCCGCGCTTGCGCACAGCTCACCGTATACATGAAGGAGTTGGTTGTGTGTCTCACTTCATCGGTGAGTTTCCCACTCATAGCCGCTAGCAATATAGTAAGTATTAGATATATGGTCAATACTATCTCCAACAAAAACAAAAAAAGAATAGGTGAAGTAATGGTAGAGTCGGTACTATGTTATGGCAGTGAGGTATGGAGTGTAACAGCGAAAATGAAACAAAGACTAAAAACAGTTCAAATAAAAAGCGCAAAGGTATCGAGACGAAATAGAGTGACGAACGAGAAAATAAGACGCAGAATGGAGGCACCAGAATCAGTTGTGGACAGAATTGAACGGAAAGCGTTAAACGGGTTTGGTCATATGATGAGAATGGAGGAGACGGCGTGGCCTATGAAGACCTTTAAATGGTCGCCGCCGGGTAAGAAAAAAAGAGGTAGACCACGCAAACCGTGGAATGAGGGTATTCGGAGAGCCATGGAGGAGACGAACCTGGAAGAAGATCAAGCACAGGACAGGGAGGTTTGGAGACAGGGAACAGGAAGACGGCATTTAGCTGTACCATAACTGAAACAGGTTGTAAACTTCGTGCAACCCTTTAAAGCACCACGAACGAACGCCAATGTAAAATGTCAATGTCCAAACATAACACTGCACGTGTAGCTAACATCAACTAGTTAAAATAACTAGCGCCAAATTAATGACCACTCAAAAACGTTCGATTATTTCTAAAGGCACTGTATATCTCTACGCTCAAATTTGCCTGAAAATGGCCGCCAACAATCGTATGGCCACACTGTCTTGTATATAGTCACTGTAGGATTCACAATGGAGTTGACAGCAATCCAGATAATGACGCACCGGACCCTAACGGGTCCCCTAGTTGTCTGACGTCGAATTGATGGTACCAAACACGTCGATGACTCAGATCAGATATGAAACGTGTTTACGCAGATTGAAATAGAAATAGTAGATGATACTGATGGAGACTCCAGCACTTTGAGTAGTGACGAGGAAGCTGCCCTAACTGAGCACTTTTTATATGGCAAAAATAACACTGTGTGGAAACTTACAGCTATCGGTCATCAAACATCGAGACATGATATTCTACGCCAGAAAGCTGGACCATCGAGACGGTGTCTTTCCGTTAAGAAACATTTTCCACCAAGTGATGTGCAATATTACTATCAAAGAAACTAATGGAAACGCTAATGCTGTGTACTCTGCGCGGAGCGGAATAACTCACATCCTGAGAAGCCGCCAGAAAGTCTAGACCTAGAGGAAGCTTACGCAAAAAGAGTTCGATGGTATCTAGGTATTTTGATTTCAGCAGGTGCACGTCATCATCTGACGACATCAATGAGCTTTGACAATGTGACGGATATCCACTATATCGCGCTATCATGTCTATACATCGATTATGAACTATAACTAAATTTCTTAGATTAACAATGTCAATACAAGGTCAGAACTAGTGATGGCTTATTCGAATGAAAAATAACCGGTTATCCGGTTATTTAAATAACCTCTGTAACTCGGTTTTCGTTCCAAGTATTCGAATGAAAAATAACCTCATCCTGATACGTACTACGTGCCGTATCTCAGCGACCTGCGAGTGATCGAAATTCTATAAATAATTCGTCATTCATAACTCATAACCATAAGCACGGCAGATTGTACTGAAAACACGTCTTGCTCTACATTTTTCTCCCTTGCTTCCTTGCCGACTGAGGCTCGCGATCGATCCGTCGTCATATGATATGAACATAAATCAATTTTTTGCCGCCTTTAACCCGGCCAATCGATAAACAAACGTTTTACCACTGTTTTTTATTGCAATTAGCAAGCAGTCCCGCATATTTCTTTCTTTCTACACTTCTTAATAAATACCTCTTAATTTCCAATACATAACGCATAATGTACATATTATGTTTTGGTTATAGCTCGGAAGAATGTAGGAGTAATCTAGCTAATGCAGAATAGCTAGTCGTAAAACTCATACTAATAAAACAATATATTATTAATTATTATTATATTATTATAAATCGCCAGCAATCGAAAACAATAAAGGTGTATCCAGATATATTTCATTCATATCCACAATTACTTATTGCACAAACTCCTTAGAAATCAAATAAAAAGCATTTATACAATTATTATAATTAACGATTAACTGAGTTCCTCTGCTATCTGCAAGTTACGATGCCGATGCAGATGACGCTGAACCGCGTAACCGGCAAACCGGCGAAATCGAAACGAATCGAGAGCCAACATTTATTCGAATGATTATTCAAATAATGATTCAGTTATTAATATCATTCGAATGCAAATAATTCGGTTATGAAAATTGTCCGGTTATGCCCATCACTAGTCAGAACGGTTGAGGAGCGACAAAGCAGCTGCTATCTCAGAATTATGGCTTTTATTGAATGATACTGTGAGAGCACTGCGTAACATCGGAATGCTTCACAGTAGACGAACGGACATTCTCATTCAGAGGAAGATCGACATTCACCCCATATGCGCCAGCAAAATTTGCCAAATACGGTGAGTTCGTGACTTATCTAACTCGCATCCCCTCACTGGACAAATATATACAGGAAAATATATCGAGAGTCGACAGCAAAATCACTGATCGGGTGGTAAAAGATCTATGCCAGAGATATAAGAACAGTGTTCTTTTACCAAACAGTGGTCCAAATATCGTAGTGAATTTCTTCACCATGCTCCCTTTAGCACGATTGATATTATCACGAATGCTCCCTATGGTTGGAACGTTGAAAAAAATAAGCGAAGCATTCCATCCAGATGCTCGCACATAAGACAAGAGAAACATTTTCATAGATTTTCCGATTTGGCGACGACAAAGTAACGATAGTATCATACGTACCGAAAATAAAAAAAACTGCCCCAAGAACAAACCCGAAATTATTCAGTACCATAATTTTGGAGAAGGTGGTGTTGATAGTATGGATACAATGGTTACGTACTTCTCCACCAAACGGTAGACTCTTCGGTGGCCTGTGGCCATATGCACAACATTTTTGACATGGAGAACAATCCTACGGAGGCAAAAACAAACGAGCGCCGGCGATTTTTTTTTACATTTTTGTACTTTTAGTACTAAGTTTAAGATCGAATGTATGCTTGTCAATCACAGAATCACACTATTGTCGAAGAAAAACATCAACCAAGAGATTCATTTGGTCGTCTGATAGTTACTGGAAGATGCTACATCTTCAGGTCATATGAACAAAGACAACGGAAACACGAAATTATGCCGCATATGTAAGCGCGCCATTTGCTCTGAACACACAGGTACGATCACAAAATGTCATTCTTGTAACCTGTCGAATTATATTGTTTTGAGAAAATAAAGTCTTAATTGTTTACAATATTTTTTACCACATTTTTAATTTAGAATAATTTTATATGGATTTTGATTTTGTAAAAAATAATGCTGAAATTATAAATTCAAAAGTTTTATAGGTATTATACAACGTGGCGTATAATAAAAGTCCCCAATACGATTTTTCACAATATTGAGTTATTCAACAAACTATGGATTTGTCGATCATAAATATTTTTTTGAACCTTAAAAATTTGTTACGTCATATACGTAAAATAATATCGGCCAAATGGTTACCTATAGCGTGCATACAATGGCGAGCCCTTTTTAAAGCATTTTCCATTACTTTCTCCAACATTTCAGACGGGATATTAGCTATTTTCTCGTGTTTGTTCGCTTTTAAGGCTTCCAAAGCCACAAATACTCGATGTTTCAGGAACTCCATAAGAAGTCCGGCGCTGTCAAATCTGACTATATTGGAGGGCATGAAACATCGCCGTGGTTCGAGATAATTCACCCAGGAAAAATTTTCTTCAAAATTACCATTATTTCAATGGCAGTGTGAGCTGTGTCACCGTTCTGTCGGTAGACTTGTATTATTTAGAAAAGAAGAGGTCACGTGATGGGAGCAGTCTACTAAAATGCGTTTAGACGGGTAACTTGCTGACTTAGTGGAGCTCGAACCACTGTATGATCATTCCATTATCAGACGCGGCAATGTATTTGTTGTTTAGCCCCACAAAAACCTATGTCTGACCCGTCCGAACGCGTTTAAAGTCTTCTGCTACGATCACGTGACATGCTTTTCTCTAAATAATACAAGTCTACCACACATTCTCTATGCAAAGCTCTTCCATTTTCAGTTGCAAAAAATCTCTGCAGATGTGCAGTGCTGCCGAATGGCGGAGCTTATATTCTTGTAGACGTTGTTGGGTTTAATACCATATCCGCGCTAAACGGTATATAGTTTCCCTGTAGGCTTGTTGGAAGTCTACCAGCATGTGGTGCATTAGCCGTAGTCCCAATTTGCTCAAATTGAGCAACCGAGCGTCTACCATATTTATTGCGAAATTCTCTGTGCCACAATAACCGTCGAACTTTTTTTCACAATTTCAGCACGTTCTCGAAGCGTATACCGATTTATTGCAAATTTCCCAAGTGTCTATTTTTCAATTTCCAAAAGTTTCATGGGTTATGTCAACTAAAAACAAAATCACAGTGGCTTCTCATAGGATACTTTATTTTGCACCACCTTGTAGCTGAATCACGCACAAAAAGCACCGGGGCATCTATATACCTCACTGTGGACAAGACGTATAAAATATTTAAATCATTTATATGTTTCCAATAATGCTATTAATACTTTTTATTGTGTTGTATATACCCTAGATTAAAGATGTCGTGTAATCTCAGCCAATAATCTCAACAGTAACATAATCAATTCGTAACTTGAAATTTAAAAGGCACCCGGGCATTTTTAACAATTTCTGAAATAGTGTCAAATGAATGACATAATGACATTTGCCTACTAAAATATATTTGAAAATGACAGATCTGACATTTCTATTAATGCACTTTTATAAATTTTAGGCAATTGTAGATACAATTTTGTACAATACATGGGTGATAATGATAATGCATAATTAATATACTTGTGTGCTTATATAACTCGTGCTACGCACTAATTTGTAACTTACACACACGTATATTAATGATGCTCTTATCCCACTTATATAATATAGTAAATAACTATCATCGCATTTCATAAGAAATGTGAAATATTAAATTTATATACAAAAGTGGCACTAATTGTCAAAAAACAGCCAAGCTAAGAAAATAATTATAATTTTTTATTGAAATATTAAAACCAATATTTAGAAGGGAATTAAATGTTAAAATAAAAATTTAGAAGGGAGGTGCCGCATAGAATGCAATTATTGAAGTTTTCTTCGTTATTCTTATTTTGTTTACGTTTTTGAAATATAAATATTTATAATAATATTTAAATTAATAAATATAATCGCTTTACATGTTTGTTGATATTCGGATGGTTTGTTATTTTTTTTTTAAGATACTGGTGTTTTTTACTATATAGACACAAAAAATAGATGTTTTAACACTAATTTTGATTAACGTACTTTTCTGGTTTCTAAGTAGTAATCGAAACTCAAGTTTAACAGTATATCCTTAGGTTACTTTAATTCTTTACCGATTTTCGAAAGGAGATATTTAAATTTTGGTAGAAGCGCATTTTTTATTTGAAAAGTTGTAAGGACTTTATCAAGAATAACATTTTCCGATACATGAATAATGAAAAATCCAAAGGTGTCTAAATTTATGGCGGACACTGTATATGTTTTCTTTTCCAAATGGCCGCGGCCGTTTTCGGCAACGTTTATTAGTTACCTGTCAAATTTTAGAGCTCAAAATATAACACCTGCATTGTAGTTGCCTTGCCATTGTTCTGCTTATTATCAAACGTTTGTGGTGACATATTTGGAGAATTGAATTAATTATAAATAAATACTGTTAATTGATATCTCTTCAGAAAGTGGAATCTTTCTATAAAACGGTAAAAACATTAAATTAGTATATAAAAAGAATAATAACGAGTCTTCACTTGCGTGTGCGATTCTTGTTTAAAATAATAGAGTCACAATCACAGAACAATACCTAATGTTACAATTTGTTATTTATAACCTAACAAAACTTCATCGGGTGACGTCATAGATAATATAACCTCGCGTGGACGTGCATCAACCAACCACTACTTTAGGGGCGAGGGGAATGTAGATTCCTGGCGCACTGAAGCTTCGCGCCCTCTGTTAAAAGAACAACACATTCCAGTGCACGGAAATGCTCGGAGCTATTCCACGTCGTAAAAAGAAAGCTCCTTTACTTTATCTGCCGCTCGTCAGTGGCAGATAATATTATCTGCCGCTGACGAGCGGCATATAAAGTGTTTTAGATGCCATGGCAATGAAGTGACAGTTTAGCATCATCAATCAAGCAGTATAATGTCACATTTTACTGACGTTTGAAGAAAATAGCTATTTAAGTCACAAGGAATGTAAGGACCTATTAACATTTCAGGTAGGCAAGTACAAGCCAAGACGAAGTCGCGGCTTGTTGCCTGCCGAAAATGTTAATAGGCGTTACATTCCGAGTTATCTTATTATATTTTTCCCGCTGCTTATCGAAATTTTCCTAGATTTTTGAAAAAATCGTTTGGTTTGTCACCTGTCACCAGGATTAATTATCGTGAGTCGTGTTACCTATGAGTGTCACATGTCACATCAACACTTGCGATTTATAAACAAAACGTCTCAATCTGCATCTTGCTTTGCTAATTTTATTATCCTAGGAACTTAATAATAGTATTAAGTTCCGTTGTCAAGAAAAAGCACCAAACAAATATAATCACGGACTTACACGTTTTGTTACTAAGGCTGTATCACTGACTTACATGATCAGCAGCGGGAAAAAGTATTTTATTTACACAGAAACAACATTATTAATTAAAGTGAAACTAATCGCATACGGCCATAAAAAATGACAGGTACAAACAAAGAAGCATATGTTCAACTTCTATCAAAATATTATCGTACTAGAGTTCTACACCCAAATTGGGCGCGAAATAATTCATTTAATGCAATTTGTACAAGAGTGATCCATTTTGTGTGTCGAGTTAATTTTGAGATTAGGTATTCCACATAAAAAAAGTCACTTATAAAAATTTGAAAACCCTACTACTGGCTTACTTGCGTCGCCCTGAGTCGATTGACACCAAAATCAGCCAATTCGGCCCACGGGTTCGGTCTCAAAGTGGCGTCAAGCAAGCAAGCAATACAAATTCTTATGTCGGATTGAACGGATCTGTTACAAATAAATTCGTTTTCCAATCAAGAACGCGTGAATATGCTAGAAGTATACTTTTTGTGTTAGAAAAATTCTCAACGAGCGACTGAAATGTATCGAAGTTGTTATCCAAATTACAAACAGTCGCAAATGTACGAATTTGCTACACTAGAAGTGAAATTGCGAACGAAAATTTTTCTTCAAATCCACGAAATTCTAAACGTAAGCAAAATAGAAATAGGAAATTTCCTAATGAAGATCTTGTGTTGGAGCATTTTAGAGAAAATCCATATGCTTCAATAAGACACGTATCCATTCAAACTAATGTAAAATTTCAAGACTAACATAAATGACATGTTTAGTTGGTTGTAAATTTTTTGTAGCCTCTTAAAGAATATATTCAGCTCAAAGTGCTATTGGCGACATAACTTTAAACGCTAATAGCTCGTGAATTATTAACCACAGGCCTATAGCTGATTAGTAGTTTTTTAAAGATAATTTCCTAAACCTAAACTACCAAATTAATTTAAAAAATACAGGATGTTCCGTAAGAAAAACCGATAACAATTAAACTTCCGGTTAAATCGGAAGTTAGGCATTTTTGTTCGTACTCTTGAAATATTTATCACATAAAATGGTATAACTTCCCTATATAAAACTTTTTTCTATATCTCGTAACAATGGAGAATGTCAATTGGCACTTAATTTACAATCAACCTTTCTATAGGGTGGTGAAGAACTAGCGGATTATGTGTGCGCTACGTTGTGGGCCTTTATCAACTAATAACAAATATGAATATCAATTGAAATGTTTCAGTTAAAATACAAAGTTGTTGTCCTTCAAACTTAGCAGCTGAGGTTACAGGTTTTTATATTTGCGGTATAAAGATTTACACTCCTACTATCTAATACTTAATTACCGTGCAAACAAAATATTCTATTTATACGCGAAATATTTCAAGTTTCTTTGTCAGGCCATTTTTATATTTTACCGTTACGTGACCATTTGGAGTAGTTTTGGTACAAAGTTGACGAGTTCGCTTGTATATAGGTTCCTTTTCAATCATATTTTCTCGTATAGTAATTCAGGTAATTGCATCTAAAATTCTAAATATTTGTCACGCACGCAACTTCCTCTAGTAGGTTCGCTCTGGGCTCTAGTCGTCACCGTTGCAGCTGCATTTTGCCTCGCCACGTTAACAGCGCTTGGTTATAGCAATTTCAAAACGTAGCCCATGGAGTGAGCGAGATATCTTCCTAAATAATGTAAACTTCTGTTGCACTCTTTGGCATTCAGGCTGCCTCGCCCGCTGTGACATGCGATTTGATTGGCCACATCTGTGGGCGATAGCGCGTTCAGCGCAAAACTCGGCATGGCGTCTCTTTTGCAATTAGTCAGTGATTTTTTATTTTTGCCGCCGACGCGCCTCGTGCGCGGAAGCGGCCGGTGTTTTCCTGCTGTTACAGCGATATTTGACAGTGTTTATTGTGAGAGTTCTCGGCGGACTGTGTAAGGGACAGGCTGTGCTTCTTGGGTGCTGTTGTGGTGTCATCATCGACGGCCGATGCCGCTCGTTAATTTTCCGAAGGCCTGTTTGGCTAATTGTTCCGCCTTCTTGGTCGGGATCTGATCTTACGAGCGAGCTATCTAGCGGCCTCGCAGGTTTTTACGGTAGCCCAAGCGGGTTTTGCACAGTTTCTTCCCGAATAAATTGGGGATCCAATGGACATCGTATGTACCCACCCACGACACGTTGTCGTCCGACAGCTCTAGCGATTAGCGCCCGACAGCTCATAGCGATCAACGCCTACGCAACAAGGCCGAGCCGTCTACGTAAGGTATTGTGCGCTCTATATCTTTGAATTAATCGTTCATGTTTGCTGCCAGCCGGCACCTCAAAATACGTTAAATTAAGCATACTTGTTATCAGCCGCCTAATCGAGGCATTGTGCGCTAATTTCCAAATTTAATCCCTTGTATTACAAGCCCGGCTATATCTCTGAATTAATCGTTCATGTTTGCTGCCAGCCGGCACCTCAGAATACGTTAAATTAAGCATACTTGTTATCAGCCGCCTAATCGAGGCATTGTGCGTTAATTTCCAAATTTAATCATTTGTGTTATGTCTTTGAATCAATCGTTTATGTTTGCCGCCAGCCGGCCGCCAAATACGTTGAATTACTCGTACGTGTTTAAGTGCTATTTTTAGATGAGGCGTCCCCAGCTGGGCTTTCTTTTTAGGTGTAGCCTTTGTTTGAAATGTGAGTTTATTGTGTACGCTGACCACGTCGGCATTGTACCGTTTGGTGATGAACTTGGTCCAATAGATCTGTTTACTGTATTTGACTTATGATTTTCCCTTGTACTTGTGCATGTTTATTTACAGGGTGACTCAGTCACTGTGTCAAGATCGATGTAAGGTGAGGCCTGAGAGCGGTTTATAAGCGTTGTAGGTAGGTCGGCGCGCTTGTCTCTACACTGTTGGACGTCAAGGGTTTGTAATCAAATATCCTGCCCCGTTTGGCTTTCAAGTTTCGGTTAAGCGTGGGTTTTATGTCTGAATCTCGTGGCGCCCATTTATTTTGTAACACCCTATACATTCCGTCACGCGTGCCCTGTGGTTTACCGTTTCTAGGACCACGCGCAGCTCCCTGAACGTATCAAGCCCTGGCCCTTAAGCCTGTTTGGTGAGATTTTCAAGATAAGTGTTGAGGTTTCCCGGACTTGATTAAGCATTTGGCACACCCACTCACGGGAGTGTCGTTAAAACAGTTTGATACTGTTACACTTTGTGTAAAAAAATTAAAGAAAACCTTAACATTACATCTTGCTACATTAAGAAAAAAATCTATTGCAGTTTATCCAAGTTACATAGCAACACCCAAATACATGGTACATTTACTTAAACAGTGTTGTCACATTTTTGCTTAGGATGTAAATATTATTTTACAGATTCTAAGAGAATGGAGCTGAGTATTCGAAAACGATTTGGAAGAATAACTATGCACTCTCAAGAAAGCGCAGTAATGATACAATTCGCTAGTTTTTCACCACTCTGTATATCTTTCCTAATTACATTTTAAAAGCATACAACAATTATTTGTAAATGGATTCATGAATTCAAGAAATGTAATATTGTTTGACTTTATAAAATGGTAAAATTGTTTTCTTGGGTAAATACCACAAATTCAAGAAATATTATCAGACTGTAAAATGTAGAGAGAAATGGAAATGAATTAACTTTTTTTGGGTAAACGGCTGACAGCCGACCTGCCGGACGCATTTAAATTTATTTCCAAAAGACTTGACTTACATGATTTCAAGAATAGATTAATTGAGTATAAAAAAGTATATTACAACCTTGCTCACCTCCAAACAATGTTTTCCACAATTGGTACCTATTCGTAATTTGTGTGGCGTCATAATAGCAAAAGTAAAAATTACGAATATACCACAAAGCATGAAGTAATGTTAACAAATAACAACGGTACCTACTTCAAGTTAGTGTAATACGATCGAAATATTACAGTAATATACACATATACAATTTTATTTACCATAAACGCTCTACCCACGGACATAAAACATGGTCCACCCGCTTTTCCAGTATTTTCCGTGAAAGTGACAATCATCTGCCTATTAAAATTACTCCCAAAGAGACGTAGAGTGTAGGGAACTCTAGCAAGCAACTCAGGTGTACCGGATTCATCCATACCAGGTTCTTTATTTCCGGAATCCACTCTCAGACCTGATATTCTTGCTTCATTCGTACCTGTAGCATTCAAACTAGGACCATCCCTTCGACTGCGACTGAGATACCTAAAACAAAATTTACCTCAATTTTTACTTCCAAGAAAACGTTTTGCCTATCTTTACAGCTAATAGCGATAACCATTCTCACACACCAAACACAATGTAATTGTGAAATAATAAAATAATTTCCACTACAGGCTACGTTAACTTAAAGGAAAATACTTCCAGGTTCGACAATGTCATGCTGTCAAGTGGAAGAATTGACATTTTCAGGACAGATAAAATATGATAACCCAACACAACGGCCGCGCTCAAGCGTGTCGTCATCACAAGAAGGCTGAATTGGCCAATTGAATTTATCGAGTCACTTAGACGTCACGCCTCGTTGTTCGGCTATCATATCGCGGTCGCAATATAAACCACGTCCTCTTAGTAACATATATTTTGTATGCAACGTCGATTTACTATTTTCAACAACTGGAATGAAGCAACATATTATTTTGTCAGTTGTAGTTTAATGGTTAAAAAAGCGAACTAGTTATCTGTTACGGAGTATCAAAAACCAAGTTTTAATTTTAAATATATGAAAATAATATAATAGATATTTAAAACACAAGAAGCATAGGAACATTATTAACATAAGCGTGTAAAATTTGCACAACGAGGAGGTAGCAGAGTTGTGTAATCACACAAGCGCAAACAAAAAAACGCCGTTAAAATTGTAATCTACGCACTTGAACTCTCCAAGAGCAATGCAAAATTATATTTAGAAAATAAAAATTCAATCATTGCTGAGAAGACATAACAATAACACGCACGAAAAAACAAGGAATGCGGAGGTATATTATTTCGAGGATCACAAAGTTAGATTCTAATGCTGAATAACGTTCAAAAAATAATTTACCAAGCCGCCTTAATTTTTGAGTTTTCAAAAAATGTTTTTGTTTTTGTACCTTGGTTATGGTAGAACTTGGAGCAAAACCATCTTGACATTATTGAACACTGCTTAAGAAAGAGGTTAGATCTGATTTTAGATTTCACTTGTTTTCATAATTTTCGAGATATACGTACTAACAACTAATAAGAAATTATAACATTCTTATTTTAAATACATATCAAGGATGGTTATGGGCTATGCCACCATTAAAGAGCTTATTTTCCTCTTTTCACTGATATCAGGTTTGTTACACTTATTTTCGTAAATAACAGAGATACGAAAGAAAGATATTTTTTGATAGCAGCCATGATTGTTTAAACGGAAAATAAATGAAAGCTTCAATTCTCACAGTGATTATATGTTTGTCGTTTTAGTATATGCTATTGAGAAGGTAGGCAGTCAATTATAATACGTAATTATAAGCATTTATTAGTTGATTTACAAAACAAGAAAACATTCATATATCATGAAAAAATCGTAAATAATCGCCTTAATTCTATTATATTAAACATTACAACATGCATAATTTACAAATACATAATTCATATTTTAGGAGATATAATGTTGATCACTGTGCAAAAAAATCATCTAGGTACCTCCCGTAAAAAAAATTCCACACCAACATCGATTCAATGTTGAACGTTTTTTTTACTTTACGGGAAATCCCTAGCAAAGAAATGGCATTTATGCAAGGCGATTTCAATGCAAAAATAGAGCAAACGCAAGATGATCAAATAGAACAATCTGGTTTATACATGAGGAACGAATCTGGACAAAAACTTGTCGAGTTCTGCATCAAAAATAACTATCGCCAACAGTCGACTTCTTCATCGCCCAGAAACCAAATCGATTATATCACCACACAAACTAGATGGATACCAGCGTTAAAAACGTAAACCCTTTCCTGGACTTGATGTTGTTGGTAGTGATCACAGACTATTAGTGGCCCATGCTAAACTCCACATTAAAATAAGAAAAACCGAAAGAAAATCTCCCTTCCTGAGACCTGAAACGTGGATTAATTTAGACAAAAACTAGAAGAGAATCTAGAAGCAATTCCAGATAAAATATGTCCATCAAATCCAGACGAAATATGGATTAAAATTAAAACTACTACGCTGACCGCCAAAGAACAAGTATTAAAAGAGAAAGATTAAGATGTAAAAAACAAACAGTGGATGTCTGAGTAAACTTGGAATATAGTAAAGGAAAGATAATCCCTTAGAGGGACGGGTATAAACACACAAACACAGAAGACCGAACATCAGACGCCAAGTCGAGAAACACAACGACCATGCAGACGAGCCAAGAATCTACATTTTTGGAAAAATGCCAAGAAATTGAAAGGCTATCAACCACGAACAAAAATAGAGGAGAAGAACGGGAAAATCACTACTGCCATAGACGACATAATACAAGTGTGGCGGCAGTACTGTGAAGACCTGTACGCGGTCGAGGATCAAGAGCAGAGCGAAGGGCGATTTCCAACTATCGCGCAAGTAGAACACGAACCTCATATTCTAAAAGAAGCAGACCAAACCATCCATAGAGTAAAAAATAATAAAGCACGTGCGAAGACAATGTAAGTGGAAAAATGTTAAAACCAGAGAGTTCAAAAAAGATTGGGAATAATTTGAAACAAGGTGGTCAGCTGACTGGAGCACCTCTACTTTCGTTCCCCTATATAAGAAAGAATCAACTCAGATATGTGGAAATTACAGAATAATTGCACTAATCTGCTGCAACGTCTGAAAAACTTCTTCGAATGGCAAATTCCGCAAGAGCAATGGGATTTGTAACTGATAAGGGCACTAGAGAACACATCATGAATGCTCAACAAATCATCGAAAAAGCCAGAGAATTTACAATATCTACGTATATATGCTTCCTCGAGTATAGTAAAGCATTCTATTGCGTGAATTGGCATAAATTGTGGACCGCTCTATTAGAAATGGGGGCTCATTACTTGGTTATACTACTAAAAACCTATATTAAAAACAACATGGCAACTATCAACATTGATAGCAAAAACTCTAGACCCTTTAACATACAACGCGGTTCAAACAAAGATATTTTATTTCCCTAGTTTAACATATGCGGACATAATCATCGGAGAGAAAAAAGTAAATAACCTACGCTACACCGACGACACTGCTCTCACTGCGCAAAACGAACAGGAGATGAGCGAACTAATTGAAAAGATCTTATAAGAAATCGCAAACTTGGGACTAAAATTAAACCGATAAAAACTAAGCTGATAATAGATCGTTCCACTAATATAGGAAACGCACCCAACCCGTGACGTGAAGAACGTCGAAGAAATTATTTATCTAGGCTCGCATATAAATATAAAGGCGGTAGATCATCCACAGACATTAAACAGCGTATATAGATAGATCTTGTCAAAGCAGTCATGGCCAAACTGAACAAAATATGGAAAGACAACGAAGAAACGACTCGTTAGTACACTTGTTTTTCCACTTAAATACAGGGCCGGGGCCTGGAATATAGATAGATCGAAAATAAAAGCCTTCGGAATGTGGTGTTGGAGAAGGCTATTGAGGATCCCCTGGACTGCTCACAGAACCAATATTTCCATATTTCCGGAATTCAACATACGAGTAATGAAAGATTGTCAACCATCGTAAGACGAAGAATTCTCAAATATTTTGGACACGTTAACCGCAAGAAAAATGATAATCTCGAAAAACGTATGGTTTAGGGTAAAGTTGAAGAGGTACGACATCTAGGGCGTTCTGCAAAACGATGGATCGACCAAGTTATAGAGTTTACCTAAACTCCATTTCAAGAAAACATAATATATGCTTAAGATGGAAAGTGGAGAGAAACTCAACAATGTTAATAAAACACTGCTGGAGCTGGTTTGAAAATATCAAAAATTCGTTACAACCCCTCACCACACAAATATTTAATTGCTACATACGTAGTTCGACAGCCAAGCTGTAATCATCAGTAGCTACGAAAAACTTACACAGCAAAATGGCAACGTTATGCTCGTGACCAAATCACAAATGGAAATGGGCGATTCAGGCGCATTTTACAGCTATTTCAACTGTTTGATCCGGAGGGCGTGGCTGAGGGCCAATTAACATGGCCGACGGTTAATATAACTTCAATAAATACAAGATGGAGGACAGTATAGGTCTACCATCTTTGTTCAAAAGTTTATTATCTCGGTTCTTAATAATGGACAAGCTTTCAAAAGAATTTAGTTGCTTTGTTGAATTTAACGCCTTTACAATTTTTAGGTCATTTTTATATACTGTGCCCCGTTTCGTAAATATGTTTGGCAATACTCGATTTTTCAAATCTGTTGAATCTAAAATGAGCTAAATGCTCTTTAAACCTAGTACCAAAATTACGACGTGTTTGCTCAATATATTTAGAATCACAATGGGAACATTTAATTTCGTAAATTCCAGATCTCTCTAAAGTCCTCAGTTTGTCTTTTGGATTTCTCAACAAATTTCTAATATTGTTGTTTGAACCATACACAACTTTAAGGCCGAATTCTTTAAAAATGTTTGCTAGGCCCTTTGTACCCGGGTGAAACGGAATTTTGATGGACTTGAGTCCTTCACTTCAAAGACTGACGAGAGTTGTGGAATTTCGAACGTGCAATTTTGTTTTTTGTTTCCTAATCAAATTGTAGATAATTTTAAAAGAGAAACCATTGTACACAGCGATGCTTTTTATGGTCCGAAGTTCAGTGGTATATCGCTCTTTGTTTAAAGGAAAGGTTAATAGTCTATGCACTAAGAAATTTAGAGCAGCCATTTTGTGTTCAAAACAATAATTTGAATCCGCTAAAATGAATCTATTTACATTGGTTACTTTTCTATAAACATCGAATTCCAACTTATTTTTATTTCTTATTACTAAGGTATCTAGAAATGGTAGTTGTCCTTCGTTTTCCATTTCATATGTGAATTTTATGCTAGGAAATTTGGAATTTAACTGATTAAAAAAATTACCAATACTACATTTAGATAAATCAAACAGCAAAAATGTCGTCCACATACCTAAACCAAATCCTTGGGAAATACTCCGTGTTATTCTTAAATTCAGTTTCGAATTTTGACATAAAAAGGTTGGCAACGAAAGGGGAAAGGCTGTTTCCCATTGCTGCTCCTTCGTGCTGTTCATAGAATTTTTCATCTATTTGAAATCAATTCTGGGACATGCAATGTGTAGTTAATCTAACTAACTCGTCAATTTTGATTGAATCCAAATTATTATCTGTAAGTAATTCCCGCAGATATATCATAGTATGTGAGACTGGTACGCTTGGAAACAAAGAACACACGTCCAATGAAACTATATTCTACTTTCTTAGTGAAAATTCCCCAAAATTGTTCTTTTATTTACCACATTCTCATATTATTAGCGTTTCTGATTTGCTTAGTGCTCTCGTAACGATTATGTTTTCCAGTGTTTTTGTATTTTATGTCTGCCTTTTCCTTTTCGTGGTTCATATTTCATTGTTCAATAGCTTAATTTTCGGTTTAAACCAATACGTCTTTGAGTTTTTCTTATTTGTACTTTCCTTATTCAGCAAGCCCCATTTACGTGTGGCCTAAGAGCGCAAGTAACAATCAAAGTTCCAGCCATGCCAGCTCTGAGTCATACCGCCGCCGTTTGCTCTCGCCAGCCACCAGCCGTCGTCAGGACTGCTCCCAGAAGCACGTCAGGTTCACCACGTCTGTAAGGAGCTCCGCGCCGCGAAAAGACCTCACCTGGACACACCGCTAGGTTTCAGAAGCTCTGATCCACCGTCTCCTTCACCATGGTCGATCTTGCTTCGCCATAGATACCTCAAGCTTCAGGCTCGCACCATCTGCGTGCGGTCTAAGTGTGTCACCCACCAACCGTCATCAGGGATGCTACAAGGAGCGCCCCAGGTCCGCCACGGTCAGCAAGAAGCTAGCCCCTTCGCCTGGACGAGTCGTCAGGTCCACGAAGCCCTAGCCCGGCGCATCTTCGCCGCTAGTCGCCTACACCTCTCCACGCATTCGACCAGCCGAAGAAAAGCACCAGGTCCACCACGTCCGATAGCAGCTCCGCGGCACGAGAAGACTTCGTCTGGACGCGCCGCCAGGTCGCCGAAGCTTCCCTGAAGCTCTGGCCAGCCGCCTCCTTCAATGATGGTCGACTCCGCCTCTCCAAGTTTCTGGCCATCAGCAAGCCTTGCCCAGAAGCTAGCCGTCGCCGACACCGCATACTATATCGCCCCAGCGCCTCTCGTCTCGACCACCGAGACGCCCTAACTATCTTCAACCAATATTATTCTTATTCTTTATTCCAATTAATTTTGTAAATAATATCTAAATAGTAATCTTAAACTTAGAATAAAAACAACTGAACGTAACCAATCGCTATACTTTAACTAGAGGCCCGCTTCGAATACTCTTTGTCAACACCCCTACCACTCAGCTAATTGGGTGAATGGTAATAAACCGTCATTTTTTACGCCAGCCACGCCCTCGCACACATGAGGCCGCTTCCCAGTTATATCAAAATTTTAATACTACAATAACTGTAAAACAATTATATAACTTGCTAAATGTGCAATTGGTCAAATAGTTATTCCGTTTGAAAGCAAGATATAATCCTAGCTTTTCAAACCAAACTTACTCGAGGTATGATTTACAGTGACGTTTTGGCTATCTTAAATTTATTCCCACCTGAGTTGCCAATTCAAAATTCAAATCCACACAGGTAACAGTTATTTATTGTAGAAGTGTGGAATGTAGCATATTAGGCACGATAGAAAAAAGTTTAACTAAGACGCCCGTAGAGCAGAGTGGTTAATTTTCTTGAGTTTCTGATATGCTTCCACAAGAGTGGAATGCAACATTTTTTCCAACAACTCAATAAATACCAAAAAACACACATTTGGTATAGACAGCTGTGAAAAGTCAAAGTGACAAATTTATTGGAAGTGAGCTAAAGTACCGAGAGATCACATAAATTTATAATTAGAGTCGCCTGTGATTCGTTTTATATTTTTGGCAGTACTGAAATGGCAGGTTAGGTTTTATTTGTTATTTGACACAGACTGACGTCGCAAAATCTAACCTGATAATCTAGAATTTGACGTAGATTAACAGTGCCATCAACAATACACACTGTCTTTTTGACATTCTCTCACTAATGGGAAATATATCACATTACTCATGCAAAATCAACATAGTAATAATGTTATTATATGGAGGTTTAATAAAAACTTTGCCCTAGTTTCTTTTTGTAGCAATAGCATACAGGATTTTTATTATTTGCTGCTTTGCCATTATACTCGTAAAAACCACTTGGAAAATGATCTAGCATTTTTCATTTTATTGTATTTATCTTACACATTTCAAACAACAATAGTTTCCATATTGCACTGATCTAAAGTAGTATCGGTGGTTATTTTTTGTACATTAACCTTAGAGACACCCTGTATTTCCCAAAAATAATTTTCGACGATAAACTTATTCCCTCTGAATGTATTTTTGCGTTAACGTAATTCCGCTACTTTATTTGGAAAGTATTTCCTTCCCGAAAATATAATTCTTGAAAGATTCGCAATGTGCAAAATTTCGGATACATAACTGTACCGCTTATGAGAACTTAAGTTAAAAGGGCCGTTTTACAACGATTTGTTACTTGTAAAAATATTTAGTTACACCCTAGTTAATGGAGACGAAATATTCAGACTACAAACAAATTTAATTAATTTTTAAATGTGAGCATACTCCACAACAATATCATTAAATGAAATAATGTTACTGATATTTTCAATTAATTTAACTTTCGCTGCAATGACGCCATTATTAAACAACACGTGCTTTATGATTTTATTGAAAGCGATATTTCCGGTGGAAATATTTTTGGACGACGTCATGTAACTCATTTCATTATCATGAGAATATTGTGATGGTGTTTATATGGCGCTAATAATTTCACTAACGTGATTATATCCTTGAATTTTATTATACTGTTTACGTGCTCGATTTTACACCCAAGATATGATACAACTGCCTCCAATTAAGTTTTCAAAACACCAAGCAACAGTAATTAATTTCGACTCCGAGCATCATTTAATACAGTACTGGTTTTCAATACGGGCTATCAAAGTATCACCTTTTCATAGAGAAGTAAATTACTATTGACTGAAAATCCATTTCCTAACTCAACATAAAATCTATTTTCCTTAACAACATTTGTTAAAATCGGCATATTTAATAAAATAAGTATTTTATGCTGAAAATATTTCACATGCTCCTACCGCTATTAGGGTTCGGAAAATGGAGTCGCTTAAATGTAGAAAAATGTATTTGGAACAATTATTGTAAAACGTTAACCAAGATAGCAGATATTTAGTTACGAATGGGTTTTACGGTAGATAGTGGGGCAGCACTTCGTAACCTCGGCAGAGAAAAGATTTTCTTCAGGAATAGGACCCTGCCTACACGAGCCATGATTTTTCACCTGCTTCCCATAACTAGGGGAAATCACGTCCTCTACCCAAATCCTACCCATGCCTTTAATATTCCTCCCATATCCCGATCTTGCACTCCACGCTCGACAAGCGTGGTGTTGTAATGTCAAATCCTCCCCAAAATTAATGTCAAATGCTAATATCACAGAAAAAAATTCAGGTGGGTATAATTCACCATTCACAACCCCACACTGTTGACAAGCCATCAGTCAGCTTCACATCGGATTCTGAGGGGGGCAAGAGATTGACATGTGGCAAAGAAAAGCTTCTAGTAGCGACTTATAACATAGAATGAGAACCGAACATTTGGCCGAACTGCAAGAAGAATTGGGCCATATCAAATGGGATATACTAAGATTATCTGAGACACGACTCCCAGGTGAGAAGTGTAGCACCCTAAAATCAGGACAAGTCCTTTTCCAAAGAGACTTTCTTCAACCCATCCAAATCTATGCCCATACCAGCACATCAGACGACGAATCCATAGAAAAACTATATGAGGACATCACAACGGCTAAACGAACAGCAAAAACCCACTATTGCTTGATTGTAGGTGATTTTAATGCCAACATTGGGAATAAAACAGATAATTCGGACAAAAAATAGGAAAATCTGGCACAGGAATTAGAAACAGCAGAGGAAAGAAACTACTGGATTATCTTCAATATGAACAACTGTTCTGTACGGACATCTACTTCAAAAAACCATTCAAAAGCAAGTGGACCTGGCGCAGCCCAGATTGAAAGACTAAAAATGAAATTGATTTTATAATATCTCACAAATAAACTTACACCTTTAAACTAGAACTGATAGGTTTAGACCTAGACGATCTATGCCAAGAAATCACCAAAGATTTGCAAACAGTTGTAAAACGAGTGTGTAGCCAAACCAAAAACAAAACGAACAGAAAAACAACGGGGAAAACACAAAAACTGATCGACCCCAGACGAACTTTAGACAGAAACTACTATGAATACAAAAATATAAACAATACCATCAAACGAAAAATCAGGAATGATATGCTAGACTACAATATTATAAAAATACGAGGGACAATCGAAAACAACAAAAAATATGAAGGTATTGAAAAATAAAACGTCATATAGTAAACAACCGATTCGCCGAATGAAAAATAGAGAAGGTAGCATAGTAACAAGTACATCTCAAATTTCTAAGGCAATCGAATACTTTCATTCCGACTTGCATGCATCCAAAGTGCCCAATCCGAATATAAATAAAACAGAACCCATCATACAAAATTTCCACTCTGAGGAAATTCCAGAAATTGTACAAGAGGAAATATATGCAGCCCTAAACCAGATGAAAAACAGTAGATGTCCTCGAGAAGACCGTATAACTACAGATATGTTAAAGATATGTGGTAACTCTTTGATCAAGGCTGTATGTGTACAGCTCCTTATAAACCGGTGCCTATATGAAGGAAAAATACCAACAAGCTGGGAAAACGAGAAAGTAATATTGTTGTTCAAGAAAGGAGACGCCACAGATGTAGAATATTACAGACCGATCACCTTACCACCACATTTATATAAGGTATTGACGAAAATGATAACAAACCGCCAGGCAAACAAAATTGACTTTTACCAACTCGTCGAGCAGGCTGGCTTCAGAAAAAGATACGGCACCACTGACCATCTGCAAACAATACGAACGCTGATTGAAAAATGCCAAGATTATAATATGCCACTACATCTAAGATTTGTAGACATCCAAAAAGCTTTCGACACAATAGAATTCTGGTCAATATTTATAAGATTAAATGACGTCAGAATAGATTCCCGGTATACAATACTTTTGAAAGACATCTTCAAAAACACATACAATGTCAACGAAAATGTAACTGCAAAAATACCTATCGAAAAAGGTGTTAAGGGGATACTATCTCCCCCACGCTTTTTACGCTCGTCTTAGAAAACGTGTTTAAAATGTCATGGGAAAAAAGCGAATATCGATGGTACTTCCCTGAATCACCTGCGATTTGCAGATGATATACTCATCATCAGTGGAGACGAAGAGGAATTGGAACATAGGCTATTGGAACTAAATGCAGCCTCGCAGGCCATAGGACTCCATATGAATTTTATCAAACAAAAGTACAGTATGATCGAAAACTTTTATCCTCTAGAGGGCTGTGAAATTATTTTATCAAAAAAATTTGTCGGCAGTTGTGGTAATAAAAGTCACATTGGCATTTTATATCTGTCTGATTCAGGTTATATCAGGAATGTCATTTTAACAAATACAAAGATTTTTGTTGAATACATAAAGATATAAGTAACAAAAACAACTCAAAATGATTTCCTGCATTTTCCATACACAGCACCACCGTGTGTTCTGTATTAAAACATCCTGTAAAAGGTAAGTGATTCTGTCAAAATTGTATAGGTTATATTGTTAAGTACCTTTACTCATCACTGCCAACATACATTAAATTTTTAAAAATCCACAGCCCTCTAGAGGTTAAAAGTTTTCGATCATATGGTAATATCCCACTCACAATGACAATTCCATGTAAACAACCACAATATAGTAAACTAGCAACCCAGTGAGACAAATGTCTCATTCAAAAAAACAAAAAAGACCGTTTTGCAAATAGAACGCGTATTCACCACACGTACGTATATGACGTCATTGTTGGTAGCAAACTACCAGTCGCATTGGCCTTGATAAAATTTGCCTAGAATCTAACCTAAAAAGTTAGGATTAGGATAGTTAAGATAATAATTAGTGTTAGAGACTGAAGTTCGGATCCTGACCTGACATGACCATTCCAAACATATAACTTTAATAACTTTTTTCTCTATCTCTTACGGTTTGGCTGCTGAAACAGCGTCCCAGACAGACACGTCTATTAGATAAAGGATGTCGACGCGTATGTATACCTTGGCCACTTAACTAAACTAGGTAAACAAAATCAAGCTGCAAACATTACAAGATGGTTAAAACTAAGTTGGGCGGCCTTTGGAAATCTGAGTTGGGTTCAAAGAAACAAGATGGTGCCGATTAGTTAGTTTAAGATTGAAGATATCGAACAGTTGCATTTTGCCCGTGGTCTATGACCTATGGTAACGAGACGAAGACAGTTACGCTAAAAAGCGCTACAAATCTGAAAACAACACAATGTGCCATGGAAAAAATTATGCTCGGTATAATCCTAAGAGAACGAATCAGAAATACAGAAATTACACGATGTACAAATGTTACCGATGTCGTACAAAGGATCGCAAGGTTGAAATGGAACTGGGCTGGACATTTCGCTCGCAAAACATTAAGTGAATGGGTGAGTCGCGTTACGAGATGGCGGCCAAGAACAACAAAAAAAGCGTCGGGTGACCACAAAAGAGGTGGCTTGACGACATTTAAAAAAACGCTGGTAATACATGACACCAAACAGCCCCAATACGACAATTTGGCAAAATGTAGGGGAGGCCTATAGGTAGATGACGGAAGGCTGAGAAGATGAAGATGGGTTTTACATTAAGAGGTGTCTTTTGAAATTAATAAAAAAACATCTCTCGTTGAAAAAGTTACAATGTTTTTATTTCAATCGAAAGTACAAACCCTGCGATTAAATGTGGAACACGATAAATGGTAAATGGCCGTTTCGATTTCTGTGACGAATAGTCATCTCTTTGAGATAGTTCTGTATCACGTTTTTGCAAAATTGCGACTCTACGAGGATAGCACCGTATATTTCTACAATTAATAAAAGTTTTGTAGCCAAACGTCTGGCAAGCATACGGTTGTGCACCATTCTGCGGTAACTGTACGTTTATTTGCAAGCACGCGAGTTGTGATAAGTCCTGATTTTGAAAAGAAGCAAGCAATCATTTTCTTACTAACACTTCGAGATCGCTTCACTTTAACTGGATTAGGATCTTTGGAAACACCCATTGTTTTCGTCGCCATTCATGATCTTGTAAACTGCTTTAGACCTACCTTCATCATATTTCTTAAGAGTTTTCTTACACCGTTCCACATGCTGTTGTTTTTGTGCTTATGCAAAACTGTGTGATATCCACCGACAACAGACTTTTCTTACAGTCAAATGATTACGTAAAATCTTATTTATTGCAGTCATGCCAATGCCCAAGGTGCTCTTCAAATTTTATATGTAACTCGATTGTTCTCTTGAATCATTCTTCGCACGGCGTCTATGTTTGTTTCGGTAACTGCTAAAATTGGTAGTGATGGGCTTATTCGAATGAAAAATAACCGGTTATCCGGTTATTGAAATAACCTATGTAACTCGGTTTTCGTTCCAAGTATTCGAATGAAAAATAACCTCATGCTGATACGTACTACGCTGTGAATATAAAATCTCTATTCAAAGGTACTACGTGCCACATCTCAGCGACCTACGCAGTGCTCAAAATTCTGTAAATATAAATACGTCATAACTCATAAACAAAGCAGGTTGTACTGAAAACACCATTTGGTTATCGCGTACCTACCTCCTATCATAAAAAATATCATATTATCAAATTCTGGGGACCTGAAACCTGAACGCCTAAAAACTGCAAACGCATCAAGCTATAAAACAATTTTTTATTTGCTTACATCTCCAAACGTTAAAAACAAGAGGCGGCGCCTTTAACCCGCCAGATCGATAAAGATAAACGTTTATATATATACTCCTGTTCTTATTGAGATTAGCAAGCAGTCCCGCATATTTCTTTCTTTCTCCACTTCTTAATAAATACCTCTTAATTTCCAATACATATGTACGGTCCGCGCCTTAGAAATCGGGCACTACACACTATTATGATATATTTTGCATGTATTTTTTAAGTGTATAAACTGGGTTTTTACAGTTATTATGGTTTTAATTGTTACGTCAGATTGTTTATTGTTTGTCAATTATGAAATGCCATCTCACATTAATGAAGTAACCGGAGCAAGAATACTCCAAAGACTACAAGAACATATTACGTGTTCCGATTTCTAAGGCGCCGACCGTAGATATTATGTTTTGGTTCCTCTGCTATCTGCAAGTTACGATGTCGATGCAGACGACGGTGAACCGATGTCGATGCAGATGACGGTGAACCGCCAACCGGAAAACCGGCTGACTTAATCGAAACGAATCGAGAGCCAAAATTTATTCGAATGATTCAAATAATTAGCATTCGGTTATTAATATCATTCGAATGCAAATAATTCGGTTATGAAAATTGTCCGATTATGCCCATCACTAAAAATTGGTCTACCTTGGCGAAAATCGTCGCTGAGTGAAACTCGTTAAAATTTAAATTCGTCGAACCAGCTATAAACAGTCCTCTGCGAAGGCGCTTGGTCACCAAATGCAGCACGAAGTCGCCCAACACTTGCTTTTGGAGATAGGGAACTTTTAAAGTCATAGTCAATCATTACTCTAAAATTTTCTCTCGTTAAATTCATTTTTGCTGCACAACACCTTTTATAATAACTGTTACAATTATCAAAAACTGTCGAACTAAAAAACAACAAATACAGGGTGTCCCGAAAAATCGTTTACAAATTTTCAGGGATTGGAGAGAAAGACAAGTGAAGTAATTTTCGCTACGCAACATATGGTCGGAAACGTCTCCTTGTTATTGAAAAAATGATTTATTACAGATTGCTTTTTATCGTAAGTTACAAAAGTAAAAACAACAAAATGGTACTTAACAACCATCATTCATAATAATTGCTCGAACTGTCGACCTACAACATCGTTGCAAGCGTGGCAGCGACGCACCATGTTAGCTCGAACTCTGGCCAAAATTCCTGGAGTTTCCCGGATCATCCAGGCATCAACTTTTTTTAATAGAAGGTGACGCTTCCGACAATATATTGCGTAGCGAAAATTACTTCACTGGCCTTCCTCTCCAATCCCTGAACATTTGTAAACGATTTTTCGGGACACCCTGTATTTGTTTTAATGCATATATGTATTATACATATTGCTAGTAGGGCCTGGAAACGGCCGAAAACATTAAGGCGCCGACATAGTTTCACTTTGAGTATAACGCGTCTCGTGCGCATGCGTGAGAATTCGAACTCCGCCTTTAGAAGCGAATTTTAAACTTGACCGCTTCCCCATTGGGCGGACGACGCCGCCGCGTTTGCGCACAGCTCACAGCAAACACAAAAACATTTAAATTTTTTTGAAGTTGGCATGTGCATATAATTTTTGTACTAGGGATTCTGTATTTTGTTTTGCAAAGGTTTCCACAACTGTATCCAGGCAGATTTGAATTTAAAAATATGTTTTTTGGGATCAGGGGACTCTAAAACGTGAAGATCTGTTGAAAACTCAATTTCGAATTTTTGGGGTGAATCCAATACTTCATTTATCGTAAACTGAAGTAAAAAATGACAATTCATATTTCTGATTGTCAGTGTCAAAGTAGATATTTTTCTAGAATTTCTCATCTGAAGTTTTATAAAATGTAATAAAAATACCTATTAATAACCGCTACGTCAATAGTACCCTTAAAAGTAGTTAATTACAACATTTATGACAGATGGGATGTAAATGTCACACCCTTAACTTATTTGTTTTAGTAATTTTTTGTAAGTACATTCCTAGACAAAGATAAATTATGGAAGTACACTCATGAAATTTTGGAAATCAAAGGCCACTTTGTGTTTTTTACTTCCTTTTACGATAAAGGAAGTATTGGATTCACCCCAAAAATTCGAAATTGAGTTTTCACCAGATCTTCACGTTTTAGAGTCTCCTGGACCCAAAAAACATATTTTTGTTCATTGGTCTGTCTGTCTGTGTGTCTGTCTGTGAACAGAATATCTCAAAAACGAAAAGAGGCATGGCGTTGAAACTTCATATATAAGTTTTGTGTACTATGTAGATGCGACACCAAACTTTTTAAGAAAATCGCATAACCGGAAGTAGGTGTTTAGTCGTGTGATTTTTCAGTTTTTTTCGATTTTTTCAAAAACTGCTCTAACGATTTTTTTCAAACTCTACATTTTTATTGCATTTTTAATGTCTATTAATGTGAGCTAGGTGATTTTCCAGTTGAATACTTCTAAAATGGGTTTCTTTTGTTTTCGTTTTTATTTTTTTATTAACTCATTTTTTAAATAGAACACCAGGTATATTATTACATTTTTAAATTCAGATTAAAATTCTAGAGAAAATTTGTCTCTTCAAGTAACGCTCTATTTTGTACCGTATTTTCAGAATTTGTAATGCTTGAAAATTTTTGACAAATGCTTAAAAAATTAAAATAAAATTTATGGATAATTATAAGATCACTGTAAAAGGAAGTTGTGTGCGTGTATCACACCAGATTTTATGTGTACTGAACAGACTATACATTGAAGAGTTGCTTGTCTGTCTCACTTCCTTCGTGACCTCCCCACTCATAGCCGCTAGCAATATAGTAAGTAATACATATATATGGTTTAATGTCAATTTTGATTTCATTGGAGCACTTGATCCATTAGTTTGCAGAAATTATGGGTGTTACCCTGTTACCCTCATATTACGCGAACCGTTCGAACATTGTCTCTGACGGCTTGAAATGTTTGTGAATTATTAGCGTAGACTTTGTCCTCCACGTAGCCCCAACAGAGACAGTTAAGAGGCGTCAGCTTGCACAATCTAGGTGGCGAATAATAATCAATTATCGATGCATCTGTCTCGGGAAATAACACGTCTTCGCGAAATGTTCCCTTTATTTGCAGTAAATTTTCACTATTTATATGCGTCGTTTTAGCGCATATCGCTACATTTTCTTAAATCACATAGTTTCTACTTGCTAACTGCCACCAAACCACAGCTTTTTGTTTGACAGTTAAAAAATGCCGAGAAATTAAAAATGAAAACTCTTACTGGAAACCCCGTTACTTAGGCTACTTGTTAGAATACTAGTAACATTCTCTATTTTTTTTTGGGCTTACATGATAGCAACTAAATACTATTATAATTATCATAACATAGTTTTTGTTGTGGTAGCGCTCATTGACCTTCCTACTTCTTGTTTTTATGCAATATTTTTGTTAAATTCACGTGTAACTGGAACAGCCTTATATCATTATAGAGAAAAAAAACAGCTGCTTTTAAACAATGTGCAGCTTACTATGGTTCCATATAAAAAATGCAAATTCTGCCTGTATCTCAGAAGTAAATAATAGATAAATGCAAAAAGTAAATTAAGTTGTATAGTGTGTACTTATAAATTACTACAGATCACTTTTATCAGGAAATTTAATTTTTTACAGAATCGATATCAGCATTGCAAATTTTTTAAGTCGGACAAGACTTCTAGAACACATGTTCACTAAAGAAGTCCATAAAGGCTGTGGAAATTGAAACGTATGAATAATATGTTGCTGGCACTGTACAGGGTGTCTCGCAGATATGGCATTCAAAATTCCCGTAATTCCCGTATTTTCCCGGTCATTTTATTAGGATTCCCGGATACTTTCGGGTCTGCCGGTCTGACTTTTTCGGGTATTCATTAAAAAAAACCAACAACAACCTGTCTTCGCGCGTTCAGTACATTTTTGCAATTATTCCGGATAATCCGAAAATTTTTACGGAAATTTCGCTTATCATTTCCGTAAAATGGCAAAAATTACTGCAAATTCCCTTTGATAAAAAAATGCTCAGTTGCCTAAGAAATTCCCGCATATTTCCCGCATTTTCAAGGACACTTTCAAATTCCCGTATAATTCCCGGTTTTCCAGGAATTCCCGGTCGCTAGACACCCTGTGTAAGTCTATGTCAAATTCGAGGTTAGCAGGTTAGGTTTTGCATCAGTTTAGACGCAGACTGACGTAAAACCTGCTAACTTCGAATATCACATAGACTGACAGTAAGTCAAGTTCATGGCATTTCATTCCACACGCAATATGGCCTCAGACACGGCGAGTCAGGGTCGCCGAAATATCTCTTTCCGAAACCCAGGCAATCTGGCACACTGTAAACGGCGTACTGGGTAATGTGGTTAGCATCACGCCTTCGACGACTACCTTACTTTCCTTACTTCCACAACTGTGGTTTTGGTACCCAATTTTAAAGCGACTGGATGAGCCGCCCGCCAGTTGCCAGAGATGGGGATTGATCCCCGTACCGTGGCACCGCAGCCTGAGCTCCCCAACCGCTCGGCCACGCTGGCGATCATAGACTGATAGTGCCACCAACAATATACTGGAGTATTGCCAAACGTAAGCTGTAATGGTCGCTATGATCCAAATACCACTTTACTAAACGATTTTGAATGTAGAAATGTTGTAGAAACTTTTGCCCATTCCGCATTGTGCGCAGGGCTGATTTATTGGGGTAGCGAGAAGGGGCACCTTGGAAGCTGTTGACCGAGGTTGCTAGCATTTAAGAGTTAGTCTGTATATTATAGCTGTACTGTTCAGTTTATATATTTTCGCCAATATACGTTTATTTAATTCACCGTGTTATTATTTGACATTTTGGTGCCGAAACCCGGGAACGGAACGGAACGGAAAGTGAAAATAAAACTGAACACTAACGCGAATATTCTGAAGTTAAAGTGGTACGCGAACGCGAATATTCAAATCGTGCGGTTAAAATACGGGCTCAGCGATGAAAGTGAAACGAACGGTGTGCAGGTCGCAGTTAACGAAAACAATCAACTATGTAAACGGTTTGCTAGCAGAGGAATACGGTGCTGAAGACATTTATACGGCGATGGCAAAGCTAAAACTTGCGACTGACAATCTTAAGGAAATCGACCGGCAATTAGAATCTTCCCATACCGAAATACTGGAAGAAGAATTCCAGAAGCAGATGGAGTATGAAGAGGTCGCGGTAACCACGATGTCTAAGCTTGAGTTTAGATTAAAGATGTTAGATAGAGCACACACAGAAGCCATGCAAGTTGGGGCAAATGCGCGACATGCAACAAACGAAACGCGGGAAGAAGCACGACCTCATCCCGTAGTTAAGCTGCAACGATTGGAATTGGTGAAATTCGACGGCAGTCCAAAGGGTTGGATTCCTTTTTGGGAGCAATTCAAATCTAACGTTCACGAAAACTATCAGTTGAATAATGGAGATAGATTCAACTATTTAAGGATGTCTGTGACAGGCAAGGCAGCAGAGACAATAGAGGGATTTCCACCGTCGGGAGCTTTTTACGAGGAAGCCCTGAGTATCCTAAAGGAGCAGTTCGGAAACGCTGAACGGCTGATCGAGCAATATTTCGACAGTATAATGAAAATTGAACCAGTGAAATCCAGAAACGACGTAGTTACATTACGCAAAAATTATAATTTGATTACGTCAGCTATGCGTGCTTTAACGATCCTAGAGGTTTCGAAGTCACAATATAACATCATCATAAAATCAAGCCTGATGAAATCGTTACCCACGGAATTGCGTCTAGGATTTTATAGACAAACAAAGGGCAAAGTTTTGGATCACCAAGAAAGTGGTTCTAATGCGTCAGGTGCCGCCTCGACAGAAGAAGACGCCGATCGGCAAGTGAGTGATTTATTGAGGTTTGTCAAGAATGAAATGGAAGCTTTAGAGCAGGCGTTGAAGCCGGATGGAGATCTTAGAGGAAAGGTGCTGGAAGCTTCCAAGAAACAGAATTACAAGGGAACTGCGTCAAGTTTACTGGCGACCCAAAATACGGCTATAAATAACTGTTTCTTTTGCAAAGGCGATCATGCGACCGAGGGGTGCGATGCAGATGTTTCCTTGGAACGGAAGAAAGAAATGCTGAGGGCCAGTGGACGCTGCTATCGATGTACAAAAGGATCCCATAGTTCAAAGTTTTGCCGAAACAGATACTTGAGTTGTAGGAAATGCAAAGGAAGACACGCTACCACATTGTGCGACCCAGCATGGGTTAATCTGGGCAAAACTGGACCAACAATAAATCTTCCGGAAACAAGTGCCGGCAGTGCGCCGTCTTCATCTGTGTCAAGTTTGATGACAAACATAAAGAAAAACGTGTTACTACAAACTGCCTGTGTTTACGCGAGTAACGGAAGTGCTTCGATGAAACTAATCCGCTTAGTGCTTGACGGTGGTAGCCAGCTTACGTTTATAAAAGAAAACGTCTCCAGAATTTTAGGGTTACCAGTAGTAGGGCAACATCGCGTTAGTATCGCCGCTTTCGGGAACAATGGGCCGGTACCATCGAATCTTTATAATCGCGTGTTAATAACTTTGAAGGGACAATATACGGATGAAAAATTAACGATTGAGGCCGTGGAAGTGCCGGAAATTTGTATGGACAATTTAAACATTCCAAGTGAAAGTGTTGGAGAGTATAAACATTTACAGTTAGCGGATTACGTGCCGAAAGATCCTGATCGGTCGTTAATGTTTGAAGGGATTAACTTATTGATAGGCGCGGATAACTATTGGTCTGTAGTAACTATTGGACAAAATCTTCGCCTAAGTGATCATCTAGTAGCCGTTAATACCAAATTTGGATATACGTTACACGGACCGACCCCAGTAGATGCCACGAAAGTTGCCGTTAATTTACAAACCGTGCTACACGCAACAGTTTCAACCAGGGAGTCGTCAGTTGAAAGACTATGGGACTTGGAAACCATAGGGATAACGAATGAAGACAATCAAGGAGATCCCTCCAAATGGAAGCCGTACGTTGCTGATTGCACAAGGGAGATCCGATCGCTGTCCAACAACATACAAGGCCGGTATCATTGTCCAGGTCGCGAAAATCCTGTGGACTTAGCTACTCGCGAAATTACGAGATATAGTGACTTTGATCGGGTAGTGCGAATAGCGGCGTATGTATTGCGATTTACGGGAAATTGCAGACGCAAAACCAATAAAAACATTGAACATTTGAAGCTAGACGAAATCGAAAGTGCAGAAAGGTGTGTACTTAGGCAGTCACAGCAAGAGGTCAACAATCTGAAGACAATTGGTGCGGTAGAGCGCTATTCCAGTATTTCGACTTTAAAACCCTTTTTGGACAAGGACGGACTGTTACGCCTGGGGGGTCGCCTTCAGAAATTAGAAGCAAACTTCGATCTTAAACATCCCATCATTTTGCCGAAGAGTGCACATTTGAAAATTGGAACTACAATTAACGGACGACCACTGACGTACATCGGCAGTGAACATACGGACCCAGCACATTTCTTGTTAGGGCCCGACTTAACTACCATACCATCAATCAACGGAAGCGTCAAAGGAAATGCGCTAAGAAAACCGTGGAGGAAACAAAGGATTAGGACACTGGACTATTTTTGGAAAAGATGGCGAGAGGACTGTTTGCAGCTACTACGAGGAACCCATCACAACTTTAATGTGCGCGAGTGCCCAGTGAAAGAAAGCGATGTAGTGATAGTGTATGGGGTTGACAAACGTCGTCTTTTGTGGAAATTAGGCATAGTGAAAGAAACGATTTTAGGACGTGACGGCAAGGAGCGTGCGGGCTACGTAAAGTGTGCGAACGGAACAATTTTAAAGCGCCCAATTCAACTTCTATTTCCTATAGAATTAAGTAGTACATAATTTCGCGGCCGGAGGATGTAGAAACTTTTGCCCATTCCGCATTGTGCGCAGGGCTGATTTATTGGGGTAGCGAGAAGGGGCACCTTGGAAGCTGTTGACCGAGGTTGCTAGCATTTAAGAGTTAGTCTGTATATTATAGCTGTACTGTTCAGTTTATATATTTTCGCCAATATACGTTTATTTAATTCAACCGTGTTATTATTTGACAAATGTAGTACATTATCAAATGAAATGCGATAAAATTATTTTCTAATTCCATTTATTTTATGTAAGTTATGAATTTTTAAATGTAAAAGCCATTATAGTATTCGTCACGGCATGGGTGCTGGTAACGCTTATCATTTACTTCCCACTGATTTACATTATAAAATCGTTCCAATTTACTCCTATTCCGATTACGACAGTTCGTCAAGGTGCAAATTAGGAGGGTTACGAGAACTACATACGTGCACAAAGCTCACTTTGACTTAAATATGATTACAATAGTAAAGATATTTCATTAAAAATTTGCGGTTGTCAATAATTTAAAGTAGTATAAAGTTACTCTTAAAACAGATGGAACTGGTTTGGAACATCATAATTATACACAACAGAAATTATTTTGTGAGAATGATTAATACTTTACATGAAGGTATCAAATCATATAATTCGTTATTCAAAATTACTAGAGACATCAAAAACGTTTTAGCTATTAATGTAATTTAAATATTCACTCATTTTAACTCAACTCCCTAAAGGATATTATTTATCAAAATTTTACGTTCATAGTAAATTGGCTTGTTATATAAAATCTGTTAGCTATTTGTGCAAGTGTTTATCTAGTCAAGTTTAAAGTTGAGGTTGTTTCTTTATCTATTTATATTCGAAAAAGTACTGATATGGCAGCTATTAACTACATTCTGGTTTTAGTCAACATAGTTAAGTGCTTTAGTTAATCCAACTTTAGACAATCTGAAAGATATGTTATTGAATAAATATTTGAAGGCGGCACCACACTTGCTCAAATCCGCCACACGATGTCTCTTTATATTTAGAACAAATCTATTTCCAAACAGCAGATGTTTCATCGAGGTCAAAAAGGCTAATGAGGACACTTAGAATTGGTCGTGTTTTCCAGTTTCGGTCTACTTGATCTATAAAACATTACCTACATTGTCAAACTAATTTTTTTCGGGAAACTATAGAACACATATTTGGAAATCCTAAAGCTAAATATACAATTACGACTTCCGTCTTCCCCTGTTATAAAAACACAATATCGCTATTCCATCTAAAAACAATTGCTTATCAATGAAAGATCATAAAATTGAAACATATTGACCGTACTATTTTCATTCCATATGTACACATATTACAAAAATACTGTTTTCCATGTTTAACTATCTTTCTTATCTTTGAAGAGTTTAGTTCTACATAATACATATCCTAAAAATCTGTAACGGGGTTTGCACGGTACTTGATTCGCAAGTGTGGTCAGAAAATAATAAAACTAAAAAAATATCTTAACGTTGCTAAAATACCGAGACAGTAAAAGGACACACCTAGTACTACATATTAGATCAATTTGCAAATTTTAAAAAACAAACTACATAGATAACAATAATTATTTTGCACATAGCTGATGTGCTAATCGTCGACTAAAATAGGCATATTGTGGACCACACAGATATAGGGTGAACACTTTACATCGATCTCGATCATGTCGTTACAGCGTCCGTTATAACCCAGTCGTAAGCGAACATAATAACGCACGGGCTCGTACGGCAGAGTTTACAGCATCTGGCTGCGTTTGACTACGGATTCCGCGAGTTCGAATCGCACCGGATGTATGTATTGCTATTGAGCGAAATCAGAATGGGAAGCTAATAATTATAAATAAGCACTTGTAACTAATAAGAGATCATGATTGGGTAGCAATTAACGCTATCTAACAAAGTCCTACTATATAAAACAGTAATAAAACCTATCTGGACATACGGACTGCAACTCTGGGGTACCACCAGCAACTCTAATCTAGAGATCCTACAAAGGTTCCAATCGAAAACTCTACGAACCCTAGCGGACGCCCCATGGTACGTGAGAAACGAAGTAATCCATCGTGATCTTCGAGTGAACACTATTAAAGGTGAAGTGTCGTGCGCGAGTGCAAAATACCTCACTCGTCTTGAAACCCATATCAACCCTCTCGCAGTGAACCTCTTGAACAATGGTAACGTTACTCACAGACTAAATAGGTATCATCCTTTAGATTTAGTAGATCGTTTTTAAATGTTGAAACATTTGTGTATATAAGTGTACATTTCACTTTCTGTCTGCATTAAGGAACTTTTCATTGGAAAAGTATCCTCCATGCCAATTTATAATCACACCATTTACCTATTGCTCGATTGAGCAGATTGTAAATTTAATAAATAAACAAAAAAAAAAAATGATTGGGTAGAATGAAACATTTCAATTACTTAATATTTTTTAATACTTTCGCATATATCATAATATGTATCTTTGTCCCGACAATATGGGGTAAATATTAATTACGTAGAACGAAGGGGGGTTTTTAAAAACATTATTAATGCATCTTATGAGGATTGGTAACTACCCATAACAGTAATTAGATAAATAACGTTTTGGTAAATGTAAAACCTGTTTATTTTCACATAACGATAATATTTAAGTGGGGATAATACTGCGTATCTAAATGTATTTTTATTCTGCAACCTTTGATTATTAACAGTCAACATTAAGTAAAGTGGAAGATGTTTAAACTAGATCGAAGCGTAGTAAAGTCTACATAGTACATAAAACCTGACATAAATGCAAAAGAGGATCAACTACAACAGAACGTAGAAGAAATTAGGGAATGATTAAGTAAGAAATTCAAAATTATACTTGAAGAAAAAGGTAGAGAATACAAATTAAAGTACGATAAAGTTAGTAAGGATTTACAAAGTGGAAATATTGACTAAGAATGAAGGATGTCAGATAGTAAATAACAATTTAGAAATTAGATTGCTTAGAAGAGAATGGATATATGCAGAATAAAACATTTACTGGCCATATTACTAACGTGGAATTCGAGGTGGAAATATTAAATCTACAAATGAAAGGAATGAAAAACAATACAGACAAAATAATCATTACTATGATAGATCAAAATACTGAGGGCAAGGCACAAACCTTAAATTTCGAAGTACGAAAAACATTAAAATAGCAGAGGTTCTTACAATAATTTAGGGATATCTACAGTTGTATATAGTTTAGTTAATTAGTTAGTATTTGATGTGGGGAGACTGATGTCAAGCAAGAAGGCCTTCATAGGCCAACCCCGTGGAAAAAGATCTAGGCATGCAGAGTACCAAGTACTTTAGTCCTATTTAGAATGTTGCCGAGAACTAAGCAATTCCAACCCTAGCAAGGGATCTTTTACATGCGGCACATCGTAATAAGATGGAACCCACGGCTTTACATCACTTCCGAATGATGGAATTCTGTAGAGGCCTTCATCAGCATTTTTTTATTTTTTAAAAACCTCACCAGGATCGGGTATCGAACTCTCCACCCTTAGATCCGCAGGCAGAATGCTTAACCACTGAGCTATATACAGTGTGATCCATTAAGTGTGCAACAAATGGGCCATTTTTTTATTACTTGTACAACTGAAATTTAAATACCGCCAAAAGTTAGTGCATGTTCGATAACCATATTAGAAGCATTTAGAATGGCTCCAAGTCAAACAGCATACAGGGTAGGACAAAAAATATGAAATTCGTTCAAGAATAAAGTTACCTTATTTCAAAAAATATGGCAAAATTTTATTGAGAAAAGTTGTTTAGAATCAAAAGTTATGCTCAAATACAAAGTCAGGGCCTCCTATTCGACTTTTTATTCTTTTTTGGAAAATTTTGTATTAGCCCCGTATAATATATATTTTTATTATTCTGAGTTTATATGTATTTAAAGTAGCCACAACCACATCACTTTTAAATAACTTTTATTAACTTGAAGCGTATTTGTAAAATTTACTTCGATTTATATTTTTTTAGGTAACCGTCCACTTCATGATTGTTGCAACGATATTTAACAGAACTTTAGAATTTCGCAAATATTCTTTTTAACAAGGCAAATGCTTTACTAATAATAATTTACATATGAAAAAACTCTTAATTAAAGACTACAATTTTATTTCAAATTCTTGTGAAAATGTTTCATGTAGAACAGATATTAACAAAACATACCAAAACTATCGCGGATAGCTATATAAAAAACAAATTTAATAAGTGCTAAAAGAATCTGTAGTTTGACAGTTTGACTTTTTAGAACTTATCTGTTAAGAGTTCTTGTTTATTAAATGTATTCAATTACAAATGCCAATGCGGTAATACAAAATTTTCAAAAAAAATATATAAAAATTCGAATAGGAGGCCATGACTTTGTATTTAAGCATAGCTTTTGATTCTAAACAACTTTTCGCAATAACATTTCCTATATTTTTTTAAATAAGAGGACTTGATTCTTTCACCAATTTAATATTTTTTGTCCAGCCCTGTATGCTGTTTGACTTGGAGCCATTCTAAATGCATGTAATATGGTTATCGAACATACACTAACTTTTGGCGGTATTTAAATTTCGGTTGTACAAGTAATAAAAAAATGTCCCATTTGTTGCACACTTAATGCACCACACTGTATATAGTATATAGTTTAAGTCAAAATAGAGTAGAGAAATTTGATGGAAATGATGTAATTAATCCAAAAGAGTTCATGGTGAGACTAAAATTATTAATCGAAGATACAAGAAAAGTACATGGGTATATGATTACCAAACAGAATTAAGAATAATAGGAGATGAGTTCGATAGTAGTGTATTTTAAAAACAATTTTCTAGATTATTATTGAGGTGAAAACAAACAACAACTGATATTTAAAGAGTTACTTACTTAATTCATAGTATGATCAAAAATCAGGTTTAAATATTATATTATATTATTAATTTTCCAAATTAGATAAAATTCAGGGTAATGGTATCCACTATTAACAATTCATTTTGGAATAATAAACATTTGGTAGCACTTGGTTTCATTTTTTTTAATTTTTACAAAAGAAACTGTGCATTTTAACAAAAAAATCCAAGAGGCAGTTTTTCTGGAGTTTTAATCAACAAATTCCAAAACATTATCTAAACTGAAAAAAATCAATGACGTGGACGTACCGTCCTCCTTTTCTTATTCAATCGTGCAAAGACGACTCCTACGTGCGCCACTGGTGAATTGAAAGATGATTTGCCGACACATAAAATTGTTCTTGGAGCCACAAGTATACACAGTAAATTTGTAATTACATAATATTCCAACGTGTTTTCAAAAATTAACGAAATTTACGATTTTCTTCTCTCGAATTCAACACCCTGTCAATTTTCTACACGTACTTAGAAAACGCCCTGTATATTTGAACGATATAGACATATTTATAAACCATGTACCAAATACTATAAGCGGAGAAGAAAGGCTAATGATAATTATAAATAAGCAATAAAAGTATTGGAAAATATAAAGAGAACGTGATTGAGTAAAACGTTTTCTTCTTTCTCTTTATTATGTCCAATGTTTTTATTGCTTATTTATGATTTATAATTATTGGCCTCTCATTATGGTTGATATCCAAAGCAATATATGGCTCTCAATCGAAGTAAACATTTAAGTAACAAGGAATGTAAGGACCTATTAACATTTGAGGTAGGCAAGTACAAGCCAAGACGAAGACGCGGCTTGTTGCCTGCCGAAAATGTTAATAGGCGATACATTCCGAGTTATCTTATTATATTTTTCCCGCTGCTTATCGAAATTTTACCAGATTTTTGAAAAAATCGTTTGGTTTATCACCTGTCACCAGGGTTAGTTTTCGTGAGTCGTGTTACCTGTGAGTGTCACGTGTCACATAAACACTTGCAATTTATAAACAAAACGTCTAAATTTGCATCTTGCTTTGCTAATTTTATTATCCTAGGAACTTAATAATAATATTAAGTTCCGTTGTCAAGAAAAAGCAGCAAACAAATATAACCACCGACTTACACGTTTTGTTACTAAGGCTGTATTTCTGACTTACATGATCAATAGCGGGAAAAAGTGTTTTAACTACTGAGCCACTGAGCCCGGCTAAAAACGTGTTATAAACGGGAATTTAAAAAAAATTCAAGTAGATACTAGACTCCATTCGATTTAATTGATGCCATTGCGTTACGAATGGATATAAATATTCTTCAAAATAATTTCATATTTCCAAGAATGATATCGATTTGACAATTACAATAAGTATTTCGACTATAGCAAAAAATTATTTGTAATGAAAACTTAAAAACAACAAAATTGCCAATAATAGAGAGCAGAAATGTATAATCAAATCTAACAAATGACTATTATAAACGTTCACGCATGTTACTACAACCGTTTGCTCTTAAATGAACGTGGACGGGCCTTAAGATCTTGGAATTTGCTTTTAAGATAAAAAAGAAACGATTTTATTGATATTTATATTTGCAATTTAGTATTCATGTCTAAATATACGATAACAATTGGCACATAGTGCGATAAATTCTCTATCTAACCCAAAAACAGCAGCGATAGGGCTGGCATACGTAACGTAATGTACAATATCTAACATATCTTTATAGTGTTTACACAACGTATTGCCGGCTGTCACGCTAATTAAATTAAAACCTCTCCAAACAATTAAGTCAATACTTTAGTAAATAACACACGCCTTTAGTATTAGACTTGACAAACATTGTACATCACTTTACTATATTACGACGAGCTAGATATATTTTTGCATTTTCATACAGTGTCCACAGTATCTTATCATTTTAGAGACCTCTATCTCTTCACTTTTTAATATATCTAGCCTTCTAGCAGATAAGCTGAGCTTTAGTAACATTTATAGTTTAGAGATTTATAGAAACCGCGTTTCTTGTTTCAAAGAACAAAATTTAAAAGTGCAAAAAAAATAACAAAGCTTTTAGCAATGATAATAACAAATGTATGGCAAAAAGATTAAAAGTTATATTTGTAATAAATACATAAAGGTCGATGACTTCTCATAATGTTAATATACAATTCGCTATACAGGGTGTAGTAAAAAAGGGTTAAATTAGTAATTTTTAGTAATCTTTTTCGATAGGTTTAAACAATCATTTTGTATCAGTTTTTTAGTGCGGTGCATACGGTGTTTTCTGATAGCTTAAAATTGTAGCAGCAATTCTTAGTTTTCGACGTTGTTATGAATAGTACGATTCTATTAATACCGATTTAAATTATAATGTCTTTATATTCAGCAGCTGGAATGGTTTTAATGCACGGTCGTGCCAATTAAATGGGAATGCCTTGAAATCACTTATGGCGAAGCTTTTTCCAATCATTAACTGCCTTCCCATGTGATGTTTGGAAAATTTTACCAAGGGCTGAGGACCACTAGTTCCTTTGAAAAAAGTGCGATTGCGAACGGCCGATGTCAGTGTCTACACCTGAGGTGGAAGATCAAATTTTGACCATGGTGAATGAAAACCCTGAAACGAGTGTAAGAAGATGTGAGTTAAGTGATCGTCTTGTTTGGCGAATTCTCCATCATGAACTTTTATATTCGTACCATACCCAACGGGTGGAAGCCCTTGCTCGCCCTAACCACCAAGCAAGAATTATATTCTGTCGGTGTCTTTTTACGGGAAACTGCTGAACACCCGGTATTCCGTTACTAACGTCCTTTCAACTGACGAGTCTTAATTCAGTAACGAATAGATTTTCAATTTCCACGATAACAAGTTTGGTCGTTCGAGAATCGCAGTTGAATCCTGAAATCAACAACGTTTCAGTTTGAATATCTAGCTTAGCAATTTATTAGGGTACAGGTTAGTAGAGCCGGTGGTTTTGCATCGATAGTTAACAGGTCCCGAATATATTGATTTGTTGGTAAATATCTTCACTATACATTTGGAGGATAAATATTTCGTTTATGCAAGATGGAACATCGTCATTTTTCCTGTTGTAGAGCACCTCGACAAAACATTTCATGGAAGATGGATGCAAGGGAGTCCATTCCATTACCTCCTAGACTAGGTCTCCTGGCTCAACTCCTTTGCAGTATTCGAGGTTATATAAAAAGTTTAGTGTATAACCTGTAAATGATTTTGATGACCAACAGCAAATTGAACAAAGTTGGCAAACAATTCGAGCAAGACCAGACTTTATTGAAATGGTGGAACGTTCTTCCTGAGAAGATGTAGATCCTGTTCCGTTAAAGGCTATTTCGAACATCTTTGATAATTGTGTTTCGTGGAAAGAAATAATAAAAATCTGGTGTGATACACGCACACAACTTCCGTTTACAGTGATCTTATAATTGGTCAAAAATTTGATTTTAAATTTTTAAGCATTTGTCAAACATTTTCAAAAATTACAAATTTTACAAAAACGGTACAAAATAGAGTGTTAGTTCAAGACACAAATTTTCTCTAAAATTTTAAGCTAAATTCAAAAATGTAATAATATACCGGGTGTTCTATTTAAAATAGGAGTTAATAAAAAAAACAGAAAAAAAACAAAAGGAACCCATTTTAGAAGTATTCAACTGGAAAATCACCTATGTCACATCAATACACATTAAAAATGTAATAAAAATGTAAAGTTTAAAAAAAATCGTTAGAGCCGTTTTTGAAAAAATCGAAAAAAACTGAAAAATCACAAGAGTAAACACCTACTTCCGGTTATGCGATTTTCTTCAAAAGCTTGCTGTCTCATCTACATGGTACAAAAAACTTACAAAAGAAGTTTCAACGCCATACCTCTTTTCGTTTTTGAGATATTCTGTTCACAGACAGACAGACAGACAGACAGACACACAGACCAATGAAAAAAAAATACGTTTTTTTGGGTTCAGGGGACTCTAAAACGTGAAGATCTGTTGAAAACTCAATTTCGAATTTTTGGAGTGAATCCAATACTTCCTTTATCGTAAAAGGAAGTAAAAAAATCTGGTGTGATACACTCACACAACTTTCTTTTACAGTGATCTTATAATTAGTCAAAAATTTCATTTTTAATTTTTAACCATTTGTCAAAAATTTTCAAAAATTACAAATTCTACAAAAACGGTACAAAATAGAGCGTTAGTTTAAGAGACAAATTTTCTCTAGAATTTTAAGGTGAATTCAAAAATGTAATAATATACCGGGTGTTTGATTTAAAATAGGAGTTAATAAAAAAAATAGAAAAAAAAACAAAAGAAACCCACTTTAGAAGTATTCAACTGGAAAATCACCTATCTCACATCAATACACATTAAAAATGTAATAAAAATGTAAAGTTTAAAAAAAATCGTTAGAGCCGTTTTTGAAAAAATCGAAAAAAACTGAAAAATTACAAGAGCAAACACCTACTTCCGGTTATTCGATTTTCTTCAAAAACTAGCTGTCGCATCTACATAGTACACAAAACTTATATATGAAGTTTCAACGCCATACCTCTTTCCGTTGTTGAGATATGCTGTTCACAGACAGACAGACACACAGACAGACAGACCAATGAAAAAAAATATGTTTTTTGGGATCAGGGGCTCTAAAACGTGAAGATCTGTTGAAAACTCAATTTCGAATTTTTGGGGTGAATCCAATACTTCCTTTATTGTAAAAGGAAGTAAAAACTAAACAAAACAATTTATTTAAGATGTTGAAAAGAAAATCGCGAACCAAACTTTAATGGGTGATGGTACTTATTAAAATAAGTAAAGAGTTCCTATGGTGACACTTACTGGTCCATCAATGCGTTCTAAGGCAGCTCCAGCCCTGAGACGGGCAACAAAAAAACATGATTTTATTTATTAGTATAATTAAAATAATGTTGAATTAGATAACCTTGAATAAAAGCAAGCCTGGAGAGATATTTTTTTATCATAGCTTTTCATAATCAATAATTAATTTTGGTTAGATATTCAAAAGGATAGACTATTCTACATAATAAAGGTACTATTGTTTAGAATCACTGCGAGCAGTAGTTTTCGAGAAAAGGGAGCCCAAAGATTGAAATTCGCTACAGTTTCTAAAACATAGGTCCGGAAAGAGAACTACGTCTCCGAGAAGAGTGAAAAAAAAATCTGGTGTGATACACTCACACAACTTCCTTTTACAGTGATCTTATTATTAGTCAAAAATTTAATTTTTAATTTTTAAGCATTTGTCAAAAATTTTCAAAAATTACGAATTTTACAAAAACCGTACAAAATAGTGTTAGTTGAAGAGACAAATTTTCTCTAAAATTTTAAGCAGAATTCAAAAATGTAATAATATACCGGGTGTTCTATTTAAAATAGGTGTTAATAGAAAAAATAGAAAAAAAAACAAAAGAAACCCACTTTAGAAGTATTCAACTGGAAAATCACCTATCTCACGTCAATGCACATTAAACATGTAATAAAAATGTAAAGTTTGAAAAAAATCGTTAGAGCCGTTTTTGAAAAAATCTAAAAAAACTGAAAAATCACAAGAGTAAACACCTACTTCCGGTTATGCGATTTTCTTCAAAAGCTTGCTGTCGTATCTGCATAGTACACAAAACTTATATATGAAGTTTCAACGCCATACCTCTTTTCGTTTTTGAGATATTCTGTTCACAGACAGACAGACAGACAGACAGACAGACAGACACACAGACACACAGACCAATGAAAAAAATATGTTTTTTGGGTTCAGGGGACTCTAAAACGTGAATATCTGTTGAAAACTCAATTTCGAATTTTTGGGGTGAATCCAATACTTCATTTATCGTAAAAGGAAGTAATAAGCTTCTGAAGTGGCAAAATTCAATCCTTCGGTTCTCTTTTCTCGAAAACTACTGCTCTTAGCGATTCCAAACAAGCGGCCCTTTATTATATAGAAATCTAACCTTTCCGAATATCTAACCAGAATTGACTAACATGTTCACTGTAAAAAAGATCTCACCCCTCCATAAACGACCCCTTCCAAACCTTGTGTCAACCTCTTTCAAGATCGTCTAATTCAGCATTAAAACCGCGTAGATATGCCAAATTACACAAAGTTTGATTTCTCTGCATTATGTTAATTAAATAAAGTGCATTTCCGGACATATGTTCATAGGAACTTATTTTGAAGAGTAGTATTACCCCTTCAAGTTTGATAGCCTCTTTTACACTCTGTATACATTTTATCGTTCTCCCCTGGATGTTTGCAAATAGGCAATACATCTACAATCCACAGGCAACGTAGTGCAAAAAATGAGCAGTCCGTATATATGTTTCCACTAACTAATACATAAACTTAATCATCTATTGGTGAAACGTGAAACTACAAGTATCACATAATTTAGGAATGAAAATATGTTTGCTCTATTTACAAGAAATAAAATAAATCTCCAACAACAATTAGATACAGCTATTAATTAGTTTTACATGATTAAACTTCTACTTAATTTAAATTTACTGTTCAAATGGAAACATATCTTCAATCAACGAGTTTCGAACCTGTTAAAAAGCAGTTACATGAAAAATACATTGCTTTATAATAGTTCCAATTTTCTTAAATAGGTTATATTCTGACACTAAATTTCGTCAATAGTATAATGCTTCTTTTTTAAATAGTTTCCTTACTTTCTTGTTTTCGTGGAAGTACAATTCCTGTGCAGTTAGCAACAATAAACATTATAGACTATGTATAGTTTTGGAAATAATTTGAAAAAAAAACCTTTCGACACAAACATTAATTTCCTACAGCTTCCTTTGATATAATTTCTAAAAATTATTAAATATTAATATTTAAAATACACTATTTTTACTTTCCTCGTCTAAAAGAAGGAAGCATTGTATGTAATTGTCAAAAAATTACCTTCCCAGATTTCTTAAGATCTCCACGTTTCAGGGTCCGTAGATGACGAAAAACATGTTTTCTCAATTCCGTTTGTCTGTCTGTCCGCCTGTTGGCAGTATAGCTCAAAAACCATTTATTGGAGGATAACAATATTTTGCTTGCGGATTATGTATTTTGTCTACCTGGCTTAGAACCTAATATTAAGTGTTGCAAATGTTTTAAAAAAATGTTTTTTCAAGCCAAACTATTACTAAAAAAACGGAGCTGTTGGTTTTTTTCACTCTTTGGATTTTTCAGTTCTGAACGAACCTCTTATAAACAACAGTAAAAAAACACAGCAGATGAAATACTAGTGCACAATGACACTGCTAGAGCTAGATATAGAAGTAAAATAATACAACGGATTACACCTCTATGTTGATGGTGCACTCATTTTGGATATTAGGGAATGTACTTAGGAGTTACGAACTTATTTATTTGATCTTGATAATGCGTTTATTCAAAGATTAGAACCCTCAAATAAAAAGAAAATAAGGCTCCATTTCACTGTAGTAATTACTTCAATTCCAATGATTAAAAAAATATTAATTCGGTTCCTTTTCATGAAAAAACGAGCTTTTATTTAAAAAAAGCTTTTCTGAAAAAAAAACAGCTTTTTACAACTCTATTGAATATATTTTCGGTCAAATATATACAGGGTGGGCACTTTAAAAATTAAAATGTCTATTTTTGCTTTAAAGGAAGAATATATAAAAGTATAATTTGTATATAACCAGGTTTTACCCTTGACGAAAATGAGCCCTAACAGATACAGGGTAAATACCGCAAATGAGACAGAATCGTATAACGCTTTCTAACACAGCGAGAAGCGTGTGCAATGCGCGTCCGGTCGTGGCGCAGTGGTTTAATAGTATGACTCGGTCCGACACGCATCTGGGAGCTCGAGTTCGAATCTCACCGCTTGCATTGTGCTTGTTTATTTGCAAATTGATTGATAATAGTTTTCTTTCACTTTTTTAGTATTATGTATTAGCAATGTTAAGGTATCTGTCCCTATTTAATACATAATTTTGCACACACTCGTTTTTCTTTGATATTCCACTTGCGAGGGAAGTTTCTAGTAAAGTTTTTTACCGATTTTATAAAGAAGTAGTGAGTCTTTAATCAGTGAATTTATTTTACGGCGCAATGTGGTGTTGCCGGGTCTATGAGGATTTCATTGTTACCTATTGGCTTCTAAGGACACGCCACGCCTATAACATGGGTAAATGCGTTTATTTTAAAATGCAACATAGAAACGTTGCCGAGTAGATCAAAATTCTGTAGAGGAAAGAAGTCTATTGATGAAATGGTATAAAGACTTCAATTTACAGCAAATATGTGAGTTATAACAGGCTACATTCCCTGTTGCTATTTGTGATTATTATTTTTCAATAAAGGCAAAACCACATTGAATGTTAAAATAAATTCACTGTAGAAACATTACTTCACATGCGTATGCTATTAGAGGTACAGTTGTGTTCACATACCGAGAATTTCTGACAACTAAGTAGGGGAAATTGAGATACCTTATTACTATGACAATTCCAGTGGCGTACATCACGTATATCTAATTGTGTCCTGCCAGCTATTAAGTTAAATGTTAAGTGAGCAACTATAGTAATTATATACGATTTTCACAATTACTTTTGAACATTTTAAAATTCGTACAGGTACATTCAATTTTGGAGGATTATTTTCTCCAAGATTTCCCATTTTTAAATTTACAACTGTTCAGTAACTTGACTTTGACAGTTCGAAGCCCGACATCATTGTATTATATATATATTCTAATAAAAATTGATTCACTACTGAGTTTATATTTCTTAACAACCAATCATAAGATCGACGACATTTTCAATTGTATCCCCTCCATATTCTCGGTATGTCGGTATAATCCATTAACGCCGTTTTTTCATGGAGGTTGGCCATGAATTTTTGTTGTTAAGTTGCAAATAGACAGAACCGTAATTTTTATTTTGTTCCATACTCTGTATAACCTCCAACAAATTTACTGTCATTTGAAAGAACATAAGATTGTTGCCAGATGGACTGCTTATTTTGATACCTAGATGTGGAAAAATATTGGAAATCTAAAGTATTGTAAGACCTTCTATGTACTTAATTCAGAATGTCTTCAATTACATAATTACTGAAACTTGATACATACATAAACATTACTAAAGTTCTAGTTTCTGTTCTGCTTAAATATGGCAACTTTGCATTTGAAGGTGTTTTGTCATGTTTTCTAACCTAAATGCATTTGGAAACCATAACCTCAAATGTAAACCTCGTTTAAACACAACAACGTAATTTCACACATTTAAATTGAAGCAAACTTTCATGGCCAACTTTCACGCACCAAAGATGTGAACAGACTATATGTATTTATACGTTACGCGTGTATATTTCTTATGTGGTATGCATAACCTGTTTTGCAATCAGAGACACAATACATTGAAAAATATAGTCAAATTATTGTAATCAACAAAAGTTTTACAAATATTAGTTTCAAATATTCACAAAGTTAGAGAGACGCTCCAAATTTGGAACACGATATTTAATTACTACACTATTAGACCTACAAAACGGAATAATCTGACTTTTTGAATTACCGCTTGTATACTGCTAGAAGCGGTAATTCAAAAAGTCAGATTAGGCCGATAAGCTGACGGTGGAAACTTAGAGCTATATGTATGAAGTTTTCGCATATTTCAAATTATTTACCGCTTTGGCTTATTTAGATTTTTTATGGGAATTAATTAATTGGTCATCATAAAATGTAAAAGTGTCAAAGAATCATGTGTATAACTCTGGAATGTGTCATTCCCTCCCTAGTAATACAAATAGCCATCTTTTTAGCAACTGGATATTTTACTATCATCAAAATTGTTCCACCATCAAAATGTGATCAGCAAAATAACATGATTCCGTCGGCATAATAACGTTTCAACATATTAATACTCCGCTAGTCCTTCTAAAATCTATTTTGTTAGCAAAATTAAGTAGTGCGCAGCTAAATTACAAATAGGTCAGAAGAATTAACAGTTGAGCAGCGGAAAACTATTTTCGGCGTCTGATATTGATCTGTACTTTTTGCTTAGCATTTTAATTTAATAGTTACAAATTAACAACTCTGTCAGCTAATAAAACAAATCCATCATCATTTTATTTCATTGGTCTGTCAATTCATAGAAAATTAAGTTGTAGGCATGTTTTGATTACGTTTTTTATTCACGATTTGTTTAAAGCTATTTAGATGTTATTATATGAAGTACTACACATAATACAGCTACAGTCCCTTTTCGTGTTCGCTGGCTACTGTATTTAAATGACTACAATATTTTTTATCTACGACAGTGTGTAAAATTGCCTTTTAGTTGGCTGTTTTAAGTTTGTAAAACGACTGTTTAATAACATGTTTTCATTAGTTTACGTCGCCAGTAGAAACGTGTTTAAAAGATTTCATTAGGCACGTTGTCAGTAGCAACGTGTTTTAAAATTTTTAAAACACGCAAAATTACGACCGGTCGCTGATAATCCTAATTTACATTTAATTTGTTTTATATTTACCGTGTTTTCTAGATTCTATCGTAGATAAAATATTGTACGATCTTCTTCTTGAGATGCCTATCCTCTATGGATGTTGGCTAGTACGTTGACTCAGACGATTCTATTGACGGCTGATCGAAATAAGGCAGCTGAAGTCAGCCCGGTCCACTGCCTAAGGGTTTTCAACGATGATGTTCTGCGCCGGCCGGGACCTCTTTTTCCTTTAATTTTTCCCTGCAGGATTAGTTGAAGGAGGTGGTATTTTCTATTTCGCATAACGTGTTCGAAATATTGTATTTTCCTGGCATTGACCGTTAAAACTATTTCTGGATATTTCTGTATCCGCGCCATTATTGCGTTGTTGGAAACATGGTGGGTCCAAGACACTCTAAAGTATCCGTATATAGCACCATTGTACGATGCACATGCGTAAAGCATCTTTAGGCACTCGCGGGGCTTAAAACGCTCGCTCACAACCGTTTTAACTCTACCCCAATCGTGCCTAAACAGTAGCTTTACGCACTTGTATCGTAAATTACTATTTTCTACGGTCACCTCTAAAACTGACTATTAAGCGCTCATTATCAATGCGAAAAGTTAGCGATTCACACATTTTTTCCCTAGTAACCATTTTAGCATCGCAACCACGTAAACAATGTCTTAATGAAATAATCGCGTCACTTCATTTTACTTTACGCATCACCATGGCTAACCTGATTATTAATTTAATTTGTCATTTTTCTGGAACTGACTAAAATTATTGACAATTGCATCACGGTGCGTCCATCATCAGGCAACAGATTTATTGAGTTTGTGAGTTTTTGTGAAGTTGAAGATGGAATCTGAAGGTAATTGCACCCCGCCTGAAGTATTTGAAGCGACCCAGACAGCAACCAACGAGTTGTTGCCGGCCAAATCGCGCGGCCTTTATGAACGGCGGTACGACTTCATCAAATGGTGTAAATCGAAATTTCAATTATTTAACAATTTTGTCATTTATTTAGGACAGTAGAAAAAATGTATGTATTTCGAGTGTAAAGAGCCATTTTGGTATTCGGTTGCTTTTTCGCGCCTCGCTACCGCTCGGCACGAAACTCGCATCCTCATACCAAAATGGCTCTCTTTACACACTACATACATAAATATCTATTTATTATACCTGCATCAGAATCGCCGTTTAAAGCACGCCTGAGCGTGCGAAAACAGACGATTAAAGCACGCCGAGCTTTAAAGGTTGTCAAGGAAACAAGGAATATAGGTAACGTTATAACTTTACCGCTATCTTTATTTTGCTGACACGACTGAATGCAACAACGGACGTGGACGCGACAAAAAGTAAACAATTCTCGTAACTATAGTAGCAATATTATTATGCCCTCTCGATTTATCACGACAAAAATTATTTCTAAGTTTCTAGTGCGTAATTTATTTCCAGTATTACAGGTATAATAAAAAATAGCGTAAAGTATTCGTGGATAAGTGGTCTTTAAAACTCGCCTGTGTTTTAAAGACCTTGTTATCCACTCATACTTTATTATACTATTAATTCAAATTGTAGTTTAAAAATTAATATTTATTTTGGACTAACTAAACGCACAATTTCAGCTTTTTCAGCAGTGGTTTGCCTTAGTTGTATTCTAGGCATTATTTAACTTGCTATTTAGATTTACAATACGCTTAATTGACAGTTCGTAAATTTAATTAGCAGTTCATGAACTTTATTTTCTATGGCCTTATTAAGACAACAATGGGATTATAATTACTTTACATTATATTACAGGGCATTATTAACAAACAAAAATGTTCGATTAAAATTTGGATTTGGACTACTTATAGAATTTGCAAAACCATTTTCGATAAAACTAGTTCTCCTATGATTTTTCGTAACTTATAACTACTTACCGCATTAACTTATAAATGCTTTATCTTACTGTCAATTAATTTGTCACTTTGGCTTGTCACACCTGCCAATAAAAAATGTACACTTTTTAGGTATTTATTGAGTTGTTGAATACAATTTTGTATGGCATACGTGGGTTACTAGATATTACCCACTCGAGGTAACTAAACCTTGCAAGCCTCGTAGGTTCAAATACCTCTCGTGGATAATATCGACGGGGTTGGCAAAAAGGTCTTATGAAGGGCTACTTGCCTGACATAAGTCTCCCCACAACTGATACTAATAAACTACTAACTCATTTAAAAGGTAGTATAACTGATCAGAATTTGTATCAATTTTATTTTATAATGCCATATTTATTTACTTCGATACAGGGCATTAAACTAATTGTTTATTAAAACTGCAAACTAAAAATGTTATTCCTCTAACGGTTTAAAAACTTTAGTTCGCTATAGTTTATGTATTATTCATTTATATAATACATATAAAAAGTCAAAGATGAAGCAATTAACGCATTTACCCTATTTTGATTTGTGTCTTTATTTACTTGAATACAGGCAGTTTATTAAAACTGCAAAATAAAATTGTTATTCCTCCAGCGGAGTATTAGTTACATAACAAGTAGATAATGTAGGACTTTATTTGACGAGTCTCTTTACAGCCGAGCGAGTTTTGCGAGCGAAGTCAATAAAGGAGAGGAGTCTTTAAAGTAAAATTATGTATGGTATACTGTTCGACTGCTAAAATCGAAAAAATTGATTTTATAAACTAGACGTTTATTCTGGGACAGAAAAAATGCCATTAGATATTAAGAGTGCCTTAATGGATATTGACAAGAATCTATTTTGACATTGATAACTGACTATAGGTACTTTATAGTTCTAGTAAAATAAAATAGAGTTCATTTTACTAGTACTAAAAGGAGAGGGATTGGACCGTGTCATTATTGAGATCGAAGAACTTCATCATCAGAAGAGTTGAGTTACCGTGCTCTTTTGGTTTTCTCTCGATGAAGCCCCTTACGAAAATGGGCGAAACGTTGAGTTCTTCCACCTCAATAATAACACGGTCCAATCCCAAAAGTCGTTTGTTACGTTATGACAATGGCCGTGAACGCCTCCAAAATCAGCTGCTTTATTGCCGCGAAACTATGTCATAAACAGTACTTTATAATGCAGTCGTACATAATAGTTATTTATCTACGACCTTAATTTTACTATTATTAATCCATAAGTATCGATTTAACAAAGGTTTGCATCTATGACAGTTAGAATTTATGTCATAATAAAGAGGGCCTTGGTACGTGGGCGAATGTTTGTGAAACTAATACTGTCAAAGTCAGTTATCAAAGGTAATTATTAATACTACACATCTGACTGTATTCATTACGTAACGCTTTAATGATTTCAAAAACACCTTACCTCTAACGCAAGAAGTAACTAGAATAACTTTACAACCACACTTCCAGTTCGAAATTGTAGTTTTATAACCTCACTTCACTTTTAACACATGGACTAAAAGTAAACAGCTGATTGCTTTAAACACGCTAAATTATAAAACGTCACTTTTAGTGAAAAAAGCTAGCGCTAAAAGGCCTACTTTTAGTGGTGGTCGTAGATAAAAGCTTTTATTTCATTTTAGAACCATAATCTTGTTTATTGGCACTCGATAGCGGGCGTAAAATGGCTTTTATGGCCATAGGGCCTATAAAGTTGCTAAGCGGTATAACAAGCAGCAACAATATAGTATAGCAACAGCAATAATCTGCATAGAAACTATATACTAATCCCAAAAACTTACAGTGCCAGCACAACGATGCCGCAGTAGTCTGTACTTCTGTAGCCAAAATATTGAATCCTTGAATTTTCTCCATTTTGAGAACCAAACTAAAATAAAACGTTGTACGTACCACGTGCCTAATCACGATTATAGCTCTCGGGAAATTTAAAGCTCTCCGTTTCGAGTCGCGCTTTAAACATTCCCTCGTGCTATAATCTATTATTGATTATGCCCTTAATACATAAAATATTGTATGCAACGCGTGCTAAAAGTCGTTTATGCACGAGACATATTATAAAACTCAGCCTTCGGCTTCGTTTCATAATTTTCATGTCTCGTGCATAAACGTCGACTTTTAGCACTTGTTGAATAAATAGCTATTTTCTACGATCGTGTCAAAATGACAAGTTTTTTCACTGTTTCTATAGTGTCAAAAGCGACGTTTGTAGCACTCTTAATATTCGCGCCCGAAATACGGCTTATTCGCATGTTGCCATTGGAGGCGTGTTTTAATAATTTTTATTAAAACACGCTTTGCCGAAAGTTTGAATGTGAACATAACCTAGAATATCTAACACAACGTGACGGAAAAAGTGTCGTCGAACTAAGTTTTTATATTTCTGTTACGATCGTAGAAAAATAGCGTATGATACACGTGTATAAGAGCCATTAAAGCACTAACGACGTTAAAAGCACTCCGCTAACGCGTCGTTCTATTAAACTCGTCGCACGTGCTTTAAAAGCGTACTTATACACTAGTATCATAATATACCATTAATTTATAAACAATCTCATTGTTACCGAGATCACAACACAACCATAGCGATGTGATAGTCGTAAAGTATGTACGGTTGGCGCCATCGAAATGTGAACGGATTCTCGCTGCCATGCAATTTTTTCTGATTTTTATTGTAGTATGTATGTATGTATATATTATATGTAACCTCATTTACCCTGCGGTGTAGAGGCTGTTGCTTTATGCGCTGGCATCTGGCGGTACAATGCTCAACTTGCCCATAAATAATAAAAAATCTGACAAAGGAATCTGTTTTACCAGTTAGAGGCTGTAGTATACTGGTTAAATGTCTTGCCAAAGTCGAAGGAGCGGCCATGGGTTCACCACTATCACCTGTTATCGCTAATATCTACATGGAAGCTTTTGAAACCAAGGCTCTCGAACAAGCGCAGCTAAAACCGACTTGCTGGTTGAGATATGTAGATGATACCTTTGTCATCTGGTCACATGGACGCCAGACATTGAATCTGTTTCTAAAACACCTGAATTCTGTACATCCCAACATACAATTCACAATGGAAGTAGAGGAAAATTGCAGTATTCCGTTTCTAGACGTCCTGGTTAAACGTAAATCAGATGGCAGTTTAGGACATGCAGTCTATAGAAAGAAAACACACACGGACAGATATCTAAATGCTGACTCACACCATCATCCAATGCAAAAAGCAACAGTTCTCCAGACTCTGGCGACAAGAGCCGTTCGTATCTCAGACGGGGAAAATCTAGAGAGAGAAAAGCTACATCTGTTTGACTCTTTACAAAGGAACGGATACACAACTACCGCCATACGAAAAGCTCTAGACAAGACTCTGACAAAAAAAGGCCAAAGAAGAATCTCCACCTCTGGAAGGCTTAGCATTTCTACCTTACGTTAAAGGCTCGACTGATAAGATAGGACGTGTTCTGCAACGATGCAACATCAAAACTGTGTTCACGAGCAAGGAAACTTTGGGTAACGGCTTCAGATCGGTAAAAGACAAGATTCCAAGTTTAAAAACCGCTGGCGTATATCGCATTCCTTGTTCTTACGGCTCGAGTTACATTGGACAGACTGGTCGTTCCGTTGATCTAAGACTCCAAGAACACAAAGGCGATTGCAAACACAAACGCATCACAAAATCAGCCGTAGCGGAGCATACTTTTACAAATGGGTACACTCTAGAATTTGAGCATGCCAGAGTACTTGCCAGAATACCTCATTACTTCCCGCGAGTGATACGTGAAGCCATAGAAATAGAAAAACATCCAAATAATATCAACAGGGAAGATGGCTTTAAGCTTAGTAAAACGTGGACCCCTGTGATACACGATCTAAAGCATTACAACCACTGTGCGTCATACGGCCACGCCCCGCGGATTACGTTGCACTCGGATGACCAACCAGCGTTGCGCCACTCCGCGCGCCTGGCACAGAGGACTATAAATAGCTCCACACCGACCTTCAGTTCTTAGTGCGACTTTCACTCTGATGATGCAAGCTGCAAGGTCTTGCGAAACGTTAGTGAATATGGATGCACAAACAGCAAAACGGCCAAATCTGCCTAAGTATCCTCGTTCTCAAGATACTCAAACAACACGAGCCACCAAAGAGCATGGCCATCGCGCGGGTTTTTGCTCGACTTCACAAGGTGCAAGGCACATTCAGCCAGAGAATGCTGGGTGTTCATCTACAAATACTACGCGGTCTAAGCCGAAATTCTATGCTAAGGAGAATAATTCGAGTAACCGCGAAAGCCTCAAACAGTACATGTTTCAATGTTTTTCATACGAAAATAACAATACAAAAACAGTGCTTCAATAAACTATTGTAGCAATGTTTTCGTTGTTATAATAATCACATGATATCAAACTAGATAAATACTCTTGTTAATCTCAGAAACGTTGGAGGGAAGTTGAAGTTTTAAGGTGACCAGTTAAAAGTAGTTTAGAGGATTTAAATAATTAAGCATTCGTAACAATCTAACAATAACAATGAAAACTGAGAGACCCTCATATTAGAACGAAATCCGAAATCATATGTCGATAAGAATCTGGAGCTTTGTAAAGTGGAAATCTTCGGACTCCATATTTGCCATAATTATCTTGAATTCTGTACTGCCGGTAACTATTTTAAGACGGCGATTTTGACTTTCACTGGATTAGGTCAAACAGTAGTGTTGTTTAATTATTGTAGAATGAATTGCCACTTGAGAAATGATTTTTCATAAACTTTAGTGGAGACTGTTATTTTCCTCTAGTACAATTATGAAAAAATTAAACTCATTGTAAACAAGCACTGAAGTTTACTATAACCTTATTAGATGGCATATCGTAATTTCGAGAGGTAAAAACTACGGTATGTCTTGATGTTATCAGGTTGCTATTCTTTTGATCTTTTTATCGGAGATTTTAAGATACAATTAAATTATGATGCTAGGTCAATAAAAAATACGTCAATGTTATCTGTAGTTTGGGCATCTATATATTTATACCTACTAAAGGACAACGTAAGTGACATTCAAATAAAATACTCCAGCAGCAGAAAAAAAAATAAAATTATGAGGACATCACCCTTGTTACTTTTGAATTTTAAACGTATTCTACTACATTATACATATTAATAATTAGCACCCATGGATATATGTACTCATTTATTTTAATTTTTTTATTTATTTGTTGCAATAGAGGTGCTGAAGTGTGAACAACTAATAATCACAATTAACAACGTGTACATTTAAGTTTTCACACAACTACTTCTAGTGAATTAGAAATATAAAACTTCCAAGTAGTAGTTGCCGTTAAAGCTAGTTTCCTTTCGTGCGAATATAGATCGCATCACCTAATTATCGATTCCCAAGAACCCACACGCACCTGCATAAATACGAAGTTATTTACTCATATGCGTCTCCCCAGCACTTCTTCGAATAGTATGATAATGATAAATGTGATAAGTATACAGAAGATAAAATAATTCGCAGGAAGACAATATGAGTAATTCAAAGAGAAAAATAAAATATTATTTCGGTACACAATTGGAATGTTCAATAAGCAATTGGGCAAATCAATTTTACAAGAGGACACCCGTGTACGATATCAACTAATATGACCAACTATTTGGGAAGTAATATAGTTATCAACGGAGTTGCTTGTCAGTATTGGAATCAATAGCGGCTTTTCTACCTTCAACTCTAATAGTGGAGAAGTTCCAACACCCCACCGCGAATTTCGCTCTTATAATGGCGGCGGAATCTTTAAGAAATGCTAGATACAGCAGTATTTATTTTCTAAATCTACCACCCCGTAATACAAGAGGTAAATGAAATGTAACTAGCCTAACACCTAATCTTCAATTTCATACCACTATGTAGTAGAAGTTTGAAAAAAAAGATTTTCTTCAGTTCACATTGTGACGGACTGTAGTCATGTACTTAGTTTACGATCAATAGAGACCTGTAGCAAAATTATGTCATGCTTTATAGACGGTGAAGTTTTGCGAAACAATCATTGTGAAATTATTGGAGTTTACATAAAGTACGTTTTTTTCCTATAAAAATTTTCAAGGTCAAGTTAAAATTGGCAAAACTGCTTTTTTTAAATTATTAGAAAATTTATTTTTGTCAGGTTTTTCTGTAAACGACTTGTGTCATTTTGACATTTAAAATTAAATTGTCAGCTTTTCTTTTTTGAAAATGAATATGCGTAAAAAACGGAATCTTTTAAAATTAAATGCAAAAAAAGCAATTCCGAAGTATGCAGAGGAATTGTTGGATCTGCAGCCTAACATGCCAGAAGAAGAAGTTGACGAAAGTTTACCTAAAAACCAAACTCCTTTAATGTCAGACTTTAAATTTCCCACCAATTTTTAGTTCTAAAAAGTTACTAAAACAAATTTTGCCAACATATAATTTTGAAAGGAATCCAAGCAATGCCAACATAAACCCTAAATTCTTTGACCTTCAAAATTTTTATAGGAAAAAAACGTACTTTAAAACACTATATATCTGTAGTTTGGTATTTCCTACTAAACTAAAGGGCGATCAAAAATAACATTGATCGCCATGAAATATATGCCCACTGTCTACGCTGCACTTTATATAGGTAATGCTGCACTTGGACTACAATTATCTGTATCACCATCGACTATAAACAGATTCTTTTAATATTCAATGGTATTATTAGTTCATGTGACTTTAAAGCAGTTTAATAAGCTACACAAATATGCAAAAATATGTATTTAAACCAAATGTATCTAGCCCGCTATATGTGGACTTTTTAGACAGCTGACGGCATCAAATATGTCCAACACGTTTCTACAAGTGACGAGCGCGTACGAATCAAAAATGAAAACGTGCATGAAAAAGGGCGGTTGGCGGTCCGGATTCCGAGAAGAAGGCTAAGCTGCCCGTCGACGTAATTCATTTTGTTAAGAAAACAAAAATTCTGGACAACTCGTGAACTATTCCGGAAATGCTGGGGTCGTAAATTACGCTCGCAGGTAACAACCGCCTGTGGGTCACCGAAACTGAGAAAAACGGTTATCTAGGTATGCATAAATATCTCAATTGATTTTTGAGTTATTGGCATGGCGTTCAATTAAACCATCAAGTTGTTTGGTACCAATATGTGCGCAAAAATATAAGGGAGGCGATCAGGTGATAAATTCCAGCCCGACGCCGAATCGGACAAACCGCTGAAGCGCGGTTTAAAAAACGCCCAAAAATTATCTTACCCTGTGGACTACAAGGGCCGAAAAAGCACCGGGAAATATCAAACTAAACCAGTCGCGTTTGATATCAAAATGCGTGTTTATTTGTCAGCAAGCCACACTAGTGAAATAAAACCGCTAATTAGACGCGCCAAGTAATTAATATTGCCATTTCACTATCGTCTAAAATAGCACCCCCAGAAATGTGTCTTCGCTCCAGTGGCTAATAAGCATCGAGGGAGTGGATCACAAAGGAACTGGGCTCCTTAAATAGAGATACGAGGACCAGAGGAAATCACTCTGCCTCGGCGGGTCGAACAAGCAGCCATTCCAGGACCATCAGCCGCCAGCTCCAAGATCTTCCAGTCTCAGCACTCTCCAGAGCCAACCGCCTTCGCTGGACTTGGCTGCCTGTTGCTTTCGTTGGACTTACAGCCTGCCACTCCTCTTCAGCACATAGCCGCTGAAGCCTGTCACTGCTCTTCAGGACTTGGGCGCAGGACCCAGCCAACGCCTTAACCAGAACTCAGACCCGCCTAGAACCAGATCCAAGCCGAGCCCGCACCGCCGCCTCCTTGAACGCAAGAAGACCGCACCGCCTACTATTCCTACCCCAGCTACGCTCGTTGCCCTACTCAACGTTAATTCGTAGTTTGCCTTTTTTTGTAATACGGGGGCCACTAGATACATTTCCGCAAAAACATACAAAAGAAAACAAACTATGAGCGACTTTGAGTTTATTGTTTTTCAAAACATTGGCCTTTACATTGTATGTATTTATTCATTCTATTGAAACAATCCTCAAATACTCGTGACTATTGTTCTGGAGACACCTCCGCGACCATATTATTATATGCCTCAACAGCCTCATCGGGGAGTTAAACCGTTATACACGCAATTTATTCTTGATTGTGGGGAATAAATAGAAATCACACGGTTCCACGTCGGGGCTATAAGGTGGGTGACCTAGTAGTTCCATATTTACAGAGGCCAAAAATGCCATTGTTTGAGCAGCGGTGTGGGTTGATGCATTGGTGTGGGTTGATGCATTGGTGTGGAATGATGCATTGTCATAGTGTAAGATTAAGCGATTTCGAGGACGTTGTGTACGTACTTTTTCTACGACTGCTGGTAAACAAATGATGGAATACCACTCAGCGTTTACTGTGCGACGATCTTCCAAACGAATTGTTACAAGATGGTCTGATCGGTTAAAGAACGAAGCAACCATCTTCTTACTTACACTGCGAGATCGAATAAATTTTGTTGGCTTTGCTTCACCTTGGAAGATCCACTGTGCATATTGTCACTTCGTTTCCGGTTCATAACAATAAATCCATGTTTCGTCACTGGTGACGATATCATACATATGTTTTGACTGACCACTTGTAAACCTCTTCAGCATTTTCTTGCACCAATCCACAAGTGCTAGTTTTTGAGCTTCATCCAAATTATGTGGCGTACATAGCTTTCTAGCACCCAAATGTTGGTGACGAATTGTGTTGATTGCAGTCCCCGAAATGCTTAAGGATGCCTCAATTTCAGCATAGGTGATTCGCCGGTCTTGCTCCACGAGGCGGCGTACCGTGTCAACGTTTTCAGCAGTAACCGCAGATTTTGGACGACCTTCACAGACTTTGACCTTAAGAAAATTTCGGCCACGGCGGAATTCCGCAAACCACTCGTAGACGGTGCGGTCTGATGATGCTTCATCCGCAAAAGCATTGCGAGTCATTCGATGCAGTGCTTTGGAGTGAGAGACGATTTAAAATCGTAAAAAATCATCGCGCGATAATCTCTTCGACTTAGTTCCACTTTTCATACAACTCACAGTTAAACGATTATCACATACGAACCGTAAACAATTTTCTCAATCTGTCAACTTCAGTTGTCTACTGAAATATTGTTTCATGGCACTCGTATAAAATAATGGAAATCAATTTTTAAGCCTACTTTGCGGAAACTTATGTAGTGACCCTCGTATATGCTCTTTCCCTAGATTTAAGTGTGCAGTGTACATGTAAATATTTCTAAATAATAGAATAAAACTTGTACAACCAATCGCCTATTTAGCTACCGTCCTTCGACTGCCGCCATTAGCATCTACCGCTGAGCGAGTGAAAGGTATGTTAAACTACATGTCGCTGTTGATCATACAATTCTGAGTAGAAAATCTTAATACTAAAATGTTGGATTGGTCTTCGTGAGCCCTCACAAGCGGTAGATAAAAAACATATTTTTTTTCAGGTAAAGTACATTGTCTGTGTCAAATACTTCAAAGTATGGTCAAGAAAAGTTTTTCAAAATGTAAAATTATGGCCCCGCAAAATTTTTATGACACCGTGACTTACAGTCTAGCCAAAATTTCAAGTAAAAATATACGGTACCACCAACTCAAGAAAAGCGCCCTTCGGTGCTTTCCAAGAATACTTCGACACTCAGCGTTTCGCTAGTACAATGAAACGTTATGAACCAGCTATTTATAAAAAAAAATTTTTTTGCCTTCGACCATACCTCAAAAGTTGATGTTGCCTTCGTTTTCGAAGGACATATCGTATGAAAACGATCCAAGACTTCAGGAAGGTTCCTGGCAACCGGAATCGTGTACACGTACACCGCACAGCACGTTTAAGCACCCCCCAATTCGAAGGAGGAATCTAGTGGGCTGGGGTCTTCACCAAAAGATCCGCACAGCCGAGACGGAGATTTGGTATAGTTGGTTCTTTAGTCGGTTGACACGAATTTTAGAGATATTTGACTCAAAGTGGTTTTCAATATGAGGGAATTTCAATACTTCGTACACTTCGTGTCGAAGTAATTTTAGACATAACTCAATCAGTTATTGCTGATGGGAGTAAAAATGGAGGCGATGGCGGCATTTTCACGGATCAAATGATGGCGGTACTCTCCTATATATACTGGCTCTGACCCAGCCGTTAGAAGACATGGGCCAAATAATAAAAACAATTACAATCTACAAAAAAATAAAGTAATGGTGTGTTGAAAAGAACCAATACAACAATGGGCGACATTATGATGGTTAGAGAATTCCCATGTGTCGTCATGATTTCATCATCCGAAATAAGGAACCTACACGTCCTTTGTTAACTTTTCGACTTTATCCCCAAATTGGTTACTCTCTTTACAAAAGTTATACAGGTTATTAGACCTTTCATATAATTTGGGTTGGTCGTGATTGAGCGGCAAAAAATTGTAAATTTCTAAAAATGGTCGGGATCTAAAGTAATACTTCGACAGGTTGTAAAAATAGTTGACTATGGGGATGTTTTTGTCATGTGCCCTTGGGAACGCCTGCTCCTTAAGATTTAAGATAATACATTGCGCTATACGTACGCTAACTTCGACTAAAGAGAAACCACAAAGGAATTGGGAACTGGCTATTGTGAAGCCTATTTCAGATTTAACTGTGAGAAGGGATAGAATTTTGCTTCCACATCGCTAGGTAATTTAAAAAAAGTCTTACCGCGACTGTGATTCGAACTCGCGACCTAAGACTCGACAGACAGACAGTATACTATTACTCTACGCGGACGGGGTAGTAACGAGACTGCTTGGCTTTTATTCCTGGTAACCCAGTATAAATCGACGAACACATACAAAGAAACGCACACAGATTTAGTCCAAAAGATTTTCAGTTATTTGCATTAATGTTTCATACAGACTGGCCAAGGAAGCAGCCTGATAGGTTGTGACGTACTTCCCGTAATTCCAGAGCGGTATCTTTCATATAAATTTGGGTTCGTCGCGGTTAATTGAACGGTTATGACAAAAATTGGCAGTTTGTAAAAATGGTCGCGGTCGAAAGCAATACTCCGGTAGGCTGTGTCGAAATAAAACAAAGGATACGTTCTTGTACACAGAGCTGTTCAAGATCATTTTAAAAAAGATTTAAATCAAAGATCATAGATACTTTTCATTTTGACAAATGATTTAAATCAAAGATCATAGATACTTTTCATTTTACAAATGATTTAAATCAAAGATCGTTTTTAAAGATTTAAATCTTTTTAAAAGGTATAAATCCTTTTACAGATTGCAATCAAAAAGTAGATAGGTACTGGTAGGTATTTAAATCAGCAATCAAACTTTTATTTATGTGTTCAGAAAACAAAAATATGACTATCAATAAATCTGTTTTAAAAATCGTATAGTACCTACGAAATAAACAAAAAAAGCATTAAAACCCAAACTAACAAGTTAATTAAAATTTGTTCTGCCCACAAATACTTTTTAATAAAACCACAAAAAAATGGTAAATGGGTTTACAGTATTTTTTTTTATTATTGAATTGAGTTTTCCTTAAAAGTGTTATTAGTCTAGCTAAAAAATATATTTAACATTTTAGCTAGGGTTTCCTTTGTCGATTTCAGACTGATTACATTTCATGTTGCAGAAATCAGTAACAACAGTTGCCATAATAAAGTATGTATGTGTATGAATGTATGATGTATGAGTATAAAGTGTTGTATGATGTATGTAACCATTGTAACCAAGTTTATGGGGAATACTTCTTGATACTTGCTATGCGACGCGACGAGTTCGACGACAATGCGTTAAATGCAAAGCAAATACAATGCACGGTTGAAGCAGTTGCAGACAAATTCACGAATCCACAGGAATAGACAGGCTCTGTAAAAAGATTTAAATTTTTTATACAGGTATTTAAATCATTTTAGAAAGATTTAAATCGTTTTAAAAAGATTTAAATATTTTTAGAGATTTAAAACATTTTGAAAAGATTTAAATCAAAGATAGTTTTCAAAAAGATTTAAATCATAAATCAAAGATCATTTTCTGAAAAAAGATTTAAAATCAAAGTATTTAAATCAAAAAAAGTATTTAAATCAAAAAAAGATTTAAATCAAAATGATCTTGAACAGCTCTGCGTTGTACATAAATAATGAATGAGGTAGATGTTTTAATTCAAGGTTGTTCTGTAGGAAATAAAAACGCTGGAAATGTTGCAAAACAAAAACTTCCTAGTGAATAGACGTGTTAATTGCAAATATTAGGATGGCAAATCCTTTGACTCTGCAATTACAAAAATGTATTTGTACACGTCGACGCTTGTAGGATATAAGAAAACAATTGTTGTGGAAAATAACTTGACATGTGTTTAGCAAAGAGAGGGATGTGCAAGAGCTGCGACCAAACCATTTTTAAGTAGATAGCACCGTTGTATAGTTACAAACGATACTTAAGAACCAACAGTTGCCTTGTTATTGTAACATTTAACGTGTGTTTATTCTTATTGAATCAACTGAGTGCTGATTAATTATTGACGAGTAATATTCGGAGAGTCGTAGAGCGTATGCAAACAAACGTTTCTTTACACTACTAAATGTTTTAGTACACAGCCAGAGCCGGATTAAGGATATGTGAGACCCAGGGCTAAATTTTTTAGAGGCCCCATTCCCATTTATGCAACGGGTACAAAGGGATCTACATGATTAAAAACCGCACTAGATTATAACCTTCCAATCTTTTCGAGGCCCCCAAAATTCGGTGGCCCGGAGCTGCAGCCCCCTTAGCCCCCCCTTTAATCCGGCTCTGTACACAGCTGCAAATATTTTAAGAATCTAATAACATTTTGGGAGATCTCTGGAAAATGGAGAAATATTTGTGGAAAATCTAGGGAGATATAACGAAAATCTCTGAGGTTCTGAGATCTTGAGAGATCTCTTAGCAATCTAGGGAAGTCTGAGGATATCTGAGAGACATCAAGGTAAATCTTTTACACATTTTGTACACTTAAATCCTTGATGATTGACCCCTCGGCGTGCCTTACAATAATACAGGTTTCTCATATACTACATTATTTTTAGTTTTCAATATTACAAATTAGTCTCGGCTATGAAGTATGAAACGAAAATACCCAACACTAATTTATCTCCACGACATAGTTAAAATTATGTTACTATTGTACTGAATTTTCTTGAACTAACTGGTATAAGTAAAAACCACATTTTTCTAAACATCCTGTATTTTACCATTTTACAGGGTGTATACAAATTGGCACAAAAGCTCCAGGTAGCAATATTCCTTTAACAATTCTGAGTCGAAGAGCTTAATAAGAAAATGTTGGATTGGTCTTCATGAGCCCTCACGAGTGGTAGATAAAAACAATTGTTTTTCAGGTAAAGTAGCCCTTCTGTTTTAAATACGACAAAATGTCATCAGGAGGAGCTGTTTGAAATGTAAAATTATGATCTCATGCAAACTTTCAGAAATATCGGCTTACTTTTATGAAACTACGTTATCACAAAAGTACTTCATCTAATGCACACGGGTTCATAAAAGTAAACCGATAATTCTGAAATTTTGCATGAGACCATAATTTTACATTTTGAACAACTCTTCCTATTTAAAACAGAAGGGGTACTTTACCTGAAAAAAGAATTGTTTTTATCTACCACTCGTGACCTCGTGAGGGCTCACGAAGACCAATCCAACATTTTCGTATTAAGATTTTCGACTCAGAATTGTAGTACAAGGAATATCGCTACCTGGAGCTTTTGCGCCAATTTGTATACACCCTGTATCGCATGAAAATCAGTTACCTAATGCTATTATTTTTGTAATAACGAACTTTAAACCACTATACTGAATACATAATAAAGAATGATAAAAAAAATGTAGATCTAGTATGGCTATGGAATAGTTCCTAATTTTTGAATGCAACTACGTTTATACTTAAATGTCGAACTTGACACATGATTTTTAAGTGAGTTATAGTTGCAGTCATAAATTAGGAACTATTCCATAGCCATACTAGATGAACATAATTTTTTATCATACTATAGATAAATACAACAACGCAAATGCATATTTTTATCCGCATGATTGTATATAGGTTTTGGATAAAAAGGTTTATGTCGGCGCCTTAATCAGGACAATACGTACTATGATACATTTTGCATGTACATATTTTTAAGTGTATAAACTGGGATTTTGCAGTTGTTATGGTTTTGATTGTTATATAATTGTTCAAATGTTGCGTCTTTTGGTTGATAGTAAAATTTTAATAATACGAAAAGGTAATAATGAATCAAACACAATATATTACGTGTCCCGATTTCTAAGGCGCCGACTGTACCATCGATCAATATTATGCGTTTTTTAGACCTCATTTTCATTAAAAGTTTATATTTTTTGACATTTTAAAATTTTGATGAGCGTATTAGGAGATTTTTAAGTCAAAATAATGTTATGCCCGATTTTTGTCAGATAAATACAAATATTATTGTCGTAACATATTTCGTAATTAAAAATTATATATTTTAGGGATGTCGTACCCGGTCTAAAATCAAACCCGGGTACCCGAAAACAGTACCCGGGTACCCTCGGGTACCCGAAAAATATAACAAAAATGTTAGCTTACATCGAAACATCTGAAGTAGCTACAATTTCTTTCTTTACGCCGCGAGTTTTAACTGAACTAAATTGAAATAGTACCTACTCCCCAATTCAAACTGCAAGTCGTCTGTTATTTGTAAATATTTTCATACTTCCAAGTGCTATCAAATTCAAATACGTGACTTTTTATTCGAAATTCGTAGCAGCATCAAAATCACACAGAGGATGGTTATGTTACTTCATCCTATACTTACGTGATTTATTGGTACTATTGACGGGTTGAATATTTCCGTGAAGCGGATTTATTATATGAAACAAGAAACATTAGGTGGTATGGGATGGGGTGATTCTGGTTATTACTGAATCGTTAAGTTTTTCTAGAGCTTATCCATATTGCTTTTAAGTTTTTATAATTAAACATCATGAACGAGCGGAATACAAAATTCCCAACATACAAGCCACTAGTGTATGCATAGAGGATGCTACAGGAGAAATTACATTATCGGCAATATACTGTCCTCCTCGGCACAATAATAAACAAGCAGACTTTACTACATTCTTTAAAACGTTGGGAACTAGATTTCTAGTTGGAGGCGACTACAACGCAAAACATACAACCTGGGGTTCAAGAACCACCTCCACTAAAGGCAGAGAGCTTTTACTCTCCATTCAAAAAAATAATTTAAGTTACCTAACAACAAGACAACCCACATACTGGCCCTCCGATCGCAATAGACTGCCCGATTTACTGGACTTTTGCGTTGTAAAAGGTATGGACCCAAAAAAATTCTTAATTGAATCATGCCTCGAACTTAACTCTGATCATACACCAATAATAGTTTCTACATTAAACTCGGTACTTGGCAAACCCAAAAAACCGTCACTATACAGCCGACATACGGATTGGAACCTTTTTCGAAAGAATTTAGATCATTTACTAAATCTAGAAATTCCTCTCAAAACTATTTTAGACTTAGAGAACGCGGTTGAAGATCTCACTAAAGCCATACAACAGGCTGCATGGCAATCTACACCTGACGCTGAAGAGCCTCGTATAATAGAGGAATGTCCCATAATACTAAAAGAAAAACTGGTTGAAAAAAGGAAAGCTCGGAAGAAATGGCAACTTACAAAGGCTCCATCCGACAAGCAAAAATATAACAAGCTTGCAAAAGAACTTAAAAAGTTACTGTTCAAGGCTAGAAATGAATCAATACAAGACTACCTTAAAGGACTAACCCCTACTGAAGCCACGGACTATTCTCTTTGGAAAGCCACGAGAAAACTCAAACATCCACAACTACAAATTCCACCATTAAGGAAACAAGATAATACCTGGGCAAGGACTGATCAACAAAAAGTCACAACTTTTGCGGAACATATAACCAAGGTTTTTCAACCTAATCCATCTCACTCACCAACAATAGAAGCTGATACTGCTAAATTTTTGAATATCCCTCATCAGATGTCCTTACCTATCAAAAAAACAAATCAGTGGGAAGTAGAAACAATTATAAATGGATTAAATACCAAAAAGGCACCTGGATTTGACCTTATCACAGGCAAAGTACTGAGGGAACTATCTGAAAAAGGATATAAAATACTGACATATATTTACAATGCAGCATTAAGAATTGAACATTTTCCTTGTCAGTGGAAAGTAGCAGAAATTGTGATGATACCAAAACCTGGGAAAAACCCCAATGAAGTCTCATCTTACAGGCCTATCAGCCTTCTCCCAACTCTCTCAAAGGTTTTAGAAAAAATTATCCTGAATAGAATAACACCACTCATTGATGAACAGCAGCTCATTCCAAATCATCAGTTTGGTTTTCGGAAAAATCATGGCACTCTAGAACAGATTCACCGATTAGTCCACCAAATCAACTGTGTATTCGAAACTAAACAATATTGTTCAGCCGTATGCATAGATATAAGTCAGGCATTCGACAAAGTTTGGATAACCGGATTACTTTACAAACTTAAACGTAGCTTTCCCCACCCAATCTATGCCCTATTAAGATCTTACCTTACAAATAGAACCTTTCGAATTAAATATCAAGAAGCTCACTCCAACATCCTCCCAGTCCTATCTGGAGTGCCGCAAGGAAGTCTCCTTGGTCCAATATTATACTCCCTCTACACTGCAGATTTACCTGAAACTCCTCAAACAATCATTGCAACCTATGCAGATGATACAACCATATTGGCATCGCACGAAGATCCCATCACTGCTTCCCAAAACCTACAAACACACCTCACTCACCTCGAAGAATGGCTTCAGCGTTGGAGGATTAAAGCAAACGAAACAAAATCATCGCACATAACATTTTCATTGAAGCGTGGAAACTGTCCAGGTGTAACGTTAAACGGAACTCTCATACCGCACACGGATAACATAAAATATCTCGGTCTCCACTTAGACAGAAGACTAACATGGCGCACACACATCTTCAACAAAAGAAAACTACTAGGGAAGAAATTCAGTCAAATGTATTGGCTCCTGGGTAGAAACTCCGTACTAACGACTGACAACAAATTATTACTATATAAAACTATCTTACAACCAATCTGGAAATATGGAATTCCACTCTGGGGCACTGCAAGTAAATCAAATGTAGAAATCATCCAAAGATTTCAGAATAAAGTCCTACGAGCTATAGTAAATGCACCTTGGTATGTTTCCAATGCAATTATACACACAGACCTGGGCATACGCACCGTAAGGCAAGAAATAACAACTATCAGTGCCAAACATGTAAACAAGATGATAACACATCCTAATCAACTGGCAAACACGCTCTTTGATGATGAAGAAGAGCGAAGAAGACTAAAAAGGTTCAAACCTACAGACCTCCCAACCCGCTTCATTTAAATTGCTATCATTTTTAATTAAATATTAATATCAATACTGTATTATATTACACATATTAAAATTAACTTCTGAGTGTGCTCACAGGAGCATTTCTCTTCAAGTCATAACTTAGTTATTTAAGAAATAGTTTAAGTATTTTACATAAGATGTATTTAATGTCTGCACTCACAGACAGATTGTACAAAAATTTGGAGACAATAAAAAAAAAAAAAAAAAAAAAAAAAAAAATTCTTCGTAACCTTATTGTTAGTTTTTTGTCCACATTTTCGAACTTTTTTTTGGTTTCTGTAGTTCTGAGAAATTGTTAATTTACAGTATTTCTAAACTTCCTGACATGTTGTTCGAGCTGCTATATGTTATGGAAGAAAAATATTTGAAATACAATGAAATACAACACGTCAGGGTACGTTTGACCCTGCTTTGTAGCGGGCGTAATATGCCATATTGTTATCTAAATAAAATTTACACAAAAATTGTCTTAAAATTTAACAAAAACTACTGAGCTTCAAATGTATCTCGCTTAGTAGCGGGCGATTGTTACATTTCGACAAGTTTTTTTGCCTTCTTTTTAAAGGTTGTAACTGACTACTAGAATTCTTTGTTGTTCAACAAGACTCTATCGAAATAAACTTTACACAAAAATTGTTTAAAATACAGCAATGATTATTGGGGTACAAATGTACCCCGTTTGGTGGCGCGCGATTGTTGAATTTTTGTACATTTTTTGTTTTTGTTCAGCAAGATTTTAAATAAAGGCTGTAGGTGACTACTAGTATACTTTATTGTTCAACTAGAACCCATCTACATAAAATTTACATAAAAATTGTCTTCAAATAGACCAAAAATTACTAGAGTACAAATGTACCACCCATGGACGGTAGCGGGCGATTTTTAAATTTTGGGTACTTTTTAACGTTTGTTCAGTAACAGTTTAAATAAAGGTTGTAGGTGACTACTAATATTTGGTGTTCAATTAGAATCCACCGAAATAAACTTTCCACAAAAATTGTGTAAAATATACCAAACATTGTTGTGGTACAAATGCACCCCCAAAGATTGTTGTGGTACAAATGCACCCCGCATGGTACCGCGCGATTGTTAAATTTTTGATTTTGTTTTTGTTCTGCAAGATTTTAAATAAAGTTTGTAGACGACTAGTAATATACTTTGTTATTCAACTAGAATCCATCTAAATAAAACTTACATGAAAATTGTCCTCCAATATACCAAACATTATTGGAGTACCAATGTACCTCGCTTGGTAACGCGTGATTGTTTAATTTCTGGATTTTGTTTTTGTGTTTGTTCAGCAAGATTTTTAATAAAGTTTGTAGATGACTACCAATATACTTTTTTATTAAACTATAACCCATATAAATAAAACTTACATGAACAGTGTCTTCAAATATACCAAACATTACTGGGCTCAAATGTATCCTGCTTAATAGTGGGCAATTGTTAATTTTCGCGAACTTTTTTACTTTTTTTCGGTAATAGTTTAAGTAAAGGTTGTAGGTGACTATTACTATTTTTTCTTATTTAACTAAAACCCATCTAAATAAACTTTACACAAATATTGTCTTAAAATATACCAAACATTATTGGAGTTCAACGTACCCCGCTTAGTAGTAGACGATTATTTAACTTCTGGATTTTGTTTTTGTGCTTGTTCAGCAAGATTTTAAATAAAGTTTGTAACCCATATAAATAAAACTTACATGAAAATATATACCAAACATTACTGGGATACAAATGTACCCCACTTGGTATCGGGCGATTGTGAAATTCTGGGAAATTGTTTTTGTTGCTTAAGAATTTAAATACATGTTACAGATGACTATTAATATACTTTTTTATTCAATTAGAACTCATTTAAGTAAAAATTTGCCCTAAAACTCTTAGAATATACAAAAATTATTCACTTGGGAAAACTACATACAAGACGTACACAATTACGAAGTTACCATTAGTGCTAAATAACTACGTGGCAAAAACTGTCGATTTGTCAAATAAAGTTATTTATACTTTAAAATCACTGTTTTAATGGCGGTTGCGTAAAAGTTCTCATTTGAGGTTCCAGTTACAGTTACGAGTACTTTGGTGCTAGTTGGGACGGTTGTAGCTGAGTAGCAAAATGAAGCTATTAGGACGAATTGTAACTCATGATAGTTAATATTTCTAATCTATCATATAAGTGCATATTCTATGAAACTGTCATTTTTGGAATACTGCTTTAACTGTTTGTTTGAAAATGATTCATTTCGACTACAAAAACGTAATAATTTTGAAAAAATCTCCGCTATGTATAGCTTGGAACGAAGTCCGAAAGAGGAGCGTTAACAAGGGTAATGACCATTGCAACGGAAAAAACATCGTCCACAATAATCAGCGCGGTCCTATAGTCTTCATCTGTTATGAGCATTTAAATTCATTAAAAAGCGGCACCTTGAAGGTCTTTAGAGATATAATACATCGTTATGAAAATCACTAAAGGAATGAAAAGACATCGTTCCACCAATATGTAACCAAGCAGAAGGGTGATCCAGATCTGAGATAGAAAAAGCCAAGATCTTTGCAGAATGTTCAAGCATCATAGTGATGAAGTAAACGAAGACGTTGAATAATATCTCAACGCACCATTTCATTGATTACCTATCCCCTGTATCTCTACTGGACAGATACGAAATGAGATAAAACACTGAAACAGTCGTAAAACTCTTTGACTATAATCTCATAAGGGCCAAGAAGTTGCCAAGAAACGGAATCACAATGATACCTATCATATTTAACGCTATATTACGGGAAACTATATTGGTCTACCTAGCTAAAAATGTGTCCAGTTTATCATGATTCCGAAATCCGGAAAAGTACCCAATGACGTAACATCATATCGCCCATTAGCCTACACCTTTACTGTTAAAGCTTCTGAAAAAAAAATCAACAGTATCACCTAATACCATAACAGGGACCTTGGCAGATGATACAGAGTGTCATGAAAGGCCAGAAACAGCTACCCAATATCTACAGGAACATAGCAATGTCATATCTGCAAAAATGGCGGATTAAAGTAACGAAAATAAATCCGTACACGTAACCTTCACTCTAAGGTGTCTGAAATGTCCATCTATCACATAAATAACACTGTAGTACCCCAATCAAATGAAGTCAGCTATTTGGGCATGCACTTAGACAAAAGACTAACGTGAGAAACCCACACTCAGAAAAAGGGAAGAAGTAAAAGTTAAAAAAAATGTACTGGCTATTCAGATTAAATTCGTGTTTACCCTTGGAAAATAAACTGATACTATATAGAGTTATTATAAAACCAATGTGGACGTACGGAGGCAAATTATGGGGATGCTCCAGTTCATCCAATATCGACACCTTGCAAAGGTTTCAGTCGAAAACAGAACAAATTACACAATTCGGTGTTATTATGGTCGATTGGCAACTATTATATGAGATTGAATTAGAAAATCCATTTAGATAGAAACATTCATGCTGTGGATCGAAGAGTGCTCGAACTTTGGATCTTATTTAATCGGTGCCATATTCCTAACCAGCAGCATTTGAAAAGTGCAAATTATGTATATTGTAATCGCCCTCCATTAATAAAGGCTTTAATTAGAATATAAATAATTAAATTGGGCACATCACCACACCAATACTCAGGGTACTCTTATTAAATTTGAGAAACGTAAAACTTTGCCTGTCAGTATCTTAGGCTAATCAAAATAAAATGTATTTATTATACTTTAATAAAATGGTTAATTGCCCCTTTCTATATTTTATCCAATTACAATAATATTCTGGGCTTGCTCCGACAAAGCACAAGACTAATTTCTCAGGTTGGGTTTAAACTCCAGTTTAATTTGAAATTATTGTTTAGAATATTTGATTCACAGTAGCTTAAATACACAATTTTAGTACAACTGCGCTACTGGCTTCGATTACTCACAACTTAACAAACTTGACATTTACCACAGAAGGAAACTGAAAATTGTGCAAGGAACCATCAGGTAAATTGTAGCAAAACTCCCGCTTAGCAACAACTAATTCTATTTTGTTTCATATATGACGTAAAAGGACGTTAGCTACTCTTTTGTTCCACTTCCTTTGATACTCTGTAAATCTTGGAAAACCGCATTTTCTACCGACGCCACGAAATTTTCTCGAACTGAGACAGATCTGGATGCTCGCAAACACGATGACTCTATTCCGCAAGGTGTATTCTTGACGTCCACTAACTTTGCGGACTCCAATCGCTCAAAACAACATGCCAAATCCTACCTTATAACTTTGGCCGATCTTCGCCTCGGAGCTGGTTGCAGGTGACGCCGATGGCTTTATCCACTAGTCGCTTCCCTGGCACCAAATGTTGTTCTGGGATGCTCGTATACACCTCTCTGGCCTGTTGGACTGGAGATCGCTGGCTTCTGCAGCTCGAATGGTCCGGTGTCGGAGTTCGGAAATCCCAAGTGCTCGGTGCCGTTTCCCAGCCGACGTTGGTTTGCACAATTTATCATTTTTACACCGTAGAAACTTCCGCTAACATTTCCATATGTGCCTGATAACTTGTAGAATATAATGGTAAACTTTTTATAGTTGGCAAAATAATTTTATTACATGAAAATAGTAAAAATTCAAGAGCACAATTTGCCAACAACATGTCAATTTACAGGAATTAATTTCTTATTATTAACAAAACAGCATCGAGTTGCTTAGCAACCGCGATCTAAATTTGTTTAAAGAAAATTAGTTTTAAAATGCACTGGCACTTAAGTTCATTTTAAACACGTCACTGATTTTTCTTCCTTTTAGTTGCTCTCGTTCTGTATTGCTCTTTGCAATTTTTATCTTATCTTGCTTTGATTTCCATCTACCTTTCAGCTTGCTTGCTTTTCACTGGCCTGTACGTTTATTACTAACTCTAGGCTCATATTCATTATGCACATAACCAACCTTTTGTATTGTAACGAATGCGAGAACGACTTCCAGATCGATCTAGAAGCAGGTGTGCGCGATGAGTCACTTCGAACAGATGCTCCGAGAACGGGCCCGAGGTCAAATGCGTCATGCTTCCGCCTGGAGTTTCTAGTGAGTGTCGGGACTGTCTGGAAGCTTCTGGAGGGAAATTATTGGCCATATAAATACCCGGCCGTCGGACCCGCAGTTAAGTTCTGAAATAATTCTGCGGCAGTTCGAACTCACGTCGAGGCTTGTTAGAAGCCCCCATATAAATAAAAACGCGTGTACATATAACTAAATAAATAGATGACCAAATAAATAAATATATAATCGTTAGTGTTTAAGAGTGATATAAATAATAATAGTTGTTAGAAATAGTGCCGCAGTTTAAAAGTAATTTGTAATCTGCTTGATAATTCTCGCATGTGCATGTAAACAATAATCGTAATAATTCATTGTTGTAAATAAACATTTGAACCCATGTTTGTCGTATAATTTTAAATAGCCCGAACGTTTAAGAACGTAACAGTGGTGTCGGTGTGAGGTTTTGTACCGGGGGCTATAAGAAAATTATTGAACAAACATTAAATAAATAAATTGTTAACAAGTGCCGATAAAACGACGGTCAGATAAATAAATTTAAGTGAGTATTGTGCATGCCTTTGACGAGATCTCAAAGCAGCAAAATGGAAGCCCAATTAAGCCAACTTTTGCAACTGATGCAAGTTAGCCAGGACAGGGCAGAAAAAGCACAAGAGGATCTTAGGAAAGAGATCCAAGCTGGGCAGGAGAAGGCAGAAAAAGCGCAAGAGAAAGCGGAAAAAGCACAAGAGGATCTTAAGAAAGAGATCCAAGTTGGCCAGGAAGAATTGAAAGCCGGCCAAAAGGAAGCACAGGAAGCACTTAAGGAATGGCTGAAGGCCGAGCAAGAGAAAGCAGTCCAAAAACTTGAGGAATGGAAAGCCGGCCGAAAGAAGGCAGAAAAACTTGAGGAAAAGTTGAAAGCCACTCAAGAAAACCTCAAGGATGAGCTTAGGGAAGAATTGCGATCCGGTCGAAAGAAGGCAGAAAAAGCACAAGAGGACCTTAGGGAACAGCTGGAAGCCGGGCAGAAAGCACGAGAAGAGCTGAAGGTCGGGCTGGAAGAGCTGGAAACCGCAGAAGAGGAAGTAGTCCAAAATCTTGATGGGAGAATAAATGGAAGAGTTCGGTCTCTGTTGTTGGACCTGAGACGCGGCGAGTTGCACGTGGGTGGGGAGGAGCTTTCCCGACACCCAGGAGGAGAGATCGCGGCACAAGTGGTATGGGCGGAAGATGTTATTCTGCAGGGACGAACCGAGAGGGTCGTGGATGCATACCTGGATGGCGATCTCCGGAGCAACGTGGTGCGCGTGGTTGAGCCCGATTATGCTGACATTGCGGACGAGTGCATCCTGGGAATGGATGTTGTGGATAAGTGTGAGTGCGTTTTGGACCTGAGACGCGGCGAGTTGCACGTGGGTGGGGAGGAGCTTTCCCGACACTCAGGAGGAGAGATCGCGGCACAAGTGGTATGGGCGGAAGATGTTATTCTGCAAGGACGAACCGAGAGGGTCGTGGATGCATACCTGGATGGCGATCTCCGGAGCAACGTGGTGCGCGTGGTTGAGCCCGATTATGCTGACAGTGCGGACGAGTGCATCCTGGGAATGGATGTTGTGGATAAGTGTGAGTGCGCTTTGGACCTGAGACGCGGCGAGTTGCACGTGGGTGGGGAGGATCTTTCCCGACACCCAAGAGGGGAGATCGCGGCACAAGTGGTATGGGCGAAAGATGTTACTCTGCAAGGACGAGCCGAGAGGGTCGTGGATGCATACCTGGATGGCGATCTCCGGGGCAACGTGGTGCGCGTGGTCGAGCCTGATGGTGGCAAGAAGCTCACTCATGGTATCCTGGTAGGGAAGACGTTGATGAAGACTGGGCTTGGGGTCCCAGTAAGGATGATGAACGTCAGCAGGGAACTGGCAACCGTCAAGAGGAACCCAATACTGGGAGGGGGCATGAGCCAACGAAAACGGAAGAAGATAGAAGGTTTGGTGGCCCGGTACCAGGACATCGTCGAGTGCGGAGATCATCCCAGCGGCCGTACTGACGTAGGAAAACATAAATCAGTTGAGTTTGGCAAAAGAGTCTTGCTGAGGACCGACCATCCTGCTCTGAGATGGCTGCTGCAGTGCAAGAACCCTGAAGGGCAGGTGGCTGAGTGGATCGAGCGCCTAGAAGAGTTCGACTTGGGAATAAATTATCGACCTGGCACAGTCCACCGCAACGCCGATGCGTTATCCAAGAGGCCTTGCCCTGCGGACTGCGGCCACTGTTCGAGACTGGAGAGTCGTGCGGTACCCATCAATCGTACCACTGTAGTCGACGACTCGTGGGAGCTAAACGAGTTACAGAATAGCCAGGAGAACGACACCGACTTAGGTGCGGTTATAGCCTGGAAGCAAGATGGCCGTCGACCTACCTGGCAGGAGGTCCCCGCCACCAACGCAACAGTGGAGGCTTATTGGGCGCAATGGGACTTCTTGCAGCTGGACAACAACGTCCTGACCAGAATCTTGGAAGATGAGGACAGTAGGGCAACGAGATCACGATCGATGGTTCCAAGGAGTAGAGTGGCCGAGATGCTACGCCACCTGCATGATGGCTCCTCTGGGGGATACTTCAGATTGAAGAAGACGTTACAAGAGGTCCAAGAAAGGTTCTACGGGGCAAGCTGCAAAGGTGACGTCCGAGAGTGGTGCCGGAGGTGCAAAGCATGCGCTACGGGAAACGGACCTGTTGGAAGACGTAGAGCTCCGAGGTGGCAGTACAACGTCGGTGGTCCGTTCGAGGGTATAGCCATTGACATCGCCGGACCATGCCCCGAAACCGAAGCGGGAAATAAATACATCTTGGTGTGCATGGGCCACTTCACCAAATGGCCCGAAGCGTACGCCGTTCCGAAGAAAGAGACCGGTACTGTCGCTGATGTTCTGGTGAAGGAGTGCTTCAGCCGTTTTGGAGTCCCCCTGGAGTTACATTCCGACCAGGGCCGGAATTTCGAGTTTGGACCGTTCCGGAACGTCTGTAAGTTACTGGGGATACGCAAGACCCGGACCGCTGCCCTCCGTACTCAATCGGACGGCATGGTGGAAAGGATGAACGGAACCATGGAGAAGCATCTGTCCAAGGGCGTTTCCGAGCATCCGCGTGACTGGGGCCAGTACATGCACCTGTTCCTGATGGCCTACCGATCGGCAGTACCAGAGACCACCGGCGTCCAGAGCGAGGTGTGCTGTTGCGAAGCCTGGAGACCACGGTGGGCTGCTGCTTCTTCAGCCAGTCCATGTGCAAGAAGGGCACCGCCTGCAAGTACCGCCATCGGACCCCCACAAGAGCGAGAAGACAGGCACCCGACGCAACTCGTTCTGGGACAGAACGATCTAAGGCGGGGGCAGTGTAACGAATGCGAGAACGACTTCCAGATCGATCTAGAAGCAGGTGTGCGCGATGAGTCACTTCGAACAGATGCTCCGAGAACGGGCCCGAGGTCAAATGCGTAATGCTTCCGCCTGGAGTTTCTAGTGAGTGTCGGGACTGTCTGGAAGCTTCTGGAGGGAAATTATTGGCCATATAAATACCCGGCCGTCGGACCCGCAGTTAAGTTCTGAAATAATTCTGCGGCAGTTCGAACTCACGTCGAGGCTTGTTAGAAGCCCCCATATAAATAAAAACGCGTGTACATATAACTAAATAAATAGATGACCAAATAAATAAATATATAATCGTTAGTGTTTAAGAGTGATATAAATAATAATAGTTGTTAGAAATAGTGCCGCAGTTTAAAAGTAATTTGTAATCTGCTTGATAATTCTCGCATGTGCATGTAAACAATAATCGTAATAATTCATTGTTGTAAATAAACATTTGAACCCATGTTTGTCGTATAATTTTAAATAGCCCGAACGTTTAAGAACGTAACAGGATGATTTACTTTCATTTGGTCCGGCTTCAAATATGCTCAAACCTATCATATTACTGATATTATATTAGCCATCTTAAATCTTTCTTTTACTCAAATTTCAAATTCAATCCTTCTGAAACATGCTTTTTTTATACTACCCTTTATCTCTCTAATTATGCTTCTTGCATTTCATTACCAACGCATTTAATAAGTTTTTTCGTTGGCCGCTTGTTAATTTCAATATTAATGAATTAATGTATTAATAGATGTCATTAATACACTGTTTTTGATTAATGCACTCTTTTTCATTAATTACCTGTTTTTTAAAAAGGATGGATTAATAGATGTCATTAATACACTGTTTTTGATTAATACACTCTTTTTCATTAATTAACTGTTTTTGTGATTTTGACGTGTTGATGATATTTTGCATGGAGGTTAGTTGTATTAATCAAACTTTTCACCACAAAAAAAGATTTTGTGGTCAACGAAATATTTTGTAATCAACTCGTTTGTTAATGGGCGATTAATAATCTCAACTATTAAAGGCACTCACTCGCTATCGCTCGCAGGTGCTTTAAACAGTATCGCTTATTAATCGCCTTCATTAACACACTTGTTGGTTAAATAACTATTTCGTTGACCACTTGTTAATTTCAATATTAATGAATTATTTTACCTAAAAAAGAATGTATTAATAGATTTCATTAATACACTGTTTTTGATTAATGCACTCTTTTTCATCAATTAACTGTTTTTGTGATTTTGACGTTTTAATGATATTTTGCACCTAGGTTAGTTGTATTAATCAAATTTTTCACCAAGAAAAATATTTTGTGGTCAACGAAAAAATTTTGTAATCAACTCGTTTGTTAATGGGCGATTAATAATCTCAACTATTAAAGGCGCTCACTCGCTATCGCTCGTTCGTGCGTTAAACAGTTTCAATTATTAATCGCCTTCATTAAATGGTTAAATAACTATTAACTACTGTTTAGATTGCAATTAAATAAAATATTTCAACTCTGTGCATTAATTGACTTTTTTCAATATTTCTCTCTGCATACATAGCTAAATTGTGAGCTTAAAACCATTTCAATATATTACTACTGCCACAAGGCGTGGATGGTGGAAATCACCCAATTGGGTAAATATTGCAATAGTCCCCAGAGTGCTATGCTATTATTTTATTTAGTTTAAAATAGATACATTTTTGTTTAGATTAATTTATCTAAAGATATGCCCTTATTTAAATTACTTGCTATTGAGTCTAATTGTTGTACTAACTCCGGTAGAATATTAACTGTTAAATCAGGTTAGATTCAAGCTTTATAAAGTATGATTAATTATTTGCATTTAATAATCTTTGTTATCGTCTTGATGGTTATTTATTATTAAAATTATTATATTTCATTTTTAATTGGTGATATGAGAATTATGTCAAATGACACTTCTATAAACTGTCAAAGTAAAACCATCAGTATGAACGGTTAGGAAAACTCTTATTTTATCACTTTTACAACTTATTAATGTTTAATTTTACATATACCTGTGACTACTTTCACTTTAGTGCTCCTACCAGATGTCCCCCCAACCATGTACATGCTGCCTGCTTATTTAAGTGCACTGAAATGGCCAGGTACGTAACACTCCTATCAACCATTTATAACAGCCGCTATTACTAATTGTCCCATATGCAGCTCCAATGAAGATCCAAGCTCTGCAATTTGCTGTCCTGCAGGAACCACCTTAGTTAAATCAGCAACTAAGACCTCAATCGGCAACCCAAACTGCCACGATGACCGGAATACGGATCCAAATCCATACATAAACACAAGAAATCAGCTTTCCCTTTCACGTTATCAATGTTTCCACCTCCGTCTGCATCCAAATCAAGCCCAGGTGCAAATGTGTTTTACCCAATAGAGACTCCACCGCAGTTCATTCAAATCAAACCGGAATACTTCTTCTTTTAATACCATTATTTTTTATTCTCCTTCAGTAGTCGTTTTACAACTTTTTGTTATTATTGTTGTTTAAAATTTTACTTTGAGTTCATTTTATTTTTAATTTAATCACTTATATCATTTTATACTATTTAAATAAGAAAATTCATTTTCAATTTTTGCGTAATACCAAATTTTACATGTGCTCTTTCTAAATCAACCATTAGTTGTTATCTCTTAATTATATTTCACCGCAGTAATTTCTATTCGTACAATTTTACAAACTAACACTCCTGAATTATTTATATCGCAAATTAGTTAAATTATTTTGACATATCATGTGAATTTTTTTGCTTATGACTTCCATATTTACTCAAACTGTCTTATAGTTTGTTCTAATTGTTATCTAATATCGATTATGGCTTGTTATCTGATACTACCAAATTAGAATCTTTATTACTCCAAATATCATATTTTAATTCATACGTTAGAACCTTTTTTAAAGAATATTAACTGCTTCACCGGATTCGAATTAGGTAAATCTGTATTTTATTAAATAAATTTTAAATAGCTATCCTGTGCTTTTTATACTAAATTCACCCTATATAAAATATCATGTTTTAAAATTTAGGTACTTTATCATTACATAATTACTCTTAAGGTATGATTTTTTTAAAGCTTAGTAGAAAACAAACGAGCAGCATGTTCAAAGAAATGTTTCCAAGTTATATTCAGCAATTGTAAAAATTTTATTAATATTTACGTACAATAAATAATGGTTTTCGTACAATAACGATAGGTTGCATTTACACGAAAGAGTTAGACTTTTTCTGACTCATATTGATATTGAAATCAATAGTTTTCAAGCGGAAAGACTGTATTGTTGGTACCACTGTCACCCTATGTCAAATTCGAGATATATAGGTTAAGATTTGTTTCAGCCTGTGTCAAATAACCATAAATTTATTACTTCAATAACAAACAAAACCTAACCTACCAACCTCGAATTTGACCTAGACTGACAACACACTTCAGTACAGACGACTCTAATTATAAAGTTCTTTGATTCCTCGGTACTTCCCAATTTGTCACTATGACCTTACACGGCTGTCAATACAAAATTTATATTTTTTAGATATTGATTGAGTTGTATAAAATTGTGTATGTCACGAGTGTGTGTTTACAAATAATTCACTCGAGAAAAGCCTCAACTCGTCTCTAATGGATTATTTGTAATGTAATACACTTGTACTATAAATAACTATTATTATTAGTTGAAATAGCTACAACAAAACTTTGATCAACTGTTTCAAAACTAGGCTGAACATTATTCTAAGTTATACCACACTCGACAAGGCGAGTAATTAAATCAAAACAGGAAGCCTCAAAACTGCAGCTTGACTTTCAAGCTGCGCATTTCACCCCAAACGCGGAAACATGCGAATTCGAATTCCGACATCCTTTCCCATGTTGAAACCCTTCCGCTCAAACGCCAAAAAAGTGACGGCCGGGGCCTGAGAAAATCCCAAGAAACCGTGTTTAATTTCTGCAGTTTACCCCTTCCGCATCAAAACTACCCTCGAGCGACCGTCGCATAAAAACGGGCTTAAAAACGCTGAGTAACCCTATACCGAATTTAAACCCTTTTACGGATAAACACAGCTGCAAAATCTGAAATTGCAAATAAGGGTTGAAACGTAGGTAGCTGTCTACCCTCATTGTGCAATAGCAGCGCATAAAAAAGGTTTCTTAGGGTGCCTGGGGCCTTTATGCGCTACGATTTCGGACACACGTGGTTTTTAAGATTATTAGGAGATTTCGCGTGCTGCGTCAGCAGTTTTCAAACAATCGAGGGCGCGGCCGTTGTTCTTTCCAAACTTGACACGAGAAAAAGTTTTGTTGAAATAATAGACAGTTTTTCTTTTCTACTCAAATATTAAACAATCATATTTGGTTATTCATTATTTCGATTGTACATAGTGATTTCCTAAAAACTGAATTGCAGCAGGCCCTGGATAGCCTGAATCAGTTGGCAGTACTGAAATGCATTGTCAGTCTATGTCAAATTCGAGATTTGCAGGTTAAGTTTTGCGTCAGTGTGTGTCAAATGACAAACAAAACCTAACCTACCAACCTCGAATTTGACATAGACTGACAATGCACTTAAGTACTGCCAACTAATTCAGACTACCCAGGGCCGGTTGAATCCCGAATGTATTTACTTGCTGAGTTTTTAACTCATACTAATATGTACTTATCAATGAGCAGTTATACTATATGTATTAATTTTCCTACTTTTTACTACACTCGTATTTGTTATATTTGATACAGTTCTTGATGTTTGTAACCATTAATAATAGCAATTCCATACCATAATTAGTCGCTGGAACGTACCAGTGGGAATGTTACCACTACGTGCGTGCACCAAAATGGAAAATAATTTTTGGTGATCGCAACGCTTAGACGACGTTCCTGGAATTTGTCCGGCTACATTCCAATGACGTCGTGGTTACGTACTTCCGTAGCGGCGACGTTGCGGCTTGGTAGCTGCAACTTTGACTATCAACACCTCTATGATTACAAAGTAATTAATTATATTTCAAGCATATCAAATAATAATTTATAAAATGTTCTAGAAATGTCTAAGTTTAAGTTTTGCAAATTGTATAAAAAAGCATTGGCCTTGATAATAATTTGTAAAACGGTATTAAAAACAGTGTTAGCCTTAATTTGAACAAAATGTAATCAAAGTAAGCTTGCAAATAATGTAAAGCAATGTAATATCGAAGACAAACAATTGGGTAAAGAAAGCCAAGCTGTGAAGTGGTGTTAATTTGGCCAATAAATAATTATTAATACGTGAAGAATAATATCCTTTTTCCAATTCAGTATGTTTGAAAATTAATTTTATATCTTTTGCGTACGCCTTAAGGGCCGGTTCTACAATGCAAGTATATACCTGGAATAAGCTATCCGAGGTATAATTGTCATAATTTTATTTGTTACAATAATCGTTTCTAGGGTATTTATTCCCCGAATAACTTTATCCTCGGTTTGTAGAATCGGGCCTTAGTAGGTTACATTGCTTCGAAGCACCTCTGCAGAGGTATGAAAGAGTGTTTGATTTGTGCATCGAGTGTTGGCTGGTTTTCCCGAGATTGTGTACGGGGCTCGAGCACTGTAATTGGACCCCTGTGAGCTAGAAGTAGCTAGCGACCATCTTGAAAAGCAGTTGGAACCCTATGTGTAAGGAAACGGCGGAATTGGAGGCGTTTTTTTTTGCAACGGTCGAGCTACAGGAGTCGTTCTGCGGCTTGTATCTGCAGGCCAACGGAGTAAGAGGGGCCAAGACATTGTGGGACTTGCTAGGGCTTGAGTGAAATCCTAGTTTCCATTGGAAAATCAACAGAAGGTCAGGAAAGTTCATCCTAAAAGATTTAATTTAGTGAACTTGCAAGTAGCGTAGTTTTTGTGCACTTCGGGCAGACGCGCCTTCTGAGTGTTTTTTATTTGTAACGTGTATTTACTTACTGCAATTGTTATCACCTAGGCAATGCTTTAATTAAGTAATCATAGATATTTGTCGAATAATAGCGAACTTGTTTTGCGAAATTGTGAGGTAGGATCGTCATATTTGAATTTAGTTGCCATTAGTTAAATAATATCCAGTAGTGTAATGACCCCAGTAGTTAAAACAGCATTACACAAAGTGTGTACAATTTTATTGAATTATTAAAAATAATACTATGATAATCAAGCTGATAGCAAATGTATTTCCTATCATTTATACAAATCAAAATATTTTCTAGGATGTAGACCCGACCCATATACGATCATTTAAATAAATAATAACCTACAACAAGAATAATCCACAGTAATATATATGTTTCATTCTTTCATGATCTTTTGTCTATTTCCTTAGTTCAGAAAAAAAAATGGAGTTGATAGTATAAAAATAATATTAAAGTGCAAAACATGTGCTCTTTCCTCATGGCCTGAGTGAAAAAATTAAAACGAATGCAAGTTTGCTACCAAATATAATGATGATACGTTGAAATGAGACCACGCGTCACTAAAAGTTGCATATTTAAATTAAAATATCGTTTTTAATATAAAGGAGAAAGATCCGTCATACTCTTAGAGGAGTTGCGATGATATGTATTAATAAAATCCTTAGTCTTATTTACAAGTTTATTGCCAAAGTTTAACATGCGACATGTTTCGAAACCAATACTACTTTCATCATCAGGACCAAGCGCTGATGTACAAAGGTACAATATTAAAAGATTGTACGTACTTGATACATCACAGGATAATAAAGCACATATCAAAGATAAGTTAACAATTGAAGATTAAACATCTTCAAGTCAAAAAACTAATAAACACCATCAAGGTGGAGAAATAAAATATTAAACAGTACAACTATATTATAAAAGCCGTTGAACTATATCAACCATAGAATGTAAATAAGTACAAGTAAAGAAGCACTTGGCATAGATGACACGAAGGACCAAAATAAAAAGTAAAATCTGCAATGAATTTAAACATAACAATTAAAAAATCCTTAAATTCAGTGACAACGAAAATATCAAGAAAGTTAAAAATATTAGGAAACCAAATGTCTCAAGTAAATTTAAGAAAATTCCTTTATTTCCAATACGTAAAATTTTATAGTCCCTATTCATAGCAAAAAAGTGTTCGTTAATACTTTTTTTTAAAGTACGTCCGTTTTGACCAATATAGCAACAATCGCAGGACGAACAGTTAAGACGGTAGAAACCAGATCTTTCAATTAAAGAAATGGGATCTTTATTAGAAACTGATCATTTCTGAAGAGAATTAGTAGTACAAATACAAAATTAAAAATTATATTTGCTGACAATGTTTTTAAATAACAGTAAAATTAATTAGGCTTTGTATTTCTTAGCATCCTATTTTTGTAGTTAGATGCTACAATACTACATTTTTAACATCTTTTACTACCAACAAATTAGACAGTCATGTAATTAACCAATATACACTACGTTGTGGAGAACTATTCATTTAATAAAGAAGTTTGAATGAGAGCGTTTCTCTTATATCGTTTTATTGCCTCTGTTTTTGGCAGCAAATACAATAAATTACTACCACTTCGTATTTTCAGTATTTTTGACGATAACGCCACAGCAGACGAAAACCTCAAAATCCACCAATGATATCGACATCGTTTACTTAGTTAATTAAGCAAACAGTTGTATAAAATCTACAAACGTAACCACGTACAGAAACATTAAAAATCTAAGAGCCTTCTATAGTATAAAACGGACACTTTGAAGCACAAATAATTAAAAACATAAAAGATCCTGTGAATATTATAAATTGTGAGAATATGTTTTGGTCAAGGAAAAAATTATTTTGTATATTTAAAAACATCTATAAGATTTGGTCAGTGGAACATTCTACGTACCAGTATATGCAATACATGTTGACAATAGTGGTCCATCGCAGTTTTTTTCATACACATAATCAGCTTATATGTGACTTCAAGGCATGGCTTATGGCGTGCTAATACCAGTGGCTAGTTTGCGTAGTTTAACATTTGAACATTTTGCGGGAAGAATGATCTAAGTCACAGTATGTAAATTTAGAGATTATGTTTTTATCGTCACGTATCGTAAGCAGTTCTACACCATGCCATTCGTAATACAACGATAAGCATATTCAGATGCTTTCTTTTTCTTTACGAATTAATGTGATTCGCGTTACTAAACGTTTCATTTGCTGTTTCAGTATTATAATAAACATCAAAATGTTTCCTCTATTTTGTACATAATTTCGACACCCTTCACCCGACATTCGATCTAGCAAACTATGTTTTGGTGTAATGCGCTTTCTTTATTAAACACGTTAGAAAGATTTTCTTCTATAAAATTATTAATAACACAATTTTTTTATTTTTTATTGAAAGAATAGATGTTTAAACTTTAAAAACGGCATGCTTTATGCGAAAGAACGGTCCAAAGCTATAGTTTAAATCTGGAAAAGAACATAACAGTTTTCATTCTTGGAATTCTGGTGAGATGATTTTTTGATCTTGCAGTTGGCTGTCATTTGCTACTAGAATAGCCAGAGGTTGGTTGTTTTTTCTAACAATTTCAAATCCTCTTATCAACGATCTTGGTCGTCTACTGTTGCCTTTTGATTAATCACACGAGAGTCTTTATCGTATTATAAGTAACAATGACTTCTAATTCAGTATGAACAATATAGCTCAAAAAGCGAACAATTATGAAATTTTTGTTTTGCCGTAAACATAAACGACAATGTGTTTATATCTAGATGCTCAACATTGTCAGAAATATAATTGAAACAGAAATTATACCTCATCTAAACCTCTCTTGGCGATTGTTTGTGAATGATTATAGAATACTGATTTATTGGTCGATAAAACATGAATATTAAAGCATATGAAGGTCAATCGTCTTTTGAAGTACACGTCATTGTTTATTATTGGTTGCAGCATAATTTCGTTGCGCTTTTGACGACTTCTTCACCTGCAAACCAGGATTTCTTTAAGCGTGGTCTCGAAAAATTTCTAGAACGTTGCGAGTCAATCGTAAACAATACAGGAAAATGTACTATTGATCAGTTTATGTATTTTGAAATAGCAATGTGTTCCCCTTTATCCCCAATTTTAGTAACATTTTTATGGAAGCAAAAACATGTCTACACATACACAAACAAACCAATAGAACGGTAAAGATATATACGTTGATGATAGTTTTGGTATTTGGCGTCATAGTACTGACGAAGTAAACATATTTTTTGAACATATTAGCAGTGATAAAGCCTCGATCAAGTTCATATTAGAAACAGAAGGACACAATCAGTTTTCTTTTCGTGATACACTAATCAGGCGAACAACAAATAGTTTCGAAACATTAGTGTACCGCAAGATATGTAACACTCATAGGTCCCTGCATTTTAACTCCAAACATCACAACAACATATAGATAGGTGTTGTAAAAAGTCATTACGGCAGAGCCAGTGTGGTTTGCTGCTATAATAAAATCGTCAAAAAAAAAAGAAAATAATAACGCGAACATACAGAGCAATGATACTCAAACGTACGAAACTCTTACCTTACCTTATATTCCACGCATGTCTGACAAAATGAAAAGAATTGAAACAGAGTTTAAAGTTAGAAAAGTATTCAAAACCATAAATGTGGAAAATACTATATCGATGAAAAATTTAGGCCCTTAGAAATTGAAACGGGAACTTGGTTTTCTGAACTGCATTGTTTATTTTCATATATAACCAGTTTGTAACTACATGCTCTTTTATTGTTAATTAGGCTTAGACATTGTAACCTCGAACACTACGAACCGGGTCGCGGGGTGCTTAAGAGCCAGTAGCCAGCGGGCGTCGCCCTGAGCCACACGCAGGGACGCTACTTCCAATGCAATATCACCCTACGGCAAAATAAATGAAAGCAGCTTAAGCTTTACAGAATTTAAAATTTGTTGCATAAGTTTCAGCTCTTTCGTGTCCATCAGAGCCATGTAAATCGTACTGGGGGAGCACACAACTTACGAACACTGCCATAGTTTCGTGGCGTTTATGGTTGTGGACGTGACGTCAACCGCTTTCGCGACACCAGAGTAGCAGACAAGCATTCCCCCGCACCGTATGTAATAAATTTCCACGCGTCGCACTTTTCAAAATTTGGTGACATAACCCAGGACAAATTCAGTTTTCGACACAACAGTTCGCAGACCTGTCGGATTTCCAATTAACCTGATACCGGAAATGTGTGGAGCTGAAGCGATAAGTACTGATTTCAGCTGTGTGAGAATCACGTTAGAAGGAATGTGCTTACACATGTGAATTGTGTTCAGTTTTTATGTATGCATTTGCGCACAGAACCGTATTTATGATACTATTTCATGTTGGCTTTTTTAAAGACCGTTATTTGAAACCATTTTTAATATTGCCTGAATGCAGATATAATTACTCTGCTCTTATTTAAATGTAAATGCGGGTAGCTTCAAGCTATGGCTCCCATAGAGTGTCCACTTGTATTTTATATATTTGTATTTTAATCCGTATTTTCTATTGTTTTTGATTGTTTTTGTGTGTTTTAAATACAATAAATTTATTTAAGCAAATTAATCAACTCTTGTGCTTATGTTTGAAGTCAGTTTCAGCCCGAGAACACCCTCTGCAAATAGTGATCCTCCGTAACCACGATTGGGGCATTTAATAGTTTCATGCATACTAAACTAGCTAGGTAAGCAACAAGGGCACCTAATCTATCAAAATACTAAGATATATCCGACGCTTCATTTAAATTTAACTTCCCGATGGAGGCTAAAGAACATAAATTGAATGAAAAGAACCGAATTCAAAAATCTAAAATTACAGGACCTGCTTGGAATAATAACAAAAGATTTGAAAATTAAAAAATAGCTTATATTTAAAACAATTTTTCGATATTAGGGTATATTAGTTTTCTTAGAACCTATGTAGCAACTTTATTTGATTATTTCAATAATTCAGATGGTTTGAATTACCCCAATAATATTAAAACGAACGAGAAACATTTTGACAAGTTTATAAAAACGACAACTATAAAAAGCTAATTAGTCCTAGAATAAGGAATCATGTGAAACCAGATTTATTTAAATATATTTCAAGCTTGACGGGTGAGAAAACATGTCTACGACTTGAAATTGTCTACAATTCTCAAGATCAACTCGGAGTATTGACTTATGACTTGCAAACAAGAATCGCCTACCAATTTGATTCATACGGAGTTTGGGGTGAACGGCATATCGTTTCATTTCAGTCACAATTTAAATGCAAATCGCTAGAAAGAAGAATTGAATACATCAATTAATGCCTTTATCTTCTCGCCGTATAAGGAGTTTCTTTATTATTTAGTACTCGGCAGCAAACAATAAATAACGCGCTAAATGAAAACCCTTTCTTGCAGCTTTTCGCGTTCACACGCCGTGAGAATCACAGCCGGCCGCTGATTCCCAAAAAGCAAAAAGATTTGTTCTAAAAAAACATAGCCGTTTTAGGAATTGCTTTTGCAAAACGAGTGAATGACAAGCGAGGCCGATTGGACCCATCAGATTAAAATATCCGGTTCGGTTCTATTTAGCTCGATCGCATCAAGACACATGGAAATTAGGCTTAGGCACGGCCAACGTGATAAATCCCGATTGGGATCTCGGTAATTATTTAACTGTCGATTATAGGTAAATTTGAGCTTCAGGTACTCTGGGAAATGACAAAGTCAGCGACGTGTTGGATGTTACAATTTCTGTTAAGTCCAATAAGTCACAACTGAAGTACCTGCACAGCTATTAGCTTATTACGATTTTCTAGTTAGTTCCATCATATTAATATACAGTCATATTAAAAAGCAGTAATATTGAAAAAACAAATACGTCAAAAATCTGGCAGGTTTATAATGCAAAGTTAACAAATAGTTTAATCGGATTAAAGTAACATAAAACTGCGACACTAATCTTTTCAAATTGACATGAGGCAAAAGACATAGATATTAGGCAAAACAAATATAAAAATATATTGTCTTTAATCCACTAAATAACGTTTCCTATAAAGTTTTCTACATCACGTATAAAACCATCTGGGATTTTTCACATCCATCTTCAGTGAGTTTTCTTGTATAAGATACTGCTGGCTGTTTTTTCTCTTCGGCATATTCAACCTGCACTACCATAGTTTCCAAACGCTTTTTCTGAAGGAACGGATATTAGTCAAATTTTTGAATTAAAATCATCACCTGATGAAGTGTGAAGCGTTCCTCCAGTTATTCTGAAAATTTCTAGTTACTTCGAGAGCATCTAGTGTAATACGATGTTTTCCCGTGCCGTATACTCTATTCTGAATTTAGATTGCCCTTTGTTTGCTAGTTAACCCAGTCGTAGGACAAGGCACGCTCTTCCCTCAGTATGGCTAAAAGAAATTTCAATATAAACGGCCTGCTTGTTATCACCTATAATTCTGTAATCATACATGCACATCCTGCCAGAAATAAATACCAAACAGTTTACATGAAAATACATATACTCTGTAAAAAGACATAATGCGTCAAAATACATAACAAGAATACACAATGGTAATATAGAAATGCTATATATGTTATCAACAATAGCTAAGAAAAGTCCACAAGCTTAATGCTGAATCTACATGCTTGAATATACTCCTTAAGTGGAAGTGTGACTATCAATGCCCAACGCTAAGTCAAAAAACAAACAGTGTGCACAAATTTACTTAATACGGCTCTGCCTTCGGTAGCTTTAAATCAGGCGGACGCGATGTGTCAGCAGGATGTTGTTATCGCTTGGTACTGATGCGCACCAAGGATGCTGCAACTTGGGGTAATTTACTACGCTTTACGCTTGTAGTTTTCCCAGTTTCTTGGACCAGATATTCAATCGTGAGAATTATTTATAGGAACCAGCCTTGCGTTATAAAGTGCCTTCAGAAATGATCGAACGTTTTTGAATAGTCATGGTTATATGACGTATGAATAATATGTTGGTGGCACTGTAAGTCTATGTCAAATTCGAGGTTACAGGTTAGGTTTTGCGTCAGTCTGTGTCAAAACTGACTGAAAACTTAACCGGCTAATCTCGATTTTGACATAGACAGTGCCACCAACGTATTATTCATACGTTCATACGAGTTTATAATTAATTATAAAAATATTCCACATTTAGAATTTTATAAAGACATAAACGAAAATGAGCAATTTTACACGAAATTATATAAGTATAGCGAAAAAATTATGAACATGAAGATGATTAAATAAAATTCAATTAATCTTTCTAAGCCCAACTTGCATGTGCGATTGTCATGTTTCTACTTCCCATTGTCAAAAAGGCGAAAGAAGTATTATAATCGTGAAAAGATCACCTTCCGAGATTTCTTCAAATCTTTACGTTTCAGGGTTTCTAGATGACGAAAAACAGGTTTTCTCCATCCCGTCTATCTGTTTGTCTGTCTGTATATCTATTGTCGGTATAACCAAAAAATATTTGTTGCAGGAAGACTATATTTTGCATACATATTGTATGTATTCCTAGCATAAAACTGAAAAAAAATCGGTAAAATATACGCATAGTGAGCACCTTAAAAAATAAAATTCTGCCTATTTTTGCTTTAACTCAAGAACTATTACTTAAATGAAAGCAATATTTTGCACATAGCTCAGGCTTTTACCCTTGGCAGTAAACATACTTTGCAGCCAACATGTACAAGGTGAGCACCTTAAAAGCATAAAATTTGGTTTATTTTTGCTTTAACTGAGAAATATATAAAAGTAATAATTTGCACATAGCTCAGGCTTTACCCTTAGCAAAAATAGGATGCAAGAGATACAGGATAAATGTTGTAAGAAGCGACAATGCATAAATGCGTTGTGTTTAATGCAGCTGCATCGCGGAGCTGCGAAAGGTCCTGCGTGGCAGCGTGCGACAAATGATCTGGCTATTACCTAATGTTGAAAACGGATTCGCAGGAGCTGAAGTTCGATTCCCACAGCCGGTAATGCATTTTTTATTTAAAAATTGATGAATTCGCATTACCAAGTGTTCCTTTTATTGTTTCAGTATTATTAAAAACGCTAAGATAGTTTTACCTCTAGTTTCCTTTTATTTTTAAAATTGTTTAGTGTCACAACGTGCACCTGCGAAGCAAGTTCTAAGTCCTTTGCAGATTTTTAAATGTATTTTCACGTTCCTCACTATAATAAAGTCTATTTTTTTACAATTCGGGGTATATATAGTGAAGACCAAAATTCTGCCAACCCCCCCCCCCCCCCTTTAACTTTTCAAGGCGTGAAAATATTTTAGTCAAATTTTAGATTAAAGAACTATCCTAATCTTAGATTAAGCCATCCAAGGGCAATAAACAATTCAAGATGGCCGCTCGAGAATCTATTACATTAACGTAACTGTTCCATTCTGTCTTCAACTTTCCATGTTGTTATGTTCATTTTACCATTTTAGGCTTTATTTAATAACGCTAGCCCTTGCAACCTAACTCACCTTAGTTTGCTCAATTATTATTCCCCCTAATTGCAACATGCAACTCATTGGCTAGGTAGAGGTCACCATGCTTTTTGGTTTTCGTGCGATATTATGATGTTCAATTGCTTAGCGGCTTTATAAACTAGATCCTTTGAAGATCGTTTAGAGGTATGTAAAAAAATGAAGATATTTATCATTACCATTATTAAAAATAATCATCTGCTATCCTCTCGTTAGTCCTACTGTTTTGACAATCTCATCATTATAATGTGGAACAAAAAGGGGCTTAGATACAGGAACAGTTTCCTTCGGGTCTGTTAATAATTGTCCGTCTATTTTTGCTTCCATTGTGTTGTCCTGATAAATTTGTGCAATAGTTTTAACTATCTCGAAGGGAACATTTCTATTGTACGATTGGTGGATGATGTCATTTAGTCGTACTTTGTCAAATGCAGGTCTGGTAGATTCTAGCGATTTTTCTTTTAACTGTCATATTACAAAAATGGCACCTGTATTCTGTGCATAATCTTTCACTTCTATACCCTTGCTGTTGCTCTGTTAGTGCTACAGTAGAGTTGACCATATTACTTATCATTTTTGTTGCTATTTTCAACGTGGTGTTTAGTAAGTTGATACCACGATAATTTCTTGAATCGTTTTTGTCTACGTTTTATATCATTAATATCAGAATACTGATCCTCATTCTTGTGGTATCTTATAATGTTTTATACCATTTTTTACGAGTTCAGTTGGCTGTTGTGTTAGAGCTGGTTCTCTATATTTCTACAGCTCTTTAGAATGTCTGTTTTTAGGTTTCCTGAGTGATCTATAGCTTGTTGTTCAATATGTGTTTCTTCATCTATTACCACTTCACTTAGTTCGTTCATTTCACTTCCTTAATTGCTGACAATGCTCAACGTTTCTTTCTCGCAGTGTTCTGCTTTTATATATACAATTAATAATATTCCAAGTATCCTATAATATAAAATCGTTGCTCTCTTTCTTTGTTTGTATGTTTGTATCTTTGTTCGCTATCTCCTCCGAAGATACTGGACCAATTAAGTTGTATAATGGCTTAAAAGTTTGCTAATTGTTAGACTTAGATCGTAGGCCGGTTTTTATTTACAAAAAAGTACGAAAAAGTTTTAATTTCGTCAAATCCTCTAAGCAGCGGAGCGGAGCTTCTATCACCGTGGGCTACGGTGTGACAGCTGCTGCGGCCCTGTGCTGTAAGCTCGGGTGATCGCCTATGTTCATATATCGTTATAGCGACGCATTATTCAAACAAGCCAGGTTGGTTCAGTGGTAGAATGCTCGCCTGCCACGCTGGCGACCCGGGTTCAATTCCCGGCCGATGCATTATTTTTTTTAATTTATATTAATGAATCGCTCTTAAATTAGCGAACCGAAGCATAGTTCGTGTGACTCACTAGTATAAAATAATATTGTATAACATGTTCCAGAAATGTGCTGGATTAATTTTTGTAAATAGTATAAAATAGCATTGGCCTTGATAATAATTTGTAAAACTGTATTAAAAATAGTGTTAGCCTTGATTTGAACAAAATGTAATCAGAGTAGGCTTGGAAATAATGTAAAACGATGTAGGATCGAATACAAGCAATGGAGGAAATAAAGCCAAACTGTAAGGCGGTGTTAATTTGGCTTCCCCAATAAATAATTGTTAAATTGTGAATAAATTCCCTTTTCCCAATTCAGTGAGTTTTAAAATTAATTGTATATCCTATGGGTGTGCTGCAGTATAGTGCATTGATTCCTAGCACCTCTGCAGAAGTTTTAAAAAAGGCTTTATTAGCGTGTCGACTGTATTTCGGTGGCTGCATTGGAGGTCCTAGCAGATTAGTTGGAGCCTCTGGAAGCAGTACAGCCCTGGGTGTGGGCAACGGCGTGAGCTGGAAGCAGCTTTTGTGTCGCAGAGATCGAGCTACAGGAATCGGGCAGCGGCTGGTATTGGCAGGCTAAAAGAGAGCCAAGCATCGTGGGCGTTGCCAGGAACTCGAGTTAAGCCCTAATTTCCATTCCAAAAGCAACAAAAAGGCCAGAAAACGTCACCCTAACAGATTGAAGTTAATTAATTTTTTGGTGGCGTCGACATCGGTTTTATGAGCACTCTCGGCACAAACGTCCTTTGAGTGTTTTATGTTTGTAGCGTGTATTTACTTACTGCAATTGTTATCACCTAGGAAACGTTTTAATTACGTAATCACAGACAATTGTCGTTTAATAGCGGACTTGTGAGCTTCTCACAAAACCATGGGGGTTGTCTTTGATGATGTATTCCTCTTTGCACGTTTTTTTCTCCGAATGCTTCCATTACTGCTTAGATGTTATATTTAGCCATTTTTTATGTTGTTTGGTTTGTTGAGATCTTATTCGATATTTTTTTTTTATAATGATTTGACCTGCAGCGCTTTACATTTTTGTTTCTGTTGACATTCAATTTTCCGCATTGCTTATTTATAGTTGTTTTACATTAAAGTAAACTAGGATTACTAGCCATATTAGATGGTTGTGCCACTTCAATCAGTGATGGGAGAAGATAGAAATACTTTTTCAACATTTTAATGAGATATAATCCTTCGATGTTGCATTTGAAATTGTAAATTTCCTTTGTAGGTCGTTTTTGTATTCGAAATTTCAGTAGGTATAAATCCACTAATTAATTCGCAATCAATAAGGTTGTCTATTTGCTCTTTTTAATAATTTTCCTATTTTTGATTTTGTTAAGACCCCTTCAATATTCTTTTTATGAAAATTATTTCTAATACACTTATGGATGTCGATGTAAAGGTTCTACAACTTGTAACTTTTAAAGGCGGGGATTTTTGTTCCTCATTGATCACCTTTTTGGCAACAAAATTGTAAACATTACATCGGGCAACATCAATAAATTTGTTTGGAGCAGCTGTCAAGGAAACTGTAAGAGCCAGAATAATCACCGATGTTCAGTTAGCGTAAGTATATGGTAGATAAAGGTTTTTTCTTCAAATTGCTAAATATTCTTCGATGTTGTTTCGTTCTTTACTCATACGTCAAATATTAGGAAATCTTAAACTTTCTAATTTTTTTTAGCATTTTCATTATTTTTAGAAAGAAGAAAATTCAGGTGCGAATTTTTCCTTTGCCCGAAATCTGAAGTTTTTAACGTCTTGAGCTACATATTTCTAAAAAAAAAGGTATAAAATGGAATATTAATCTGTCTTCTTTTAAAATTTCTGGAGTTTTCAAAAAATTGGTGAGAAATACGCTTGAAATTATATCAATCTCATTCTCTTGAGATTTGTAGAGATTTAAATATGTTTAATAATTGTTAGAAAACACGAACAAACTCAAATGCCCATTTTCATTTGACAGAAATATTGAAATCTCTCATTGAGCTGTTCCTGTGCTCGTTTCTTCTTTATTCATCTTAATGTTTACGGTCCAAAGTGGAACAATAATGTATTGGAATGAAAATATCCAGTAGTTCCTATAGTTGAAGCTTCTTTTCTTGGAAAACTTGAAGTATGGTCCCATAATATACACTTAACACTTTGGGGCGAGAACGCCTCATACTCCGACGTTCCTTAATATGATCGACTAAATTACGATTTTATTATGCGTTTCGGAGATATTTCCATAGGAATGGCTTTTGTAAAGGTAATATTTCTAAAGGAGTAGCGCCGGTAGAATTTTATTACAAAGGAAAGGGTGAGTTCGCAGGAGCATCCGAGTGCGGGCCGCCGACAAAAAACTCATCTATTTGTCCTTGCAGCCACTTTCTCACACTGGGATAAAGGGGTAAGACTCAGCCGTTTTTGGTAAAAAACCAAAATAAGGGAATCTCCGCGTGTAAGGTTTCATATTTACGAAATTTAAGACAGCAGGTAAGCTTGTCAGGAGGTTGTTAGCTCTGTAGACTGCGTCCTTCTCGGTCCAGAAAAAAGGCGCGGGAGCGAGAGAGACGGGTGGAAACGGGCGCGAGTAGCGTTTTTATACCTGGGGTGGCCGCTTGTACTACATTAAAATGTGGAGGAAATACAAAAAATTGTTTCCTGGGTGGTGACACTTCTTTGCGCAAGGGTTACTCCAGCGACCGCAAAACTGTTCGCCCAGATGAAAGTGAAAATGGTCGTTGTTTGGCACATTTTTGAACGCGTCAAATATTTGCATCATTTGTTTAGTTTTACAGTATTTTATTTTATTTTAGAAACAGATGCTTGTTTAGCTTCTAACGTGCTATAATGATAAAATTAGGAGCGTCGGTTAGAATGCTTTATGGGACTGACATCATTACTGTACTCAACAAAAAAATATTTATTACTTTACTAACGAAATGGTTAACCAGCTGTTTTCGCTTTAAAATAGTTTGTTGATTTTTATTTTTAATTACTTTATTAATTTTTGCGACCAGATAAAATTTTGTATGCGTTTCAAATCGATCGATGTTATCAGACGAGGCGTTGCGATCCATGCAATATAATAGTTATTTACATAACCAAGTGCGTAAAATCGAATATTTTGATGGAGTCAAAGCTCGAGGCATAGTCCAGAGCTTTAAGAGGGCGAGTTCATAATAGTAATCGATTTTATCATAATTTATTTACCACTTTCATAAGAGGCTTCACCAGGAGATAAACAAAAGAGCAAAATCACTCAATGTGTGAACCACGCCAGAAGCGAAACTCTTCTAACGATCGGAAGGAAAAATGCAAAATTTATAGGCAACTGTCGTCGCGATTGAATGAAGAGGGCTGTTGGCGGGGTTAAGACATTAGCGCTTTCCACAGAGAAGAGGATATTGTTTATAAATCTCAATGGCTTTGCAAATCTTTCTGCTAAAGGTGAATGGGAATTTGCAGATAATGGAAGTTTTATCGAAATTAATCTTATGGTCGGCATCGCGTTGGTGTCTGACGATGGCTGATCTGAGGTAGTGCTGGTGTTCAAAGACACGAGCTTTTACTGATTGTCTTCTATATATGTCTAATTTATATTTGCCTTTTCAAGCGCGCTACTAAACTCGCCATTTTTTTCTACATTTGTGACATTTTTCTCTAACACATCTATTGTTGCATTATTTTAGTTTCATAAAATAATTCCAGAAGAGGGACTAGTCTCCTTCCAGTCATAATTCGGATCAATTTTTGATAAAGCTTTTTAGTCTTAACAAATTTTAAAACATTGCTTTTCTTAAAATGTTATAAAAAGCATCGTCCGTTTAGCCACAAATGTAAACAGTAACTAAAAGTTGAATTGAAACTATTATGAATAAATGCAATTCATAATAGTGATTCAGTTTCATAGGAAATTTTTCCAAATACACGAGCTACCTACTAAATACAAGTCGGTTACCAAAATTACCAGAATGTTTTATACAAAAAACATGTTTTATACAAGAAAACAGTTTTAAACAATTAGAATATGTTTTTGTTTAATTTCAAAAAACATGTTTTTTCTCAACCCTGATAAAACACTTGTGCGGTAGAACTGGCATTATGACCTCAAAAGTGTATAATTTGACTTTTAGGATAATAAAGTGTAAAACTAAATATTATTGGCTCTGGATAACAGGCATAATATGGCTTTTATAACCCGAATCCACCAATAATGTACATATAAACCATATCACACCAAAAATTCACAGCTCCGGCACAACGATGACGTAATAGTCTGTGCCCAAAATACTGAATCTTTGTCCATTACGAAAACCAAAGTAAAGTAAAACGTTGTATGTTACCACGTGCATAGTGAAGATTATAGTCTTTGGGACTCGTTGCTCCTTAAACATTTTCCCGTGCTATAATCTATTGATTATGCCCTTAATACATAAATAACTATTGCTTCATTAATTTAAGATGTTTACAAATATCATACTATACAAAACTGTAGTGCAGATCTCTGTTATTCTAAACAAAGGAGAATAGTTGACAAACAAGATGTAGTTTATTGCTTTCACTGTAAACATGTCATTGCTTGCTAGATAAACTCAGCAGAAAGATAACGGCATTCGCATTTGTTCAAAAACAAGCACAGTTTGAGACATGTCAAGTTTTCGCATGAGAACTGTATGCCATAGAATAGAATAGACATCAAATGTAGTAACTCGATAACAGACAATTAGAGCATTCGAACATAAACATTTTGTATGTATCGATAATAATAATCAAATTTTATTGACTCACCTTTCCATTATTTTGTACTTGTGACACATATAACTATTATTGTATGTTCTTGGTAGTCTCCACGTTTTTTTAAAGTATCACCACCTTGTCCAAGGCATTTCTGCCGGGTGCTGGAACTTGTGTACCCTGATAATATTGAAAATTCTTCCGACGGTAGCAGAGTTACCCAAGCGAGACATGTTAAGGGGAAGGTGAAACGGGTCAATTCGTGTCACGTGTATTTACTTATTTTACATCTTTTCATTATATGCTAATTAGCCTTAAAGCCTGACAGTAGGTGTTCTCATGTACTAGTTACGTAGAGCCACAGTATGGGGGAAAATCACTGTATACGGAGGCAATGACTATAGAGTGTAACGCACCGCGTGTGAAATAATGCGCTGATACTGCGTGTTAGTTCGGGGAATAACCGGTCGGTATGTGAACCAACGCTAAAGGCCTGCAAAAGCATTAATTCGCGCCAAAGTCGGCGAACGCAACGAAGCTAAAAAGCCTGCGAATAGCGCCGGCTAATGGGATCGCAAATCCGAACCAAGTGAAGTGGTACGTGCTACCCCCACGGTTTAACTAGAGACCTCCGACAGGGGCCAACCAGGAAGTTTAGCAGCTACTTGAAGACGCTAACGACTGCCGAATCGACAGACTCAAAAGCCAATTCGACAGCAGCCTTGCAGCGTTTCCTACGCTACGGGAGGAACAATAAAGGGAAGCAGGTTTGTCCTACGTGAGAATTGCGCAATCGTCAGAGAATGTGTCGCTGACTGATAAGAGCCAACTACCGAACGGCTTGACGTCATTTGGGTGCGTGTGCATTTGGAGGCAATAAATCACAACGCGTCCCCAAGAAACAAGAATAGAAAACTGCATGTATGAACCATTTTGGGTGCGTGAAACTAACTTTATCGGCACTATTAAACGCTCGTAATTTAATAAGGTACTCTCTTATGCGTAGTGTATAACTACTTTGTGTATTTGTTTCCATGTACCTTTTTCTTTGTGTGTTCCTGTTTATTTACAGATTATACGTATTCATTGGGCTTTTTATTGTCATTAATGTTTGCATTGGTGAGTACAACATTTCAGGTGTTCACGAGCGTGGCCTTAAACAATATTAGCTGCCCTTAGCCACTCTGTGAATGTAAAAAGGGTCAGAGTCAGAGGCCGCGTTACAAAGGGCCAGACTAAGAAATATGCCCGGTGCTCCAAGTATAGGGATTGATTAACAACGTCAGCGACCTTACACTCGTAAAACAACCTCGACCGTTAAAATACTCAGAGGAATTTTCTTCGAAATTTGGACGGAGTAATTATCCACTACAATTGCAAGGGTATGTTCCGTATCACACTTTAGAGGAAACAAATACTATATAACAGGCTTCTGCCCAGGGTACTTTAGGATCAACTGTTAGACAAAAGAGACAGCTGTACATAACGCTTACCCAAAAGAATGATGTACCTACCAAAGCAAAATCCAATGAGCCAACAGAACAGTGAAGCAAGCAGTAGTAAAGAAATAGAACGAAACTTGGATTAAAAGGTGGTATTACATCGATCAATATAAGAGAAACTCGACGTTCAGCGGCGCGATATACTATAAAATCAGTTAAAACATCTAGTAAAAAAGACTAGATCTAAATATTATATCAATTTCTACGAGAAAAACTGGAAGTCCACAGCGATAAAAGAAGAAATATCCAACCCGCAGAAATTTGAGATTCAATCGGCTTCAACAACTCAGAATATTTTAAAACCTGGAGGAGCTCATCCACAATGTATTCGATACGACCAACAAAACCTTCCAGAAATCCTCAAAACTCTTTATGAAAGGGCCTCAATGGAGAAGAAATACCTTTTGTCTTTTTCCTAACGACTACCGTCCCCCCTTCAGGGGGCGCAGGCGTCACTTCAATCAATTTAATTAAGTGAAAATCCAGATGATTTTCATAATTTTCACTGTGACCTCAGCTAAAGCGACGCTCGCCACTCACCTACCAAGGTCCCTGAGGATAAATACCTATGGAGAACGTCAAACAGTTCAACTCTATATACAAAGGGTCCTGGGAATGAGCCAAAAAATGACGTGGATCAGTAATACCAGAAATAGGAAGAATAGAGAACTGAACTCAAATCGAACACCAGCTGGATAAAACTGAGTAACAGGATTACTGAGTCATTCCAAGCACCCCACGGACTAAAGCAAGGAGGCTGCATATCTCCTACTTCGTTAAAGATCTAATTGAACTCAGCAATACAAGGCTAGACGAAAAAGAAGAGGTGGGACAATTGGCCATCGCCGATTCGCTGTAGGTCAAATTAGTCGTAGGTCAAATTCGCCGTCTGTCGGATTCGCCGTCGCGGAAAGCTCTATTTTTGAAATGCTTAAATGATACATAAACAATCTGTAATTCTATCCCTGATGAATTTTAAAGGCAACAATTTATCTCTATGTTCCAATCATTTGAAATCTCTCCCTAATTATTGCTACGCCATGCAATTGTTGTTTAAACATTTGTGGAACCTATTGTGGTGGACTTATTTTGTTTTTTTTTCAAAATAACCTAATTACAGAAAGGAATCAATTTTAATTTCACTTAATTTTAATAATTTATTCGCCAACGGCGAATTTTCTGACGGCAAATTGTACTTACAGCGAATCGGCGACGAGGAATCGACAACTGTCAATCGGCGACGGCGAATTGATCTAAACTTCTCAGATAAGGAGATGTCACACACAACAGCAATTGTTTGGGGGTAGTATTCGATACGCCATATGTCATAGTCATTACGAAGTTAATAAATGAATGAACAAAGGCAGGAAAGGCAGGAAAGCCATAGAATCATTGAACTCTACTCTATTGGGAAAATAATATAAGAAACGAAATAAAAATGCGTATTTATAAGGCTATTTTGTTCAGCATCTAGTAATGTACGGCGCGAAATTTAAATAAACCAAATAGACGCAATGAAAACTGCTGGCCACTGAAACGGATTGCCTAGGAAGTTGTAAAAAGCCAAGAATGGAAGGGATCACGAAAGAAGTCATTAGCCAGCGCATAAACGTGGAGAGAGGTATAAACAAGATAAAAAAGAGAACTTCAATGGTTTGCGCATACAAAAGGAATGAACGAAAACCGATGGCCCAGGTAAGTATTAAAGTGGTTTAAAGTGGAGAGATGATGATGCTACGAAGAAATATAAAATGGCATAAAGTCTGTTAAAAAACAAAGCCAATTACATAATGCTTTAAAATAATACTTCATGTTTTATACAAAATATTTACAATTATTGTTGATAATTTACTGATTTCTATTAATGCAAAAATAGCTATTTATTAAACCAGTTAGGAAATGCCTCATTTTGTGTAACGCATGGAATTTTTTACACAAGTCGCGCATGTCAGTTTGATACAAAAATTTACTTTTCATCACTAATTGTGAAAGATTGTAATTTCATTACTAGTGACGAAAAGTGTGGCGTTTCGAAGCTTCAGTCAATGTTGAAAAGTGACACTTATATATCGAGATTAAAAGAATGAATCTTATACCGGTAAATTTTAAGACAGAAAATTACTTTTACATTGGCTGAAACACATTGAGAATATCATACAGTTCAGCTATACATACGTACAAAGGGTTCTGGTAATGAACCAAAAAAATGTGGTGGTATAGCAGTAATACCAGAAATAGGAAGAATGTACAACTGAACTCAAATCGAATACCAGCTAGATAAAATAAGTAATACGTTTACTGAATCATTCCAATACATTCAAGGGACTATAGCAAGGGGGGCTAGCTGTCTCCTACTTTGTTAAACAGCTATTTGGATCTAACAACACAAGGCTAGAGGAGAAAATGTAAAAATATGAGACTCAGAGAAAAAGTGGGACAATTCGCCATCGCCGATTGGTCGTCGCCAATTGGCCGTCGCTGATTCGCCATCGCCGATTCGGCGTCGCCGATTCGTCGTCGCTGATTCGCCATCGCCGATTCGCCGTCTCCAATTCGCCGTCGCTGATTCGCCATCGCCAATTCGCCGTCGCTCATTCGCCATCGCTGATTCGTCTTCGCCGATTCGTCGTCGCCGATTCGCCGAAGGTCAAATTTGTCCTAGGTCAAATTCGTCGTCTACCTAATTCGCCCAAGCAGAAAGTTGTATTTTTGAAATGCTTAAATGATAAATAAACAATCTATAATTTTATCCGTGATGAATTTTAAAGACTATAATTTATTTCTTTGTTAAGTTCTAATCCTTTTGAATTACTCTCTACTTTCTACTAAACCATGCAATTATTGTTGCTTAGAAATTTTCTGTAACCTATTGTAGTGAGCTTAGAAGTAATCTTATTTTGTTTTTCAAAACAACCTAATTACAAGAAAGGATCAATTTTAATTTTACTTAATTGGGAGTAGTACTTTAATCATTTATTCGCCAACGGCGAATGTTCTGATAGCGAATTTTTCGAGAGCAAATTGTGCCTATGGCGAATCGGCGACGAGGAATCGATACGGCCAATCGGCGACGGCGAATTGTACTAAACTCCTCAGAAAAGGAGATGTTACACAACTGTAATTATATGAGGGTGGAATTCGATAAGCCATGTCACACTAATTGCGAAGTTAATGAAAGAATAAACAAAGGCAGAAAAGCCATAAGATCATTGAACTCTATGAGAAAAGGATATAAGAAACGAAATAAAAATGCCTATTTGTAAGGCTATTTTCTTCAGCGTCTAGCAATGTATGGCGCGAAGCTGTGGAATTTAAATAAACCAAATAGACTGGCAACTGAATCGGATTGCTTAGGAAGTTGTAAAAAGCCAAGAATGGAAAAGATTACGAACGAAATCATTAGGCAGTACATAAACATGGAGAGAGATATAGACAGATGGCCGAGAAAAGTATTAAAGTGCATTCTAACAGAGCGAAGAAATTGAGAAAGACCTAGAGGGAATTGGAGGGATGATGATGATGCTGATATAACATGATCAAAGACGTATGTTTTAACAGAAGAAGAATAAAATAGCATAAAGTACTTACATAATACTTTAAAATAATACATTATGTTTTATACAAAATATCTACAATTATTGTCGATAATTTACTGATTTAAATTAATGAAAAAATAGCTATTTATTAAACCAGTTAGAAGAAGACTCATTTTGTGTAACGCGTGGCATTTTTCACACAAGTCACGCATGTCAATTTGATGTAAAAATTAACTTTTCATAACTCTTAATTGTGAAATATTTTCATTTCATAACTTGTGACGAAAAGATAAATGAATTTTATACCCGCAAATTTAGGGCTGAAACACATAAAATCACACTGAATAGTCAGTAATTTTTGTCTCAATTATAAAATAATTCTAACTTCGTTTTTGAGTCAGGAGGGGGCGCTGGCATTAATAGGCGACCGGCGATTGTTCCGCTCATTTCCACGCGGCTCTAATTAATCTTGCATCATTTTAAATGCAGATTGGCCCGATGAGGGTAATAAAATCGCGGCCGACTTGTTACCATGTTTGACGGTTATCGCCGTTTCTTGGAACTTCTTGCTAATTATGTTCAGTTCGTAATGCGCAAGGGGCAACCACTGCAAGCAAATTTGAATTAAAAAAATCTTTCCTCCTTTAGAGGCAGGTGCTAAAAATGAATATTTTAAATTTGACTCACGAAACGTTTGCAGCAGTTTTATGAAAAGTAAAAACGCATTATTTTGATGAGAAAGGTAATTAAATAATTGTACTACACACATGAAGAATGCTGCCAGCTTAAGACATACTTTAACTGTATTAAACCATTAATTTGGTAGAATTGAATTTTGAGCAACTTTTTTTAAATTGTCAGCCTCTGATTTGAGATTAGAATATAAATTATATGCCGTTTAGTAACGTCTAATCAACTTCTGAAGGGCATTTCTTGAAGTTTAATAAATGTTAACCGTGTTTCTGATTACTTATTTTATTTGGCAGTTGTTCATATAATTTCGTGATGGTTATTAACTGCCACCATAAAATAAAACATGGAATAAATTGAGTTCTCACTAAATGTGATTATGATTGTTATGAGGAAGTTCACAGGGTTGATAGTAACGGTAGAAGCATGCATAACGAATAAAAAGTCAGCAATATTAGTGGACCCTACGAGACTAGTAGATGCGAATAATGATGTCCAAGACGAAAGAGTAAATCAAGAAAGTAATTTTTCCCGCTGCTGATCATGTAAGTCAGTGATACAGCCTTAGTAACAAAACGTGTAAGTCGGTGATTATATTTGTTTGTTGCTTTTTCTTGACAACGGAACTTAATATTATTATTAAGTTCCTAGGATAATAAAATTAGCAAAGCAAGATGCAGATTTAGACGTTTTGTTTATAAATTGCAAGTGTTTATGTAACATGTGACACTCACAGGTAACACGACTCACGAAAATTAAATCCTGGTGACAGGTAACAAACCAAACATTTTTTTTTAAATCTAGGAAAATTTCGATAAACGGCGGGAAAAATATAATAAGATAACTCGGAATGTATCGTCTATTAACATTTTCGGCAGGCAACAAGCCGTGACTTGGTCTTGGCTTGTACTTGCTTACCTCAAATGTTAATAGGTCCTTACATTCCTTGTTACTTAAATAGCTATATTTATTAAAGTGTTCGTGAAACTATTGTAAAACATATTTTAGAATTTTCTACCGAATTTCGATTGGAAAAAGAAACCAATAGAATTTTCAAAATCTGCATTAAGCGATTCAGTTCATATTGTAGCTACTGCTGGTCCGCGGGTGTTAATGATAATACTCCGAGTACTTCGAAATGATAGCATTTGATGGAAAACAACGACCAACGAACGGATTGAAAGTGAGGACTTGAAGCCACAGAAATGCCGAAAGTCGTAAACCGAATGAATGACTGGAACGATCTGATGGAATCAACTGACTTTTGGCGCTTCCCTGTCTGTGTTTAAATGTGTTTTCCTCGATTGTGTAAGTAGAAGCTTGTTTATTGCTTGTCGAAGGCTGGAGGGACTTTTATTTTTCGAAAGTAGAATTTAGGCATTTTCGTTTTTATTGCCCTTCTGCTAGGACCGGTTGTCTTTTCTGTGAATATATTATGTCACTTTTATTCGAACGCTTTGCGTCACCCAAGGTTACTCCACGATCTTGTCTGCGAGAGCTTAGGCAGCCGGTCTTTGTGTCAAAAGGATTCTGCTGCTACTTGCTGCAGTTCTCGCATCCCCAGCAGTTCTCGCATCCCCAGCAGTTCATAGCAACTGCAAGGTTACCGAGATATGAGTTTTAAATTGCCTGCTTTCTACACTGGAATTGCGAACGCAATTCGTCACTCGCCGCACTAATTATTCAGTTTATGACATTAGTCACTTATTTGGGAGTAGCGTTACTTGACAATTAGAACTGTAAATATTTTTAAATTAACAAAGTTTGTCTGTTTATATCCATAAGTATGCTGACTTCCAATGTAACTTGCACAATTCAGGCTACTCTGCTTTGTTGTAAATAAAATATTGTCTTTCTCGCAAGATCTTAAACTTACAGCGTATAAAGCATGTTGTAAATCAGAACATTTCTTTTCTAGTAATTGCAATGTTCATCCTTCGCTAATCGGTTGCATAGTGTCCGTTTAATGGAATTTTCCACTTTTAATTATTTTTCGGTTCGGGTAAATGTAAGTCCATATAGCTGGTATGGTCACATTCCTCCATTGTTTTCTGATATTCGCCACTGCTCTCCAATGTATTACCTCTAAAGCGTTAAAATTTTCTTTTAAGCTATAAAACTATATTTTCCTTTCTTTTTCAATTCTTTCCGGCATTTCTCTTGTATTTTTTGACGTTTCTTCTACTCCCATTCTGATTACGCGGTCCACGTTCTTTTTTATCCCTCATGTAGGTTATTTGTCTGGGCGCTACGGGCCTCTGCAACGAAATACACATTTGTGATAAAAAGTTAAACTTAGTGCCTTGGTATGCAAATAACTATTACTTTGGGATAAATACACTCACGAAAGTTTGGAAAAAACACTTTACCACATTATAACACTGGAGGGGTGGAGAAGCCGCGAAATGTGAAATAAATCATTTTAAGGACGAAATTCTTAACAAAGAACAGCCAACATATAATCCTGTGATTAGAAAGGTTGCACAAGAAAGCGATAAAAAAGTGCACAAATATTTAATCGTTAGAGTCTAATGAAATTAATCCCGATCGATGTCCAGTAAGGCTATATAAAAACTTGTATAAAACAAATCCCGAAACCAGATTCGAGCTCACGACCTCTGGTTCGGTAATCGAGTATGCATTCCGCTAGGCCATAACGACGGCATAGTTACGCCACCGCTTAACGTCTATTACTATTGCACAATACACTAGTATTGTGAAACGCAGTTAGAAATGTATGATTGCCCAAATTTCTCTGACACTATTCACTAGAACACGAATCTCAAAAATGCTTTGAAACGCAGTAAACAATAGATCTCTTGTTGTGTCAACTTAAATGGGCAATGTTTACTTCGATTGAAAGCCATATATTGTTCGGCATTTTAATGGGTTCAGTAAAAAATCAATAAATTACCACAAAAGGAAATTGTAATTCCTTGTAGCATGTTTGTCAATAAAATGTTGATACATTAATGTTTGATGTCTTTAATGAATTGTAACTGTGCTTCTGTGTAGTATTTAAACTTAATGAATCGAATGTAGGATAGAAATATATTGGAAACATTTAAACGCTTTATTTGTTTTTTATTTGATCTTAGATTTCAAAATGCTATCTACCCGTAGCGATACACAAGTTTCTATATTGAAACTTGATAAACCTAAATGGGTTTAGAAACAAAATATAGTTTGAAATAAATGGGAAATTTTTAGTAACAATTGTGTAGGTTTATCTTCATCCATGTTGTTATACCAAATTGATATGAGTATCGTTAAAAGCTCTATTACCACATCAGTGCGGTGTTATATTACCTTATTCAGTCCGGTAATATCCATTACCGCACTCTTTTTTACAAAACAAAGAATACATTGGACCATAATTTATTGATGAAGATAAGTGCTTATATACTCATTTGAGTGCCGCAAAACTTGGTTCACAGCTTCGTTTCGGTAAGATGCCCATTATCAAACTTGTATCGTTAATATCTATTATATATTATTCCCATAACATTTTATTACAAAAAATCTACTAAACACCTAAATACTGTTTGATCATTTATTTTGAACAGTATAATTTCGTGGAAAATGTACTCACACAATTGTTGCCGTTACCTTTTTTAATGTAAAAAGATTAAATTCTACTTCAGAATGTGTAACTTTCTCATTCAGCATACTGTTAATTTTAAGCATGCTCTGACCCTAGTCAATGGCGCTTTGCTTAGAATTTTGATGGTAAGGCCAACCGAATGTAAAATCTAAACATTTACCATATGGGCTGGCAGCAGTTAGCATCAATAAAGAAACTGCCAACCTCTATAGGCTAATAAAAGATGATAAACTGAATCGAATATTTCTTTCACTTTTCATTTAAATGTAGAATTCGGCCAAAAACATGCATCTCAACTGTAATAATAGTAATTTATTGCTAGGTATATCTAAGTGCTTTATTTCATGCTTTCCATAGCGCGAATACAACGAAAAATGCTTATTTAAGAGACTGCAACAACTATGTGATAAATCAAACCAAGTAATCATTATTACCGTAATATACTCGTAATAAGAACTATTAATTAATGCAGATATATTAGATTAAAATTACAAGCTCGTACTTCGACGCATTGCTTGCGAATGAAATCCCTAGACGCGGCGTTTCTTCATCTGCATTAGATGGTAACTCGAGATACCCGCTATCACACCCGCAGTTAGACTGCTAGTGCCAAACATGAATTGGCCCCGATTCAATGCCAAACCGCCTATCTTTGCACCTACCTTCTTCGCCGTTCTACGCCCGCTGCAGCCCTTAAACTGTCGAAAAGCTGGGCCACTTCTATCTGGCCCAAATACGTCCGTGAAAGCAAGCCACTGCTTATCGTACAGTTTATATTTATCAACAAAAAATTATTGATGCTTTGTGTAAGCTTCAAAATAATAAGAATGATGAAAAATAACTAAATTTCTTTTCTTTTAGAATAAAAAATCTTGAATACCTCACGTACATAAAATGTTAGAAATTTTATTCTCTTTCATTTCATATAGGTTCAATATTTACGAAATTGGATTTTCGAGTAATTTTAGAAGACTACAAAAAATAGGCTTTTACACAGTTTTTGCTTAAAAAACATGTTTCCGGTGAAAATGTTTGTTGGCAAACCTGATATTCGTGTACAGCGACCCAAGAAACATATAGGAACCAAATATCAAAACTCCACCAAAACGTTTCCCTATTCGCCCTATTTGAGCACCATTTGACTGGACTATGAGTGCTAAAAAGCAAAAAATCAGGGTCTCTTAAAAGAAAGAAATGAGCTGAATGGAAGGAACAAAAAAGAAAACTTCCTAAAATTACACAATTTATAAAATTTCAGACTGAAGAGCACTGGAGGCGCTTTTTCCGAAAAAGGTATGTATAAGCCGTTCACGACCCTTTTGGGACAGAGTTGGCTATGATTTTTTCTTTTCATGTTGGACTAACTGATTCGATGAAGTAGCGGATGCATTTTTTTTCTGTCAGTGTCTGTTCCACATTTTCTTGCCACCACATTGCCAGATTTATTATTTTAATATTCGTAAAAAATAGATGATTTATCAAATGTGTAAAAATAATTTTAATTTCCGTCAAATGAAAAGTCAAAATGCCCAAAATAATTTTATTACAACAAAAAATTTTCATTAAACGATGCTACTTCCAATTTAAAAAGGACAGACCATATTTAAAGGAACGCGAGTCGATGTGGAGGCTAGAGAATATCCGGCAACAATGTACCTATTCAGAAAATATAACCTTAAACTGAAAACAACCTAACCTAACACAAAAAGTGGCAATTTTCATGAGGGAGTTTAGTTGCGACAGAGGTTCTGCCAACAAAATTACTAGATGGTCATAGCTTCACCTGACCCAAAAAGATCGTGAACGGCTTATAAGTAATAAACTTTTTTGACTGAAAATATCTAAATGATTAGTTATTGAAATTGATTTTGAACTAGATTGCGATGTAAATGAACCTATTTCGTCTATTATTATATTTGTTACTGAGTACTTTTCTCATTCTACGGTACAGAACATACCTGGTACCTCTTCTAAGACTGTAGAGCAAGAACAAGACACCTGTGATTCGGAAAATGGTAATAAAAATTGTAAAAATGAGGATAGGGATTCGGATACGCAATTTTATCCCAACGCTGCTATAGGCAATTTTAAGGATGATTTGACTGACCTGATAGAGGATTTCTCATCAATAATTAACCTTTATAACCTCAAGGGCCTTATAGAACTGATTCTAAAGGAACAAGGTTTTCTGATTTCTATTATTCAACATTAAACGAATCTGGAGTAATAATCAAAAGAACATGGCTTTGCCAAATTTTAAACTTCTGTTATTGCCAGCCATGCCGTTTGTTTTCTAAGGTTAAGTATATAATATCAAATGGTTTTAACAACTGTAGATATTTACAGCAAGCCGTTAGTAGACATGAAGAGAGGATGACCACAATCAATGTTGTGCAGTATTTATATGACAGATGGCGCCTAAATAAAACAATAGATAAAGTCCCTGTATATTATATATACGCATTAAATGCATTTTTGGTGTAATTCGCTTATTGATATTCATGGTATAATCTAATCGAACACTCACTCGACGACTTTATTATCAAAAATACTTTTGCTTACAAACTCAACGGGTTGCTTTGTAGAAACACCACTCGCCTTCAGCTCGTGTTATTTCTAAGCAACCCGTTTCGTGAGAAAGCAAAGGTATTTTTGATAATTCACAGCCGTTTCGTGGTATTATTATTGATTATACCACTCCCTCTAACATGAACCAATAACAAAACGGCAAAATGCATAGTAACGCATGCAATAACTTTTGATAATGTACATAGCAACTGTGATAATCATATACCTTCCTGACTAATAAGTGATAGTCAAATGGCTTCACAATCATCTCATTATCTGCTGACAGTACAATTGTCATAACAACTACATTAACTGTACTTTTAATATTTATAAATAAACTGTTCAAACGTTATTTATTGACTCGTGATACATACAATTTACTTTAACTTTCAAAAATGTAAATACATTCTGTAAAATTCCACTTTTAAATTTTAAACATTTTAAACAGAAGGGTATGGTAAATGCAGTTTTAATAACCATTGGTTCTACAAGTAAATTTAAGACGTAACGCTGCCAGAATGAAGCAGTTGGTTTTGTGCTGCATAGCATCATTTTTGTAAATTTTAATTTTTGTTCGCTTTCCCTTGTCAGCTCATTGCTTACAATCTTATGGTTTAAAATATCAATCAGTAAAAGTTTAGAATAGGTGAAACTTGGTCGTAATACCTTCTTATAATCTTTTGGAGCTCATGGATGTTGTTGCCACTGAAAGTTTGTTGGCCATTGATCTGCGAGATCTATCTGTACTTAAGAATTTCTTCTTCCACTATTTCTTTCAGTGTTGATATTTTGAGAAACCCTGAAAATCAAATGCCTGATTTGTTCTATTTTTACAATTAAAAGCTGAGCAGCCAGTCATAGTGACAGCAAATAAAGTTAGATATTTCGTCAGACAGTTTGAAAAACGAGTTGTCAAATTGTGTAAAAACATATACTCCATGAGATTGGATACAACAAATGAAAAACGGGCATCGCACATGTCCCAACTCTTAGTTTAATATTATATAGGAACTCTAACAATAGATTCCAAGCACGACACAGTTATTAGGCGTGAGGTACCATTTTGACGACACATTTTAGCACGTATTAGAGAAGTCTGTGTAATGCTAGCCAAATGTAATATGCCTTTGCGTATTGCGTGGTCATAATGAAAAATTCGACTCTAAAAATCCGGGGCTGTTTGTATCAACAATTTGCTTACTGGCAAAATATGATAAGCCAGTCGACAACTCGTTTAAAATGGCTGTTAGTGGGAGCAATTCGGGACAAGGTTTTAAAAAATTTCTCTTAGAATTGCACCCCCTAGAAAGCCCGGATTTGGCCGCCATCTTGAAAAAGGGCAAATTTTCTTAATTTTTTAAATTATTTGTAAATATTTCAGTTGGCATTCACTTTAAAGTGAAATATATCGTTATTAAAAATGAAGAAGAGTAAATTATCAGCCATAATACCACAAGTGGTATGATTATCATCCGTGATATTTTCGAATTGAAAACGAGCCGAAGGACGAGTTGAAGTTACTCCTTCGGTTTCAATGATAAATATCACCGATTACTAATCATACCGCGAGTTCTATTTAGTGAGAGAATACAATGAATTGAAAAACTGTTAATTATGGTTACCCTGCTGTAAATTTTAAGTCTATGTCAAATTTGAGGTTAGCAGGTTAGGTTTTATGTCAGTTTGTGTCAAAACTGACGCAAAACCTAACCTGCTAACCTTGAATTTGACATAGACTTAAAATTGACAACAAGATAACCAACATTTTCACACTTTTGCGTAGCAACTGACCACAATAAGGTGATACGAATTCTCGTTTTGTATCACCGGGTTTTTATGCTTCCAATTGATTTAAAAAGCGTCACGTGATTAAATAATTATATTCTCAAGGGTAATACAACAAGAAGTGAACATTTTTTCAGATTTTTTTTTGTTCACATGCAAATTATTATGTTTAAATTTCGGGAAACCAAAATTGCATTAAAAATTCCGCGAGATCGTAGGTCTAGTGGAATTTGAGTAGTTTTTTGTTGAGATAATGTTAATGAAAAAAATTCTCTTATAAAATTTTACCTTGAATGGTATTTGGAAAGATTATTCAACAATATGGGAATATCACTTTTAATGTGTTCGACAGTACACGTTTTTAACGTTTTCCACTATTAATTCAATACTGGAGCCTTCTAACACGATTATTATGAATGTTTAGAACGACACCGATTTGAAAACTTCACTTTGACGTTTTGGCGAAATGTCAGTCAAAGGCTACTCACTAAATTGAAATCATTGAAACCAATCGGGCTGGCGTAAAAACACTGCGACATTAGGTGTTTTCAAATACAGTAAATTTTGATTGGCTGTTTCTGACAAATTGAACAATTTTCATTGGTTCGTTCATTATAGGGTTGAATAATTTACAAAACATGTTCTATAAATTTCTCTTGTGCGACTACCTGTTTCGAGGTTATATACATCGAAAGCTGGATGTTCTAAGGGCATTTGCTAATTATGGTAGGCATTCTTGAAAACATGCAAATGCTTTTATAGATTGTCAATGTAGTTTCTATGGCAATTAAACATAAGACTAGTACAAGGATCTCTGGTAAAACTACATAATATGAATTTGAATGCTTCAAATATGGTCAACATTTTATTTCTACACGCATTTAGTGGCTGCGACACTGTTTCAGTACTATACAGGCAGGGGAAAATGAAGTTCGTTAAACTTGTACAGAGAAAGACATACAGAGGGCTGTTCAAATTTTCAAAGACGCAAACGCGTCCCCAGAGGAAATAGGTAAAGTGGGAGAACAATTTTTTCTTCTTCTGTATGGATAAAGAAACTGTGAATCATTGAATAAACATAAATACCACTGCTTCGTACAATCTATTAACCAAAGTGTACCAAATCTAGCATTATTAACACCAACCAAAGACGCCGCTCGCTTGCACTCGTTTCCTACTTACCACCAAATTCAGTTATAGTATGGAAACGAAAAATCAGCTTTAGACTGGGGATGGAGAAATTCAAAGAATGGGTTAATGCCTATTCCCAATGTACAAGACGCAGCTCCCCAAGAATGACTGAAACTCATTTCTTGTAAATGCGCCAAAGGTTGCAGCTGTTATAAAGCATGTTTGCATTGCTCAGCAAGGTGTGGTTTCTGCCAGGGAAAATCTTGTTTGAATACTGTGGTCGTGGTCGAATTAGACGACGCGATGAGGACTTGCATATCGATATAGAACAATCAATAGAACAGTCAACCAAATCCGGAATGTGAGACAGATGTTGAGAGTCAGGGTGATATTGAGAGGTATATTGAACAACCATCAACATAAAAAGGCGAAAAAACTTGATGAGCCGTCAACTTCAAAAGAAACTTGAAGTTAGCAAAGTTGGAATAGTGGATTAGGTCTCTTGGAGTAATAGAAATCGTATATACTACCAAAAAGAAATTTTTGTCGCATCAAACGTCAGTAATAATAAAAAAAGCAAATGCTCCAAGAAAATATATCCCGATGCCTATGGATTTCAAACAAACGAATGTATGACAAAAATATAGGGAACATTTTGTGTAGAATTTACTCTAATTTTGATAATTCCGTATTTTGCTTAAAAGTTGATATTAATCGAAATGAAATTATTTAAATTTTGGGACAGTCTGTACAAGACAAATTATTCGTGAAATTAAGACTGCTCCATTTTTTTCTATAATAGTAGATACAACACAAAATGTGTCCAAAACAGATCAAATGAGTTTAATAGTTTATGTATATACACCAACAAAAATAGAAATCAAAGGATCTTTTTGGGATTTATACCAGTCGAAAATCAGACTAGTGAAGCACTAGCTAATAAAATAATGTCATTGTTATCAGACAATAAATTACTAATAGAAAAATCTGGTTCGATGCACGCACACAACTTCCTTTTACAGTGATCTTATAATTATCCAAAAATTTGATTTTTAATTTTTAAGAATTTGTCAAAAAATTTCAAAAATTCTACAAAAACGGTACAAAATAGAGCGTTAGTTGAACAGACGAATTTTCTCTAGAATTTTAAGCTGAATTCAAAAATGTAATAATATACCGGGTGTTCTATTTAAAATAGAATAAAAACAAAAGAAACCCATTTTAGAAGTATTCAACTGGAAAATCACCTATCTCACATCAATAGGCATTAAAAAATTAATAAAAATATGAAGTTTGAAAAATCACAATAGTAAACACCTACTTCCGGTTATGCGTTATGCGATTTTCTTCAAAAGCTTGCTGTCGCATCTACACAAAACTTGTATATGAAGTTTCAACGCCATACCCCTTTTCGTTTTTGAGATATTTAGTTCACAGACACACAGAAAGACCAATGAAAAAAAATGTTTTTTATTATACCTGCATCAAAATCGCCGTTTAAAGCACGCCTGAGCGTGCGAATACAGGCGATTAAAGCTCGCCGAGCTTTAAAGGTTGTCAAGGAAACGACTGAATGCAACAACGGACATGGACGCGACAAAAACGTAAATAATTTTCGTAACTATAGTAGCAATATTATTATGCCCTCTCGATTTATCACGACAAAAATTATTTCTAAGTTTTTAGTGCGTAATTTATTTCCAGTATTATACCTCCTATAATAAAAAATAGCGTAAAGTATTCGTAGATAACTGGTCTTTAAAACACGCGCGAGTTTTCGAGCACGACGGCGTATCCACTCATACTTTAATATACTATTTTGGGTTCAGGGGACTCTAATACGTGAAGATCTGTTGAAAACTTAATTTCCAATTTTTGGGGTGAATCCAATACTTCCTTTATTGTAAAAGGAAGTAAAAGTAAAAATTGCGTGGTGCTGCGAATATGACCCGAGTGATTTACTTTTGAACGATTCGGTGAAAAATGTAGAGGAAATTAGAAACTTTTATGATAGAATTCAGAAAGTTTATACTTTTTTCGTACATAACATAAAAAAGATAGCATTTACTTTCTGAAAATTATGAATCATCGAAGGTAACATTGAAAATAAACCCTAACTCGCTGGTCTTCCGGACACGACGCATTGGATGCTCTGCGCTTTAGATACGTGGACATATTAAAAGCATTGTCAAAAATTGATCTTGCTTCATTGGACAAATCAGAACAGAGGAAGCTAAATAAATAAATTCATTTTTGGAAAATTTTGAACCGGTGTTTCTAATTGTAGAAAGTAACTCTTAAAAACAATCGATACGGTTTCAAAATTGCTTCAAAGTTTAAACTAAAATTTAGAAAATGCTGCCAAATTATTTACTCAAGCCCTTGAGGATCTCAAGCTGTTGATAAATAATTTTGATGAGGTAAACACGGAAGCCATTAATCTATTTAAATAATGGGGTTCATCACAAGAAGTTAAAAAAAAAGAATAGGCACACCGAAACGGTTTTATGATAAAAAACATAATCACTTGAAATCGAATGAAGATGTTTTTCAGAAATAATTACCGCTTGCTACGTAGTTTTAGCAATCCCTACAGCTGTAGCTTCAGCAGAAGCAGAACGTTCTTTTTCAAAATTAAGATTGATTAGAAATTATCTGGGCTCTACTATTGGCTATGAACAGTTATCCGTTTTGGCATTACTTTCAATTGAAAGATCAATTTAGAAAATATAATTTCCACGTTTTCTCAAACAAAAGCACGAAAGAAAAGTTTTGATTAGTTTGTTGTTATGTATTTTAATAGTTGTTATTCAATTTTTACAGTTTAAACTAACATTATTAACTCCATAACAACCTAAACAGTTTATGTTTCACAAGTGAAATAATAGTTATTTTCCGTCGGCCTACCTATAAAATGTGATTTTACGGACGCATTTACGTACGAAAACTGTCACTTTTTTTAACACCATAAATTTTTCGTCCGTAAACACTTTTCGTCCGCAAATGCTTTTCGTCGGCAAACACTTTACGGTGGCATTTTACAGCCGCAAATGCTTTTCGTCCGTGAACACTTTTCGCCCGCAAAAGTTTTTCGTCCTCAACAACTCTTATAATTCGGACTCTACTTTAATTTTTTTTTCAAACTATGACGGTCGACGGAAAAATTTAATATGCATCTCGGACGAAAATTGCTTTTTATGGCCTTCCCTGATTGCTTGCCTCGGCTATCGCCTCGGCCAGCAATTTCAGGCATCGTCCATAAAAAGCCAGTTTTTCGGCCTAGTTACATAATAGTTATTTATGTTACAAGGCCGTGAACTAGGACTTTTTTTTATGAGAATGAATATTATTTGGCGAGGCGCATGCCGAGCCAAATAATCATTCGAATAAAAAAAAAGATAGTTCACGGCCATGTGGCATACAAAATTTTGTGTGCAACTGTGAAAAATTACCAAAATTAAAGTTTCGATCGAATCTTTACATAAAATTAAATTTAGCAGTGTGCTTTGGTATGGTAATCACATATTAATAAATAACGTTAGAATTATCTAATAAAAGCTAATTTCAGTCAAGATCATGACCCGTAAAAAAAAGTCTTTGTCGGCCGGTAAAAAAAAGTCTTTTTTTTACGTTGTCAAGGCTTTATTTTACTATAAACAAATGTGCTATTTCACGACTCAAAATCAAGCAAAAAAAGTGCCGTTTTTTTGACAGTTGCACACAAAAGTGTTTTAAATCACTAGAGAACTAAAAAAGTTTAATTCACTGGAGAATTAAAAAAGTTTCAATGAAAAACAACATATTTTTATTATTTCTACAAATATTTACATTCAATTATTCTTTCTGTTTGTAGTGTGTAATATATAATTACTAAAATTTAGATCAAATCGACTATGAATGGGCAAATTTATATCTTGATTTGAAAATAAAATTATTTTTTTTCAAAATTTCGTCAAAATTGAATAAAAACGTATATAGTGTGGAAATAAAGTAATGGATAAATTCATTAACTTTGTTAATATTAATTTTTATGGAAAAATCTTGAAGGGGTATAGCAATTTTAATTATAGGACATACACTACAACCACCTTTATGTTGCTACGTCATTTGTTTTAAAAGTTATGACGTCATCGACGTTTTAATGACAACCTGTATTTTTATTATTTATTTTGGTAGTACTTTTTATGCTGTTTTCAATGATGAAAAATTTTCAATACGTTACATTTGGAAAAAATCGAGAAAAATGGTCTTAAAGTTTAAATATTTAAAACCAATAAAATGAGCAAAATAAATCTAGTTACCTACGTTTGACGAAAAGTCATTGACCGCACATTCGTTTTTATGGAAATTTAAAAAATAATTGAAAAATACAATATTAAATAATAAAAAATTCAATTCTTTTTGTCTCGCTTAATTGTACCATTTTTATTAATAAAATAGTTGGCTAAAGGTAAATTCTAATTTAGAAATAGCAAAGGACGGTTATTTTGTTATGACATTTACAAATTATTTTATCCTGACATGTAACTAATCTTTTTTTGGCTTATCCACCGGTAACTAGATTTATTTTGCTCATTTCACTGGTTTTTAATATTTAAATATGTAAAATATTGAAAATTTTATATAATTGAAAACAGCATAAAAAATACTACCAAAATCAATAATAAAAAATACAGGTTGTCATTTAAAAAAAAGTCGACTACGTCATATCATGAAAAACAAATGACATAAGAAACTGAAAATATGCTGAAAATATTCCCTATGGTCAAAATCGCTATAATTAATATCAACGACGTTAATGAATTTATCCGTTATTTTATTTCCACACTGTATACGTCACGTGAATTAAACACTTAAGCTCAAAGATATGATCTCACTCGCACTACGTGCTCGTTAGCTCAACATCTTTTCGTAAATAAACATATGTTTAATTCACTTGGTGTATAATATTTATTATAAGCGTAAAATAATAAATGTTTCTTAGCGTAACAAATATCTATGTACCTGCTTTGCATTGTTATGTACTTTAATTATCCCCTATAATAGTAATTTCTGATTTATGTTGCTGTTTCATATTTTTATACTTCATATAAAATTTATTTTTTGTAATTAATTTTTTGCAATTAATAGAAAAATTACATACCATAAAATTTTATTGTGCTATGTACTATGTCTATATGAGTTATTAAAAAGTAGGTTCCCAGCCCTAATTCTGGTTGTTACGCCCCTGATTGGGCTGTAATATATGCAAGAACTTATGGAGCTAAGAAATAAAAAAAATCAAAACAGAACATTATCAAGTATTTGCAAGAAGCTGATAGGAGATTGTTAACGATGAAGGTGCATTGTACCATAATTTGTAATTGTAACAGTCTTAATTCTATGGAAATAAATTGAACTAAGTATACAACCTACTACATATTTAAGTAACCACAAGAACATTAGATTGTCACCAAGAAACTCATTTGAACTTTCAGTTTCTTCCGCATTGTTTCACGCTCGAAACTGTAGGTAAACCAAATTTATTTTAATCGTAAATTTGTATAACTCCAAGAAGCGCTCTTAACACTCAGTATTATAGCCTCCTCTGGCGTCTTACCCAATGTTTTTAAATATTCTAGAACAATTTCGTATAAACTTGCACTCCCCATAATGGCCGGTATCTATTCTCCTTATTAGGTACCACAACATTAAATAAATTAAAACGTATCGTAACTAGTTGATGTTACAATATGGTTATTGTAACAGTGCTACTATAGATTCCAGTATAGCACTGGTTTTACATTGTTATTTTCATCTCAAAAACATTAAACAACTGACAGATTGTCACATTTATGAAATGTCAGAATTGAAATTAAAAGTAGATAAATAGTATAGGTATAATACTCGTTTCATAGTGGTATTATAGCACTCATTCCATTGGAGCACTCCTCGCTACGCTCGTCGTGCCCTAAACCCACTCGTGGTACAATAAACCCTCTTATTAAACTAGTATAATAATATACTATTTTTTTGCAACTCGTATTTGCATAAGTTGTTTGACCAGTTTGATAGAAGGCTATACTTGATTTCATCTATTATCTTTAGAACTGTATAATATATACTTCTAATTGAATCGATTCTTTAGATAAAATATGTTTTCTAATATTAGACTCTTAAATTTGCCAGTTTACAATTATATAATATAAAGATCTTTCATTTCTCAAACTGTCAACGCTGTTTTTAATCGTTTAACAGCTTTTGCATTTTTTCCAAACCAACTTTTCGGTTGATTTCAATCGGACCAGCTTTATTGCGCGCAAAAACGGCCGATTCCCACAAAAATTAAAATTTCACAGTCGACTCAGTTTTGCAATTAGCCAAATCGAACAATCATCAATCACCGGCACAATCAATCACAGCTATCATGTGTCATTAGGCGCGTACCCCTACCGGAGTACGGCTGGTTTCGGATTACAAAGCGCTAACCCTTGTAAGAAATTTTACCTAAAAAATCTTTTATCCCTAAAAAACGCCCGGCAATAATAGAAACCCGCCGGCGGCTCGAGTCGCCGTTTGAATTCACCGCTTCCCCGGGATTCTCGGATTTCGAATGATCGATTATATTTCCTGGTTTTAATCGATTCCGATTTTGTTTTGCCCTAATGGAGTTTCCGAGCTTCTGGAGGACTCGTGAGAACGTAAAAAACGTTGAGTTGTAAGCCGAGTGTTTATTGAAGAACTTGGCTGCGAAATTGCAATTCGAGAATGTAAACTTATATCGAATATCTAGTTTGCTGTATATTTCTACGACATAACATGTACACTTACGGTTTCGAATTCACCTATACCACCATATACCTATACATAATTCTCTAACTGAACTGCAAACAGTTAAAAAATGCTGCTGATAAACTAAAAGAAAAATTCTAATTGAAGTTAAAGAAGAAGCTAATTGCCTTGTAGAGAGTTAGAGAAAATGTCGGTCGCTCCACTTTGGATTTAAGTGACAAAACATTTCAGTATAAACCCATTCTTAAAGTTATAGCTGGCAAGCTGTAGATTATGCAAAACGTCTTGATCTTTGTTTATGCATGATAAATGAAATTCTGGGATTTTTCCCAATAAGACAACTTTTTTTACCAATGGAAGTCTCTTTCCAACAACCAAAGTATAGAAGGAACACTAACCCCAAAATTGTAAATCAAGTATGATCAAAAATTATTTTTATGTAGGATGGCTATGAAATGGTCGCTAATTTATGAATGCTACTATGTTTATATGTAAATGTTAAGTTTGACATTCGATTTTCAAGTGACTTATAGTTGCATTCATAAATTAGGAACTGTTCCATAGTTGCTACAATTTTGTAAAAGTGAAAGCATGGAATAATATGTCCATATTTTTATAGCAATGTTAACCAACACAATCAATGGGCGTATTATTATTATTATTTTATCTATATTTTCGTAGCTCTGGATGATTTTGTTATGCTTTTGAATTTAATTAAGTAGGGAGAAGAAATGTGAAGGCATGGGTATTCCGTTGGACGATGCTTCCACTTTATATACTCTACATTTTGCAGATGACCACATAAGAGTAGAAAGAGACAGATATGATATAAAATTCAAGTTGAGAAAATTAGAAGAACTTTACGAATTGTGGGGTATTGTAATGCAGCATACAGGATGTATGACACATTTAATTTAAATATTTATATCATGTGATATAACAGTTGTATGTTTGACTGGTGGGGTAGTAAGGGCAACCACAAAGTTGTTTTTAGTAACGAAATAACTTGAATTCAGAATATACCAGAAATAGTCATGTTAAGGGTTAAATTCCCATTAATTGTGAGAAAATAATAATTGTTGGTTTGATAAGTAGTAGTAATAAAGCATTCTTTACGATCAAATTTGACTTCAAGTCACAAATATTATTCAAGTACATAATACAAGGTTATTTGAATTGATTTAATGTAGTATATCCTATTGTAAATATTAGACTACTACGAAGCCAGTAAAACCAGTGAAAGTGAGTGTTGTGGTATGCTGTAGAACTGTCTATTCAAGTAATAGAGTTTTCAAAGAGCTACAACGAGCTTTTGATTTGGTCGGGAACAACCAAGAGGGGTTTGGTCACTAGAATCTGTCCAGCTAGGAGCTGAGGTAGAGCATTCAGGTACAAGAAATAAACATTCAGGAGGTTAGTGACAATTTCTTACAAAATAATAAGTAATTGTAAAGTGAGTTTGGTATGACAACTATTAAAACCATTGTAATTGTATTTAGAAAATGATTATAGAATATTAATTATTTGTCTAAATTATATTTGTGATTTGAGTACTCTTTCGACAATTATATTTTGAAATTTGAACATTTTGAAGGTAGTATAACATTTTGAATTTTACATTGAATGTAATCAAGTTTGGAAATACTAACAATTGATTAAATTACTTTATGACAATCTGTATTTTATTCTGTAATGTCACATCAAACTTCTATGTGCTACTAACCAACTGAACTTACAAATTTAAGTTTATGAGGTACCTGCAACTTGTATTTGATTCATAAAATCAAATAATTATTATATATTAAAGGGAATTCAGTCTTTAGATATAGAAGAAGTTGACAGTTGAAGGTTAACCCATTCAGCTGGGAATTAGGGGTCTCATTGTTCATAAAACTAACTAGTCGTGGCTTAAACAATAATAATTACATGACATAGGTAATGTCAAATGTCAAATTGATTTAGGAGTTAGTTCTACTTATTGTATTAATAAATAAGGTAGGTATATATATAAACTGTAAATGATTAGCAAAGGAGTATATTTCATTTGATACTACAAGTGCAGTTGATAAATATTACAATTAGCACTGTAAATGGGACTCTAAATAGGAGATATATTACAATTGGTTTACAACGTGGAGCGTAGATATATTACAGTACGAATAAGAGTATGGGAAAAACAATGTAAGTGGTTAAAGAAAATGAACGAGAACATCTAAAAATAGACTCGGAAAGCATACAAATATGTGAAACATATAAATATCTAGAAGTGACAAGATCATCAAAAGGATTAATGGAAACAGATAAAAGAAAGAAAATCGGGATGGGAAAAATTGCAGTAAGACAATTACATAGTGTACTATGGAACAAAAACATCAGGAAAAACACCAAAAAGAAAATATATGGGTCTGTTGTGGAAAGTGTCACTGCATACGGATGTGAAGTATGGACTTTAAATTATGGATTTCTGGGGAAGAAGTTGTGAGGTTTTGAAACTTTAACACGTTACGAACGAGGTGATAAGACAAAGAATGGAGATAGATGAATCAATTCTAGACAACATAAGCAAAAGGAAACTGCGTTGGTATGAACACCTACGCGTATGGAAGAGGACAGATTACCCAAGAAACTTACACATGGAAACCTAATCGAAGAAGAAAAGGTAGGCCACCTAGAAGATGGGAGACAGAAATAGAAGCACCAGCGAGGACGATCAGATCCAGACTGGGAACATAGAATTAGGTGGAAAATTGTATAGATTTAATAGGCCCCGGTATAGTTTTGTTCATTGTCCTTGGTCTAAATCGTTCTCTGTTCCTTCTACTTTGCCCTTTTTCCCTGATCCCCTTGTTTTCTTACCTTGCCCTGTTCTTCAACCTCAGCTTATTCTAAAATTCTACAATTTTCTCCATATTGTGCATTTCCTCTTTCTTTTCCTCTTATGTCTTCTTAACTTATATTGTTATTCTTTTATTGTTTTACTCCACGTTGCGGAAGCTATACAAATTATGCAATGATGCAATTATTAATTGTTAACAATAATTTCTACCTTTTTAGCCATTCAACAATTGCTTGTTAAATATTAGGTGCAAATTTTATAGAATAGCCACGTATGCAACCCTTTAATTTAATTGCTTAGATCGGTGGAACGTGACTAAGTCAAAGTTCGCTTCTAATATTTGAATAAAATAATAATTTTATTAAATGAACATCCAATGTAAACTTGGTCAATTTATATTCTCGCATTGTTTGAAGTGAAGCTGTATTTATGCATTGAAATAACCTTACTTGCACTTAGTACTGAATAAAACAACCAATTACAATCTATTTAATCAGGTCTTATATCTTTCTGTTTATTACTTGCATGTGCTAATAAAATAATGCCCATCTCAGGTACCTACATATTTGTTCACCACATCAACGTCGCCACACATGTCTTTTTTCCAACTCCACCGCTGGGCTAGGTAGCCTGGAAACCAATAAGCTCAACAAACTCCAAACTGAAGATTACTTTCTGACCCTGGATGGCTGCAACATCACCTTCAGCTGTACGGGCTATTATTTCTCGAAAAGTTACTTCAACCGATCCAGGAACCAGCGAACCCGACATTGCCCTCACAAACCGTAAGTCAATTAAACACTAATTAATTTTATTGCTGAGCTTAATCAAGTTCAACATATTAAAAGCAGCCCCCCACATAGAAATTTTATTTGTTGGAACTCGTTCTTTTAGTATTAGTTTTTAAACCTTATTGCCTAGTAACTGACATTTCATTTGTTTTCATCATCTTATACTAAATGCAATTTTAATTTTTCTAAATGTCAATACTTGTTACACTTTCAGGTATCTTTTGTCTTATTTCTTATTTACAATTGCAACTTCTTTACATGATTCACGTGCAAATACTCCTTAAATTGCGCTGACATCCATGTTAACTATAATTATGCGTTATGTAACTAATCGTACCTTTTCTAAACAATTTGTAAATCAATATTAATTTTAGCATGTGTAATAATTTAGCATTTCTTTTGCAGTAATTTCACATTAAACTTCAACTTAATTACATTATGTTAATATAACCACCCTTATTAAATGTGACACCGTCTTGTATTGATCTAAAAGCAATTAAACATTCACTTCCAGTTACTAGTCAAATGAAAACCTGCTCCCAAGTTAGAGTCAATCCTTCCCACCTCAACCCATTTAACCTTTTATATCAACATATGATGTATCATTTTATTAGACAACTTTTATGTTTCCAGAATAAAGCTTTAACAATAAAACTATAATCAATTCTGTTATTATTATTTAATTCTTTAAACAAAATGTTCAGTTGAATCTTCTCGGGTACCACAGCACCATAGCAATATATTATTTTATATTGGTACTCAGCCAACAGCCGTTAGGCCAATTATAGGCGTCACTGTAAATTATATGGAGACTTCCAGCCCCACTAACGACTGTCATGATGTTATTATGACATCCGGGACCAACTATTTCCGTGACAGCCGTATCACGAGGCGCCGAGAGAAGAAGCCATGGAACTCCTATCCAAGTTCTAACCAGAAGAAGCGTTGCTTAACTCTGATCGAACGTTGACGCTTGTTCAAACTACACCACCTGGGACCCATGTTGGATTACAAGTTGCTGTATTTCCAAAGTGATAGCTATTCCGTACAATATTCTTGCAGTATTGGTAATTGGCTAAATCGATGTATTTGGTGATAATTATACAAGCAGAAAAAATGGTAAATTTTATGGACCCTGAAGGGTCATGATCTTAACATGTCAAAATCAGATTAGACGACGTAGATTTCAACGAGAAAAAAATTGAAGGGAAAAGTAATTTATAGCACATTAATGCAAAAAATTGCCTCTTTAGAATCGAAATAGATAGATACTACAGAAATCACTAGACGGAAAACTACTTGTATTTACCACTATCATAGCAAAAAAAAGGCAAATTATAATTTCGATCGGTTTATGCTACGTACGACTGGGCGTAAAAAATTAACTGTCCAAATAATCTCTGTAGTAAAGGATTTTAGTTTTGTAAATCAGATACAGATAAAATAACGATATCAAAGAAAGGAGAGTATAAGAGACTAATACTGAGAGATAATAAATTCTAAGTAGTTGCGCCGTAACAAGAAATAAATTATTGAAAATAGACAAAATAGCTGCTTAAGTAAAAAAAATCTTGTAAAGTAAGGAAGGACCAAAAGAAAAAGTTGATTTGGCGTAGAACACAAAGATATTAAATGACAGAAACACTATAAAGCCATAAACGAAAATAAAACATTAATTTGATAAAGTGTGGATTTCCATAGAACAAATGTTATATTAAAGAAAACAAATACAGAGAAATAAAAAATAGCCTTGGTTAAATATTGCTATAAACATATTTTAGTGGCTTTATATTTCAAATAATAATTATTAGTAACATAACGAACAAAACAGATATTTATTATAAGAATGTCCAGTAAACGTAATAATTTAAATTTCCGATTTATTATAAAATAGAGTAAGCCTTAAGAATAATTGCTAGAATAGCTTTATCCTCGTTTAAAAACAAATTAAAATCAAAGCAGGTTTGGCATTTCATGCAACAAAAACAAAACAATTGGGGTGGCTTCGTCAACAGATTTGGTTGTGTTTTGCCAAACTGCCCCAAAATAAGTTAATTCTATGTGTTATTAAATACCAAAGTTAACGAAAAGTTGTGTTTTATTGAGAGATGGTGTTATGGGTTATTTGTGGAAGTTTTCCGTTGAATTGGGCTTCCGCAAAGGTAAATACGCGGCGTTGATTTGGTGCACCGGAAGCCATGGTATTTGGAAGTTATTCTACTGAGGTCAAGTTTTATAAGTCCGTATACAAGTGTATCAGCAAGCATCGTACGTGTGGTGCAGTGGAGCCCTACATTAAGGCCCCCAGCAAACTGTAGGTTGGCAACAACTGCTTGTTCAGAGCATCGTGGGAGGTCCAGCTCGGGGCAGGTAGCCCTAGATTCATCGCAGAAGCCATTAAAAGGCCAGATTTACCACCTAAAAGTGTTAGTTTGTGATTCTGGATGGATTGGCGTCCCTTTGAGCGTCACTTCCGGCTCGTGTCAGAGGTAGAAATGTACTTTCTAGGCTAGGAAACCATCTTGAATTATTGTAGGTCCCATCAGTTAGAACTACCATATTTGTTAATTCCCATTAGTTAAATAGCGACGTACGGAGTGCTTACAATTAAATGTTTAATAGGACTTTAAATAATTAATAATAGCAAATTAGTAGTTTTAACTTGGATGTAGAGACCTAACCCTGAGATAGAGTCATTTAATTATAAATACGAAGTTTAATCAAATATTAGCAGAGCAAATTTCCAAAAGTGGAAATAATTAGAGCCGTTTTTAAATAATTCAATTATAAGAGGCTATTGAGATCATCGTAATATATATAAACGTATGAAAAAAACAAACCTGAAAAAAAACAAAAGCAAGACTGTAGCTTGGTGAATTATAAAAAAATAACCACGTGCTCCTTGTATAAACGTTCTGAGATTCCCTTGGTGCTATTTATGGTACTGCACTTAAAAAGAGAAGCAATGGTGCTGTTTTAAAAGTAGACCATCTGGTTCTCGACCAAAATATGTGAGTTTGATTCCCACGAACCCCAACGGCTGCAAAAATCTACCGCCATACCCACTGCCCCTCAGCAATCCGGCTTAAAGTCAAAATCTCCTTAAAAAGATGCCGATTCTGCTTCGCTTGCATGCAGGTTACAACCTCGATCTCAAATTTCGTGATAAGACTCTGTATTTGGAGAAAATGGGACTGAACCGATATAGGGTGACCATCATAAAGGGGACAGAAATGTGTATCGATTGATGCGGATGGCAGCGAACAGATTCGGCGACCGATGCATCCGCACTAATGGTGAAGAAAAATGTGCAACGATCATTGCCGCCCGCACTTGCGAGGGGAGTTTCGTGTAAAGCCCTTTACTAATTTTTTCAAATTGCTTTTCGGTATGTAATTCTATTAACAAGCCAGTTTTTAAAGTAATAAAAATCGAATATTTAATTTTTTCTAATAGAAACTACATGTGTAAAATATTCACTTCGAGACCCTCCACGAAGATGTATCCCCTATATCTGGATTTTCGAAGAAACAATCTTTAGTAAAAAAAATATAAAAAGATGTAACATTATCTTTGATAAACTTTCTTTTTGCTCACACTATATAATTAATACAAGTAAATTTGACCAGAAAAAAACAATTCTGAGGCAAACAAAGTGACGGTACATGGTATTTTTCTATTTTCTTGATACTTGTGTCATGGACGCATTTGTTATCCATGGAAAAATGGATTAGCCTAAAACAGCAATATTAAGGTATTAGTCGTTTTCCTGTAGAATGTCTTATTACCGAACAAAAATGGCCTTAATTAAACTGATATATATTCACCAGGAGTATCAGTAAAAAACACAAGCCTCATGTGCCAGAAGAATAAAGACTAAAAGAGGCTCATCATCAAGCAATCAAGTATTTAAGAAGGAGATGTGTACTCTGCTGCACGAAAGGTAAGTATGTCCGGATAAACTGAACTTATAATTAGACGACATTTTTATATGACTAGTAAGCAAAACCTTTGTATTTATATGACAAGCATAATATATTGACGGTAAGGTTATTATTGGTTATCAGCATAAATTGTTAGGGATTTTTGACGCTATTCGCAATTTGCTTGAGATAATGAGTATTTTAGTTGCTATACTAATGGGTAACAACAGGCTTTAGTACTGCTGTCTTGAGGGGTACGGGAACATCCTTATATTGACATTTAAATTGTTACAATTACACTTAACCCGAAAAATAACTGAGAGGTAAGTTAATCTTCTGGTATAGCGTTTAAGTACTTAACAAGTAATTTTCTACAGTTTCATCGACCTGATTTATCAGTTTCAATAATCGGTTTGCTGTATCAACCCTAATCAACCATTTCGACCCTTATTCGACGTTCTCCATATACTTAATCTATTAAATAAAATCGTGATTATTGATATATGGTTTTGTTTTATTGGTGCTTTTGATATTGGTCTTGACTAAGCGATCAATATAAATCCTTCGGGTGACTCTATCGGGGTACTTTCCCATTCCCATTCATTAATGTTGTAATTGTGATAATTGGTCCTATATTTTGCAATTAAACAACGTCCACTCTACCGTCATATTATTCAACAATTAAGGGGTATCTTAGCTATAAGGTAAAATTTTAGATTAAATTTTAACTGTCAGTTTTTAAATGTGACAACTTTTCATTGACGATAACGTTATGTAAACAACTCATTTTTTACGTAAATATCATTACCATTGTTGTTACCTTTTTTATTAGCGCGTGATCGTACAACCGTTATAGCACCACTAGATTTTTAAACTATTTTGAAAATTTGAATCGTTGTCAATAAATGTATCTACTATAACTGTAAATCGTTATACGTTGTTGCTATTTTTGCAATTCTTAATTTTAAGTAACTTGCCCACGTAGGATATGAACGACTTAAATGAAAATATTACAATTAATGATTAAAAGCGTTGATGACTAGTATATATACATCAATGATGCAGAATGTATCCATCCCCTTTGTTATATGAGAAGAGCGAGACTCCAAGTTGAAACGAGCATCTAGCCTGCCTTGCCTGGATTGTTTATTTTAATATTAACATATATAGCCAGTTTATATTTGCATGGTATGAGCCTTGATATTGTGGTTCTAAACAATATGTCAAAAGTCCTCATCGATCCGAGTGCCGCTAAAAATTTTAAGGGAGGGCAAATGTCACCAAAAACAGTATTTCGTGAATATCTCGTTAACGGTCACTTTACAGAAAAAATATTGATTATTAAATTTGTAGCTTATAAAATTTCTAACAATAAAGATATCATAACTTTTATTCGTAAAAGTAACCGTTTTGGAGATAATTCGATTTACAGAGTTGAAACGAATAGATGCACTCATCAATGACATGTATATCTCATTGGAGTTGCGACTTGAAATATTCCAGAATTTCCTTGTTTCAGAGCCCATAAAAATAGAAAGAAACACATATATAGTACACTGTAGTCTAGATAGAGAAGGAATGTGCTCCGAAAGTTTCCCTCCGTTGTCATAAAACCTCAAGGGACATCAGCTTGCTATTCGTGTAGGAGCATAATACATATTATGTTATTAGGAGCAAAAATTATACTTTATTTGGCGTGGCTGACTGTTTATCTGCCGAGCTTGCGAGGCAGATCATTACAGCCTAGCCACATAAAGATACTTTTGTTCCGAATAACATATAGTATTTTTTCTTCAAACGTTTATAACAAATTATTTAAGAAATTTTAAGAAACCTGGAATTATTTTAAGGTAGAGAATTGGGTAGACTGATAAATGTAGGGTGCTTTAGAGAGCGTCACTATAACTACACTATAAACAACGTTGTGAACAAAATACGAAAAAAAATACTTTATCTCGTCAGTCTTGCTTAAATGTAACACCCGATATAAATGGTGTCGATACTTGCGACTCCACTGAAGATGTAGATCCATCACATTTCCTGACTGAATCTATGGATATGGAGAAGACAGCAGAACAAGAAGAAGAAGAAAAAGATGATGAAGAGGAAAGCATACCGATTGAAATAGAGTCTGAAGATGAATATTAATAACTTCTGTTTTGAATCCAAAATTGATTAATGAACAAGTTCACTAAACATTTTCCAAACAAAAATAAATGTGGAATATGCCTACTGGGGACACCACATGAAAAAAACGCACCGTGTACTCTACCTCGAAGATGGTGTGGAAAAGTGTGCACGTTTCAACTCTGTAAATCGAATTATCTCCAAAACGATTACTTTTACGAATAAAAGTCATGATATCTTTATTGTTAGAAATTTTATAAGCTACAAATTTGATAATCAATATTTTTTCTGTAAAAGTGATCGTTAACGAGATATTCACGAAATACCGTTTTTGGTGACCTTTGCCCCCCCTTAAAATTTTTAGCGGCACTCGGATCGATGAGGACTTTTGACATATTGTTTAGAACCACAATATCAAGGCTCATACCAAAATCCAGCTTTCCGGAAATTTTTCCGAAGTTTTGCTTTTATTTTGTCTAATTTCTCTGGACTATGAGAATTGTGCGAGGGCAGATAAATACGCGTGATAGACAAATGAAATGCGTATATGAATTGCTAGTCCTGGTTTTAATGCACAAAATCCCAGAGCAGTTTAACCTTTCAAGGACTGTTATGTTTCGGCGGTACTTTAATGTTGATTAAGTGTACTTGTATGGCAGATACAATTGGTCTGCTACTGTTTGAGTGTAAATACTGTTACCTACAAGTTATGGCACGTAGATCGTTCATTCTTATTCGAAATTTGTGGTTGAAAATAGTTATTTATTTTAAGGTTATCCTACTTTTTAGTTTGCTCTATGATTTTCTATGTGAGTTTAAAGCTTAATATATTTGCTTATTCGTATATGAACATTGTTTTTTCTTGTTTAAGTTGTGTGAAGTCAGTTTTTATCCCGAAAACACCACATATGCAGGCCGGCTTTCTGGATTTGGCACTTGGTGATCATTCGTAACCACAACTGGGGTATTTTAAAGAATTTGGTGTATATTAAGCTAGCTAGGTAAGCGAACAGGGCAAATGAATTTAGAAAAATACTAAGGCGTGCAAGGCTTCTCATTTAAACTTAGCGTCCCGACGAAAAGGCTAGCAAACGTCTCGGTACAAAGTCGATGCTCGATTAATACTCCTACTTAAATCCCCCTTTTACAAAATTTTTTCTCAAAATCTATATTAACTAAAATAGCCTACGAAATTACAAACATAAAACATAGTTTCAAAATTAAATCAAAAGTCTTACAGCTTAGTTCCAGGTACTCGAGAAGAGGTTGATGAATATTGCAGGTCTCCATGATTTCGTTTCTGTTTAGACCCAGGACCTACAATTTTTACGTGTTACTTATTTTACAGAACATAACTTTACTGTTAGGTAGGTTAGGTAAGGTAATCAAGTGTATGTCATCGTATCAGAATTTCTCTTTGCAGTGTATTGCAATATTTTGTATTTAAAAAAGTATAGCGTATCTGACTGCAACGCCAAAAATGTGTTCAAATTCTAAAACTTAAGTTGCATACCTGCAGGTAAGGCATAGGCATGAGCCCAGCTGATTCGACCCGGTTTCTTTCAGCTTTGAGCAGAATCATGAAGGGCATATCCACCAGCACTTGCAGGGCGTCCAAGTTAAGGTAGTTGCCGCTGACGTCGATAAAGAGGACGTGCTTGAAGTTGAGGATTACGTTTATGCTCGTGAGCTTCCTGAAACAAGAACGCCAAGCTGCAGCCAACGCCTGAAAGGGTTGCTAGTTAAAATACTGCGGCAAGGGAATATTTATGAGCGTCTTGGTGGCACTCGGGGCGAAATGAAACGCGCATCAGGTGTGCTTATTGCGCAGTTTTTCAATTCTCGCGATATTTCTATTCCTGGATTGTGGACCGACAGGTGACATTCGCAGCCAGGTATTGCTCCCCTTTTCCGATACTTTGCGATTGACAAATGTCCGGAGAAATTGAACCCATTCGCTCGAAACAAATGTGCGCTGATCCCTTTCCTTCGAGTGCCTGATAAAACTTCAAATTTAAAACAATTGATCCAGTGGATCTTACAAGCCGTCATTTAATAACAAAAGTTTACTGTCTCTATTTGATATATTATTAGATATACAAACGGCATTTCCACATATAGTAGCACTACATTTTAATCAAAGAAAAGTATTTAACTTCTTTACAATAATTCTACCAAGTTTATGTTCAAAAGTTATTAAACTGACGTTGCATCATGCATCATGACAATGCACCTGTACTCAGATTCGCAATTTCTGCATAAGTAATACAGATTTGGAGCACAGACTTGATGATTCACCATGCGTATTTACTAATGTAGTAAAGTTACAATATCGTCAATATATTGTGATAAATGTAGACGCTTCTTTTTATTTAGTTAATTAAAGCTCCCACACCTAAAGAAGATTAAATATTTATTCAATGATAATTCCTTTTATTAGTCAAATTGTTATCTACAAATGTATCTGAATAGCCACGTATTATGCTCTTTTAGTTCAATCGTTAAATCATTATTATGAATGACCACGTCGGTAAAATATGAAATTCTCAAATCAAGGTTGGGTCATTGCAATTGGGTAATATAACAGTTTTTACTAGATTGCTATTACGTTTAATGCAAATTTGGTTTAAATAATATTCCTGAGTTTGCCCAAATGGATTCTTATTTACTCTAAGATAACCTCTGTTGCAATTGAACATGGAATAAAACAACTAATTACAATGTATTTAATAAGGTAAGCGATATTTCTCTTTCTTTATTAACTTGCATCTATTAATATTAGAATGCTTTTTTTTATAGCTGTTTTACTATATTCTCTATGACAACAAACTGCAACACAATCGCAGTTACCTGCCATCGACGATTTTTTGTCACAGAACAGTAGTCCTCACTCCTCGGAACCGCTGTACAATTTCTCCTCTAGCTACAGTCATCAGCCAGGCCGTCTAGGTACTGAGTACTTTCATGTCGCGGATTCAGGCTAGCTGCAACAGCACCCCCATCCGTTGCTCGGCACCTTCTTCTACGTAGAACCATTTCCACTGATCCAAAAAACCAGAAGAAGTCGAGCTTACACGTTGTCGACAGCTCCGGTCATCATATATCTGCAGCAAGCTCTTTCTCAAGCTCCTCCAATTGTAGATATAAACAATCCACCCTTTTAGGCTTATAGTTCGCGCACCAAATTATATCTGTTGGCTCTTTACCACCCTAGCTGGAAGCTGAATGCCAATTGCTTGTCTTCTGTACAATTCTTGTATTGCCTAGTTACCGTACATGCCAATTGTCGTATATAACTTAATACAAGATTCCATAATTAAATTGTTAGAACAATTTCCCAAATCTAATGCTTGCCGCATTTTTGAGCTGATTTTCCAATTCAAATTCATGAATTTAGAATGCAATCAAACCTTGATTCTATACGAACCTTCTTTCCGCCTAGCTCGTATATTAACGCTTTGTTCTTTATATTCGTAGAAATTCAATTAAAAATGTGTCTTTATTCTTGTTTGGGGTGACGTAATCTATTCCCACATGAAGAGCGATTGCATTCTCAGAATTATTGTTGTTCCGACAGGCCCAAAACTTTTCCGCAGCTTCAAGCAGAACCGCTTAGTCAGAATTTCGACAGCGCGACGCCTTTCCCATGTTTTCGCATAATTGAAGGAGAGAACGTAGATAACTTGTGTCTACGTGTTCTCATTTTCGTTTCCGCACCGTTGGGCGAAGCTTCACTCAGCAACTGGCTTTCCACTCGTTCCGAGGTGGTGGGCGTTGTATCCGCAGGCCGGCGTCGAATTGTCGAGCCCGCGTAAAGTCGAAATTGTTAGAAGTGAAACTGTATGTTAGCTGTCGTCAAGTCAGTTAAGTTAGTGCCGTAAAATGTTTAGTCAAGGGTCGTTTTCTGTACCGTGGAGCTGGTATCTTCGAATTTACGCTTATGGCGGATTATTAAGTGAAAATCTCCGTGGACGCGCTAAATCATATCGTAGTGAAGTCACTAAGTACCGTACCGCATCTACTTGTCTTAGGGTGCTTCATTCTTCCCCTCTGGAGAATTGTATCGTTACGTCTCCTTGAATACCGCTCTGTGCAGTTTCCAGTTGTTTCCTTTATTCGTGACACTGGCCTGGGGATGCTACCTGCAGGTGATGAGAACCAAAGTAACCAGTACATCTGACTCACTATCAAGGTATCTGTTAACCCTTAAAGTTACAGTGATTTGTTGAAGTGAACTTCTGTCAATCTATGATTTTGTCGTTTAAAGGGTAAGGTGTCAAACAGACACTACCGTTTCAAAGTGAAAACCTACTCATCGTCAAATCTTAATGCCTATATGTCGCCTTGCGTTGAAAGTTCAAGTAAACATTGTTGTCATGTCACTAATTGAGTGACTGTTGCTACATTCTTTCATGTAAAGTAGTTTTGGTGGTAAAACTTAACGTTAATATTGTTTTAAATTTAACCATGTCAATTGTTGTCGTTTCGTCACTTGCGTTTAGTTTAACCATTGCGTCTTTAACCTGACTAATCTATTTTGCCTATTATTTTTAACTGTAACCAGTAAACATTTCCATGTTCATTGTTGTTTACAAATTTATTGTTAATTGTGTATCGTTTTTCATTGGTGTTTGCATGCCCCTTCGTGTTTGTTTTAATGTACAGGAAATCAAAGAGCAAGTTGATGCCACCAAAAGTAGGTTCGAATCCGCTATTGCAGTCGCTACCTAAAATTGTGCTAAGGCAAAAGTAGAAAGCTTACTTCCACATTCAGAGTGTGTTGCTTTTGTTTTTCCGATCTAGTCAGAATGTGGTGGCGCACCACCTTTTTGAACATCTTTTATCTCGTTACCGGAGTACAGCCCTAACTCAAAGGTCGTAGAGAACCTGTCCTTCTCCACTGCAGTTTAGCCGGCAAACCTTTTTGTTACCGCCACCATAACATAGTTGGGGCTGCGTATTCTAGGTATATTTCCCGATTATGTCGTAGCGTCGTGTTTGTGCGGTAACAACATATCACTTACAACATTTATTAATGATTTATTTACAGTTCACATTTATAAATTTTGTATCTTTTTTCTTTTTTGTAATTTATGCGGTCACATTCTATATGTGATTATTGTTTATACCAACATGCGTTATATAAATATTTCTACTGTTATAAACTTATTGTAATTTCATATCATTTTTAGCATGTATTAATTAGATTGCATTTGCATATGTACCATTATTAAATGTATTGACCTAAAAGCAATCTGCTAACATTCCTCTTCAGTTACTAGTTCCTCAACTATTACCTGCTCCAAATTTAAATCAATCATGTTCACCTGAAACCAGATTAAACCCTTATCTTGACATATAATTCCTTGATTTTTTAAAAAGCCTTTTTATTTTATCCAGTATTAACATTTCTGATGATAAACAATAACCAATTCTGTTACTGAGATAATTGCAGAGGCTTTCACGGCCATTGTCAATAAGTAACAAACGACTTCCGGAATTGAACTGTGTCATTATTGAGGTCGAAAAACTCAGCGTTTAACACATTTTCGTAAGGGGCTTCATTCGGAGGAAAGGCAAAAGAGCACGGTAACTCAACGTGTAAACCATGCCAGAGGCAAAACTCTTCTAACGATTGGAAGGACAAAGGCGAGAATTTATAGGCAAATGCTGTGGCGGTTCAGTGGCGGTGGGTGAGGCTTAGGAATTAGGCTTTCTCCGTCCGATCGTTAGAAGAGTTTCGCCTCTGGCGTGGTTTACACGTTGAGTTACCGTGCACTTTTGCCTTTCCTCCAGATGAAGCTCCCTACGAAATTGAGCGAAACGTTGAGTCCTTCGACCTCAATAATGACACGGTCCAATCCCGGAAGTCGTTTGTTACTCAATTCTGTTATTTCTTCTCATGAATTAGACAGAATCACTTGCACAATACAATACCATAGTAATATATAATATTGAATTTTAAACTACAGAAAAGTCAAGAGAGTGCTATAAGTGTCTTTGGTATAGTCAGGGAGTTGGAGTTTGATGTGGTATATGGTATATATTTCTTTAAAGATGATGAAAAGTACAAAAATCTAATGCAAAAAGTCAAAATCTTTGTTAATTAAGTTGTGTTTCTTGCCCTATATGTTGAGTCTAGAATTTTGAATTCCCGTGGTGAGATGGAGATGGGAACAGAGAAACTCGATAACGTCTCGAAATTGTAAAACCTGAGAATATCTTTACCATTTGTGGAATTTTCAGTCAGTTTATTTGCTATAACTTAGAAGCTAAACGTCGCAATTAATCATTTCCGACGTGAACAATTATGAAAACATCATAAAAATCACAATGAATAATTTATTTTCCACATATCCAAATAAAAGCGTACACCCATTAAGCGCTGCTACACCGTTCTACCACAGTTAGGCCAAATCGGAGCCGGATTTATTTCCCGCAGCCAAGATTAAACAATTTAGGAAAGAATAAATCTATCAGGCTCAATTATGCGGGGCCCCTAAATTTATCAAACACCGAATACAGTTTCGGAATCACAATGCCACCTCATTTGAATATATTTATGAACTTCCCGGTTAGCTACAATTTGTACCATATAATTAATACGAATCGAATGAGCTGCAAACACCGGAGACGGGTTTTTGTGGACCAAAAAACTGGTCGAGCCGCTCGAACGTGTCAAACCAACTGTTGATCATTGATGTATAATTGTAATAAAGCCGCTCGAAGAAATTATTTCCATTTGTTCTAAGGCTTAAGCTGACAAAATACGTTCGTGGACGACTATTAGAGGCAAAAAGCCGTGTAGAAACACGTTTTTTGCGCTGATGTCTTGTTGGACATTTATTTTAAAGCCATTTGGAAAATTCACCAGGCCTCTAACATAGTAATTAGTGGAGTAACGAGTAGCAGTAGAGTGAAGAGATAACATGGAGCCTAATTAGTGTAGTTTTTGCCACTTTTAAAATAAAAATACAGTAGCTTGTGTAACAAGTATGAAAAACTGATTTTTCCGTACCAGCGTTTGCGAATTGCTATTCTAATTCATAACTCGTTTTCGCTTCTAACGCAGTTTTATTACTTCTTACTTCTAGCAAAAATGAACAAACTATTTAGTCGTAATAATCACACCTGCCTTGAAAAACGAAGTTCCCGCATTGAAATGTAATTGTTAAATAGCAATTTTGTTGTATTTTCAGCACAATTACTGAAATTTCACTACTAAGTGCAGAACTATATCTGTTTGTTTAATAAAAATTAAATTACTGAATCAAATTATTGTTTTCACAATTTATTAAACTTCGGAACTTGGTTGGAGGATTCTCCGGTGATTTGGTAATCGCAACTACATTAAAAGGAGATACCTCAAAAATAAATTTATCAGACGCAGGCTCTTTTATAAGCTTAAACCAGTTACAGAAAAAAAAGTCACATATGCGACGCAATTAACGTGATATTTATTTTCAATAAATGTAGACAAATAATGTAAGAGATCAATAAAATTTTGAATATATGAAATTGAAGACAATCCCATCTCAAACCCACGACGTGTACACATAGCGTTTATAACATAAGGTAGGTATTTTTTATTCAAATGTAAGCATGAATAAATAAAGTGCGAAGTACGTTGAGAATACACAAATAAGGCAGTAGCTTATCTGTCGAATCCAGCGTCTATAAAAAAAATGATGCGACTTCAATATCGAATCGAGGGTAGTAGCGTAGACAAACAGAGCAGACTACTATAATAGTAAGAGAGAGCTTTTTTAAGAGATAAGGCGGCAAACCGCTCAGTTGAAAATAAAAAATCCAAAAGTCAAAAAGGAGGTTTATAATCTGTTTTACCACCACGGTGGGACGAAGTAAACCCAGAAAAATTGACCGCAGAAGAAAGTTACTAAGGAAGAGCGTTAAAACAAAGTAGAGCAATTCAACAGAAAATGCCGAAAAATCAGATAAGCTAAATAATGTAATAACGCGAATGAAGAAATTGGAAGTAAAGTCACACCTGCGGGACAAGAGAAACTATTCAAGACAGGGATCCAGCTTCAATACACACTACAAACATTTTAAATAGGTAAGTATTGAACCTTGAGAGCTAATTGACCATAATCATGCTTTCAGAAGGATTTAAGCAGATAATATCCTTTAAAAAATCTAGCAACTAAGTAGCAGTTAGCAAAAATTACAGGTGAGGTAGATTACTGCTCTTTCTTTTTTTGTACTATCAAAACTTTTTTTATAATTTTGCGGTATTTTGTCTTCCTCCAACCGTATTATATGCCCTAACTCCCTAAGTATAGGTATTTTGACCACACCTATCACGTCTACGTTCCCTATTTCTTAAAATGTTTCTTGGTTAGTCCGTCGTTTCCATATTCTGTTTTCTCTTTGACCCTAAAATGCTTAGAACTATTTTTCTCCTCCATCTACATAGACTATTCACATCACTTTTAATGATTATCCACATGTCACACGCGTAAATTACGTACAGTGTTATTCCCTTTTTATATACTATTTTAAGTTTTACTTTCTTTCGGCACTTCTATTTCCACACTACTTCATTTGATTTCTTCACTGCTTTCGTTGCCTTTTATTATATTCGTTCCTAAATATGTAAATTGGTTTATCTTTTCAAAGACATATCCTTTACCACTTTCTCCTCCTTCTGCTCATGTAATTGATCTTATTTTCGTCTATTTTCTGGTCCATTGTTCTTGTAGAGCACTCTAGTTTTTTTTATTTTTCTTAAGCAACAAGCATCCCTGGCCAGAATTATAGAAGCAAAGGAATTAGACACGAAATACATTTTGCGTGAATATTGCATAAACCCAATGCATTAAAAACTGAGAAGTGCATAGTAACAATAGCATACTCTGCACTTATTACTTAATTGTTCGGTATAAGTGTAAAACTTGGAATACGAGTTTTCTGATTGGTGCTATAACATCATGTGACAGATCCCCTTTCTTGGAGGAACTACAGAACTACATTTTCTGCCAAGCATATTTCTTTTCTGTTATTGCATCTATACGCTCCACATCTATCCACTACTTTTTCTTGAAATTGTATCGGTCCATTTTGATTTTGCTGTTCGCCGTTTAAACCTCATATTGAATTCATGCCTGCTCCCTTTTATTACTGGCTCTGAGAACTTTAAGATTGCAGCTAACTTCATTCAGTAGTTTTGAAAAAGCGACACTGCGGAATTTTAAATCCGCCCGCATTCTTTTGCGAATCAGCAACTTAACTCGTTTGTGTGTTGGCTGTGGAGCCGTTTTGTTGGGATTTGATTCTCATGTGTTATTTCGAAGTTTGTGGTAGAAAGTATTCTAAGCTTTTCTCAAACCAGCGTCGCGTAATTTCATCCGAGATGCGGACCGTGCAAATTTAATTTTTACTGCACGTGATTGTGACCGTTGTCAACCTTAAGGTAAGAATCATCCCCTTTGACTCAGCAGCGCTAATTATGATATTTGCGTTATTAGGGCCGCTTTGCTACATTCGCTGGCGCCGACATCGACATGCCGAATTTGATCTGGAACATTTTATTTGCCGCACTTTGTCATACTCCGAATCTGAAACTACGATGCATCCCGGTTAATCTTCGTCAGAAAATCCAAACGGCCATGGCTGCGCCTGATCATTAGCTCTATGTCGCAACATACTTCTATTTGATTATCAATTGAGGCTAAGAAAAGTACAACGGGAAGTTGCCTTAGTGCTTAAAGTAAACAGTAAAAAATCGCAGTTCCTGTTTAACGCGGCAAGCGTATGTTTGTCTTTGTTGCGCTTGTTGTATGGAAAATCTTTCGACAAACGCATCGCGCGTTTTGTTGCTGGTCTTTACCCTATAATGCTTTTTTAGCCCTGCTTGCTATTTGGAACGCGCATTTTCGTATTGAATAAAATTTGAATCATTTTGTCACCATTGGACTTTGAGTGCAATGTTTTGCATTAAGCGTCCCATTTCACCCCAATTTCTGTTGAGTTGGCGAGCCTGGATTAATGCTTATGCATCTAAGATGTAATTTACTTTCATTTTGTTGTTATATTCAAAAATTTCAACAAATAAGGCCTCGTTATTATCCTCTACTACTGGTATATTATGTTTTATATGGCCCTACTGACACCTGCTCGTTTTTTAGTATAAATGAGTGTAAGTTAGAGGCCGTACACGGTAAGTGAGTTTTATTTGACTTTGATTGACTTTATTTTCATTCAATTTTTAACCATAAGAACCATTGCCTGATCCTTACCCATGATAACAAATCGCCGAAAGTTTTAAGCAAGCCCGGGTTGTTCTATTTTAGACGTTTTTTCTGATGTTTGCCGAATGATTTCAAACGTTCTCGTTTAGTATGTTCATTACTGCTTCTAGTTTTCCAATATATGCATGTTGTACTTCCCTGTTCTGTAGTTACTAGCAGTTATTTTGATTTTCCCTTGGGCTGTGTTTCTGCTAGTAAGTGTAGTGTCTTTAACCTTGACCTCGTCAGGCGAAAGTCTACGTCCTAAGTTTTAAAAAATTACAGTATACTAGAAAAAGCTTTTATACTCACAAACACAGCATTCCTAGTATTTCTGCCAGTTGACAAACGGTTTTAAACATGTAAGAGCTACCTGATTGAATAGGCATAGCTATTCAAATGCTGAATATGTAAAAACTGCAAAAGGTTGTTGCACCATATATATGCAGTATGTCTCTCGAATGAGTTTAAATCTGTAGACTTAAATCTACTTATATAGGTAGTGTAAAAAATAAAAATTGTTTTGTTTATTTAAACATTTTGCTTTTATGTTAAAAACAACACCTTCGTATCACCTAGGAATGTAGAAAAAAGACTTGAGTCGTTTTGGAAATAATTAGTCTGCACTAGCAACATCCTATTCTTAACTTTAATTGCCCTAAACAACTATCAAAAGTGTTTTAAATAGAGTAACAAGTTCTCTTCATGGCCTTGCCAAAACGTTACGCAATCAACAACCTAATCCAAAAATACTTTTAAATTAGAAGAATGTTATCGTACCAACGAAGCAGCAAAAAATCTGACAACGATCCGAGCAAAACTCCTGGAGGGAATTTTATGTAACGCGCTTTCTGCTACTTCACGGAACAATGTCAGCACTCGGGTTGCCATTATTACGACATTGTTCTGCTCCGACCTGATGTCTTATAAATATTAATAATTGTGTCTCCAAATAAATGCTGTTTCTGAGTCACCTGTCAGTGGCTGTTATCATGAGATAGGCGTATCTCACGCCACTCTCGTCTTTTCCCAGGGTGTTCAGGCTCTTCGAGGCGTCCTCGAAGGTCAGCTCCTTTTCTACGATTACCTCTTCTATCGGCAGCTTCGACAGCAGCGCATCAGGGAACCCTCCCTCCCCATGGATTTCTCTGGAAAAGTTCGCTGATTAGTACGTTTGAAAAGTTCGTAATCATTTGTTTACAATCAGATTATGACAAAAATTTAGTTAGTCTACGGTGGAAATTGTTTTGTTGCACTCTACTTTTTAATGCCGCGAACAAAGTCATGCAAATCAACTTGGTGTTAGTTTTGTTAAATTTAATCAAGGATCTTCCTGTAGGTTCAGCTTGACAGTTGCCAACTTGTCATTAAATTGTCATACCTCATAAATTTATGAGACAAGAAAGGTCTTCATGTAAACGTAAGTGTCGCAACAGTAATAAAACACAACTTCGTTATGTTTCCTTCCGTTATAATTGACATTAAACAAAGATATGATATTAGTCGAACTGCCATTAGTTTTTCATGCCTTTCTGGATTACATCCGTTAAAAATAAAATTGTTGAATCTAGATTGCATTGGGTTGCATAACGTTGTCCACTACATTAAAAAACAAAGCAAACAAAATGTACGATCAATAAGTCGACCAATGTTGGAATTTTTCACTTCTCTTAGAGTGATCCTGGTTGCTTATTATATGGGATGTCACGTTATAAACAATTATTTTGTCATTGACCACAAGCTTCACCCCTTAAGTGATCAGTTCCTCTAAAAACTAAACCTTCTCTTTTTGTTTTAGGTATTTTAAATCGGAATTGCTCTGAAGTTACTTCTAATTTGTGTAATGCTCTTCTAAGTCACCTTCAATGCGGGCTATTATTACCTGGCCATCAGCGAATAATTTATATATTGTAATGCCCACGGCAATTCTGATTGCCTAATTAACACAAAAATGAATAAATTCAAAATGAGCACAAAATAAAATATTTTATTTAATGCAAGATAGTCAGTATTTTACACTAATAAATGCACTTTATATGAGCAGCAGTAACTATCATTTGATTGGTTGGCATTAGAGAAAGCAGAATTCGAAAGGGTTGCGTTCAGGGTGTCAGTAATAATTGGTGTTCGGAATGGCAAGCATAGCTTAATTTATGTATCTGACAGATTTGAGGTTGGTAAAATCAATATAATAATGTGAATTTGAAACAATACAACGATGATTTGTGAAGTACGCAAAGTGTTGAGCGTTATGAGTATTAAAAGGTTATAATCCAACAAACGGTAAGGTAACTGACGGGTAAACGAAACAGTGCTAGAAAGCAATTATTGTAAAGAGCAATGAAATAAGGCAACCTATCGAGAAGACACAGACAATTAGTGCAGTTCTAAATAAATTCATGTGAATCAGTGCAATTAAACTAAGACCCAAGAAAAGACAGTTTAGTATTTCAGCAAAACCAGCACATCAAAACTATAGTTCATAAGTTAAAACATGATATCAAACCTCATTTCTTAAAAACAAATGTAAATCGTAGTCACTGGGTAACGAGAATGGCAATTGTTAGTAATATCCAAACAAGCTTGAAAATTGTATGTTGTGTGTCAGTTGAGCTGCACAGTTTAATGTAAACATTTTGAATAAAAAGTTATTTGTGGGAGTCAAATAATGTCATTCATGTTCACCAGTGTGCAGACCATCTTTGTGGCTAATTTTCCAAGTAATAACAGTGCCCAGCGAAGAGGGATAGCCAGCGGCAGGAACTGGGTAACGAGAATGGCAATTGTTAGTAATATCCAAACAAGCTTGAAAATTGTATGTTGTGTGCCAGTTGAGCTGCACAGTTTAATGTAAACATTTTGAATAAAAAGTTATTTGTGGGAGTCAAATAATGTCATTCATGTTCACCAGTGTGCAGACCATCTTTGTGGCTAATTTTCCAAGTAATAACAGTGCCCAGCGAAGAGGGATAGCCAGCGGCAGGAACTGCCTAAGCGCAATCAACTTCGGAGCTACTTTTCGACTGATTGGAAACATCGGCCAGCGAAATTCGGGTGTACTACGTTTAGAGATGGCCTTCAAGAGTGCCTGGGTATAGAAATTGGAACCAACAAGTCATTCCCAAGTGTGTAATTGCCGTGGCGTCACTAACAAATGTATGCAGGGTATAAAGCTTTCCGTTTAAGGTAGGATTCCACGGGAAAGCGTTGCTGAAGCGCTATAAACCGTGGGGTTCTTCAATATTGGACATTTACCGAGGGGTTCAACGTGATTCCAGCTGCCCAGATCCATTCAGATTCGAATTATCGAGGTAGCATTAAATTTGTGAATTGGACCTGATTTTGCAACATTATCGGAAATAAAACCAAAGCGTCAATTTACGTCATCTGAAACAATACAAGGTTAGCCGGAAGCTACGTATAGCAAGTTCTCAATATAAGCAAAATAATGCATATCACCACAGACGAACAAATAGCAAGAATGGATATTCAAATAAAGGACAAACAACTGGAGTATGTGTGTCAAATCGAATATCTAGGAACGATCATCAATAAGATGGAAAAATAGAAAAATCAGACACAAGATAAACAAGGCAAATACAATAATTTATTATCAAATAAACAACACTCTATTAGGCCAAAAAAAAACTGAGAGTCAAAGCAAAAATATATCTGTACAAAACAATATGCATCTACATTACTGAATGGGGCAGAATCATGGGCATTCGTAGATAAAGTTAGATCAAAAATAACGGCATCTGAAATGAAATACCTAAGAAAAGTGATAGACAAGACTAGAAGATGTAGAGTCAGAAACAAAAGTGTAAGGGAAGAGTTAGACCAAAAACTAATAGTAGAGAAAATAGAAAATAAACACCTCAGATGGTATGGACACCTTACTCGTATGTCCACGAAAAATATTTGAAATGAGGCCTGAAGACAAAGGAAAAGAGGGAGACCCCGAATTACATGGGAAGATAACATTAGGAAGCTGGCAAGGAAACGAGGAAAAACCATGCAAGAAGTCAGGATATTGGCGAGAGAAATAATTACAGGAGTTGGATCGAGGTCCCAACGCCGTGAGGCATAAATTGGATATAAAAAAGAAGAAGTAATATTTTGCACATAGCTTAGGTGTTTTCCCTTGTTAGAAATATGTATTGCAAACCCCGCAGATACAGGGAAAATACCCTATATGATCCTATCGTGACCGCGTCCTTTATAATCTGGTCGTAAGCGAATTTAATAGACAGGAACTCCGGTGGTCCAGAAGTAAACGCGTTTGGGCTGGAAATCGGATTCCGCTAGTTCGAATCCCATCGTATGCACAGATTTTATTATTCACAAATTGATGTAATATGCATTGCTAAGTGTTTCCTTTTATTGTTTTTGTATTTTATTAGCAACGTTATACCTAATTTGTAACCGCACTTGCGGCCTTGCGAGGGTTTCATGTAAGCCACTTTACTGATGATTTGTTTCAGGAATAATTGTTAAATCAATACATCTATCCTTTCATTCCATTTCCCATAATTTTTAATCGTTTATTCCTTGTCCTTGGTGAGTTTGTCATCGTTGCATCCATCTTGGGGTGTCTTAGTCGTTTACTTCCTCTACTGACTGGTCCAATGTGGATAAGGCCAGTTATAGGACTACCACTTCAGAGCATCTGATCCAGCTTTTAGGTCATCTTTACCTTATAAAATGACCATTCGTCACAGAGATTGGAGGAAAAGTTCCGGAATAAGCATTCTCTCGCGTAAAACATAAAACATTCAATCTGTTCTAATATAAAAAAATTACAGAATATTGCCTTTGCCTCCAAGAGAATGATTTGTTTCTGGAATAAAGAAAATATGGGCAACAGAAAAAATTCAACTGTCAGTAAAAACTGTTCTTGTAAAGACCTATACAATACTATACTAGAACATAATGATGAGATTCTTTAGAAAATTCATTCGCCAAAGAAGTATTTATAAGAAACATGTTAAATGATTCTGCGTAATGTGCTTGTAAGGATGTAACTAACTTGTAAAAAATAAAATGCTTTTCAAAATAAGGATACAGTGTGTTTCACCAACTATTAAAGATGGCCAAATTAACAGTGGAAAGTTATTGGGCGATCAACTATGGCTGTGTATGAAAACAATTTAATAGTAATTTATTGTATAAGTGTTTTAGAAGCTTAAATTTTGTATTGACAGCCGTTTGGCAGTACTGAAGTGTAAGTCAGTCTATGTCAAATTCGAGTTTAACAGGTTATGTGTTGTTTGTTATTTGACAGAGACTGACACAACACTTAACCAACAAATCTCGAATTTGACATAGCCTGAGAGTGCTACCATCAATGCAGTAGTGAGTGACAGGGTTTTTATTTCTATAGTGGATAATGGAGCATTTTAGAGGTCTAAAATCGATCTAGTAATAGCTTCTACGAGGTGTTGGATAAAATAAATTTTACGTTTGTAATTTCTGAGCAATCACGTACCTCGATGCATACACAGCAACAGCTAACCTCTTTATAATTTTCCAATGTTAATTTCCATGTCTGATACTCTGTGCAGGGCCGTAACTAGGTATAGGCCGAGTAGGCCCCCGCCTACAGGCGCAAGCGGCAAGGGGCGCCAAAATAACACTGAAAAAAAAAAGAATTTCTTTCGTACTAATAAAAAACAATTAAACAAGTACCAGTCAATTTTATAAATAAATTAATTTCTAATACTAACGATTTTAGTCCAAATAATGATAAATAATTATAATAATGCGAATCGCCTTGTGCAATTTGCAAAGGAAATGTCATATATCTACCAGATTGTAACAGCGTTTATTTTATAGTTCTCACGTATATCAATCAAAACATTAGAATTATTAACTTGTTAGCCCATCGCATAGGTGGCCTTATTCTAATTATTAAAATGATCCATTTTTAAAACAATGTAATACAGCAGTGGCGACAAACTAACTTAAATTTTAAACAACTGTGATCGCAGGTCCGCCGATTGCACATATTACAATACATATACATTCACTGCTTTGGGCTCATCGCTGGTACAGTGGCCCATTCCAACAATCAGCAGAACACCACAGACCGATTTTGAAAGCTTACTTGTTCCACTAATATGGCATTTCCTCTACAATCACTTTGCCGCTAGAATTTGCTCAATTTAAGACACTTCTGCGACTCTACACGGTGACGGCTTTTATAAAAAAAAATTATCGAAATCGACCTGATGCAAGGCTCATACTACGTTCCGACAGAAAAAGCTTCACATTTTAAATATATTGATTACTACAAAACAGTGTGATAGTGTGGCTGCGAATTCAGAACCTTACTCTACGTTCATATGTTACTACGCATAATGTAATTAATTGTCTATATTGTATTATGTTAACATATTGATATGTCTTTACTAGCTTTAAGCGCACCACATAGGTGCTCATATTCTAATTAAAAGAATTTTTGCATTTTTTAGAATTGAACTGTACATAATAAAGTTGCGCAAGGAAATCAACGTCTTTAATACAGAAAGCAAGCTGCAAGAAAAACAACTTTTGCTAGATCGAATTATGGTTGAAGTCTTCAAAATTATCTACAAAATAGGTAAAAAATACCAGAATGCTGCTAATAACACAGAAAAACTTAGTAATGCGAATTACATGAATTTAGAAACTAAAAAAAACATTGCTGTCATTGGGATTTGAACTCGCAGTCACTGATAAATGCATATGCTTATCGTTGCGCTATAAATGACGCAGTAGTGTTCCGATTTTGGGAGACATACGCCCTATCGGTGCCGATGAAATGATTACGCAGAGTCGCAGATACACCATATGTTTATACCGCGTGGATAAAAAAAATGTCTACAAAGTTGGGCACCGTATAGCTCCCCTGCTGAATCAGCTAATGAAGTGAATGTCTTCAATTTAAGAAAACGTTGAGAGCAGTGCATATGCAAAATGGAGAACCAATACAGCATATTTTTAAACAAGTTGAAGTACTTTCAATAACTAGATTTTAACTACCTAAATAAGTAAGCTTGTAAATGCATTTTTTCAATGTAATTTTTAGGAGGTTATGCTTTTGTTATTCTTTAAAATAAATGATTTAAATTTTGTATGCCTAATTTTTCGTTCTCTCTTTACTATCTCTGAAAATCTCAAACCTGTATCTCTACTATAACATGAGTTATCGGGCCTCAAACAGAGGTCTTTTTTTATCCACCCGGTATATAGGGATTTGTAAAATGTTCTACTGATTACATAATAATATGTACATTTTTTGTAATTAGAATTGTGTTTTCTAATCTTGTTTTCTGTTGTCATTTTATTTGTGTTGTGTTTTGTTATTTTAGCATTTGTTGTTTATTTTTAAAATTTTGAATAAAAAATGTTGGGATTTATTTTTGAATGCCTACCTGTTTGTTTAAATACATTACATCATATATCCCGAGATAAATGTTGAAGTCATACAGTATCATTAGTAATTTTTGTCACATATATCGTTTTTGTACCGAGGGGCGTAAAAATGTTGGCTTGCCTACAAAGAAAAATTGCCTAGTTACGGCCCTGACTCTGTGAGACACACTGTGTACTTGTGCATATAAAAATGGCCTCCTGCTCGTCCCTCCTTCCGCATCCCTCATTGAGACATTTCAAATACGGCCACTTTATCTTCACCTGATCTACTATCGTGCGTTTAAAATAAACTCATTTAAGGTAGTTCCTGTATGGAAATGAATATATCACCTTTAATTCAATTCTACTCAAACTAGGATAGACAGTTTGATTATTGCTTGCTCAAGTGAATTTGCGCAAGGTTGAATTAAAGGTGATATATTCATTTCTATCCAAAACCTACCCTCAATGAGTTTCTTTTAAAAGTACGATAGGAACTAGGCTTTAGGAAATTAAGGAAATAAATAATGACAGTTGAATAGAATGCTCTACGGGATTGCCCAAGCACTATAAAGAACAGACGCCCCAGATCATCGCTTCTTACTACGGATAGTATAATAATTTTTAGAATAAATCTACAAGAACTAGTTTCCCAAATGGAATGTTTGAATTTTAATTTACCTACAACAGTCCTTCCCTAAAAATATAACTACCAAAATAATGCTTTAAAGTTGTTTTTCTAAAATGTTCTGGCCAGGGTCGATTCCACTTTGTACCCAACGATCTTAACTTGACGAGTGGAATTGGCCCCCGTTTAATTCCGCTGCCATTGTAAAACTCCCGATTTGGGCTAATTTAATATCCAGTACAAAAGCCATTAATTTCCCGCAGAAAACTAGCACTGACGATGGAAATGTGCTCGGGGCCCAGATCCTAATAAACTGGAAGCGGACACAAAAAGCTACATGCGAAAGCGGAATCTTACTTTGCTTGCTCCTCCTCTCCCAGCTCCTCGTCGGACATTTTAAAAACTGATTAATTGCCTGCTTCCGCAAATCTGCGTTTTCTGCGACTTTTTTGACACTTTAATCAGTTCTTACGTTTGGTGTCTGCGATCCTTTGTTTTTTCGACTGCTCGATGCTCCATAGCTTCTGATTACGCTGGAAGTGGCCTGCTTCCGAACTTATGGGGTAAATTTCCCCAATTGCGAGCGTTGCCACCCGACAGACGACCGTTAATAGTCCAGTGCATTTATCCGAAAAATAGATGTAACCTCGGAAAAAATCCTAGAGAGCTGAAATTTGGTTTACACCTACCTTTCATCTTTCCAAATAAGGGTTGAGAAGTCCCCAACGATCCGTTGTACGCATAACTTCTTAGAGTGCTCAGAAGGTCGATTTTTCGGTTTTTCAACTATATCTTCGTTCCTATCGACTTTACGACTACGAAGGTGCAATAACAAAAGAAAGGTAACAAAATTCTCTACAAAAAAGGTTATCTATAGTTTTTACAGAGAAGCAACAATTTTCATGGAAATTCGGTAGGAAGGTCATGAGTTTAGGAAATATCATTGTTCTGCTCCTGAAGACGCAGCATCGCTATCTTTTGAAGACGTTGAAGAGTCAAATAATGTTGGTGAGTTGAAAAATTTGACGGCAAAATTTCTGAGTTACAAAATAAAAGCCCTACTAGTGTGGGAACAATATTTCGTTATGATTACTGTTGCAAAGGAATTTTTAAGAGCAGAAAGAATGGGAAATTGGCATTTAACTGTTGTAAAAAAATGCTACCATATTTTTACGCAGCAGGACATTTGTTTTATGCAAAATCGGCCCATTTGTATATTCAGGACATGGAGGGATTAGAAACCTAGATAAAAAATGAAGCTTTTAAAAAATTCACTGGCAACTTTTAACTATGTCCATACAAATTTTGGTGAAAAAGCGGTGATTGTTTTTGATGGGTATAACAACAGTAGACACAATGCGAAAGCTATGTAATAACTTCGCTGATCTTCAAAAACGTCATCTTCAGACGTGTTTATGACGAGACAATGAATGTAACAGTCAGCCAGGAAACGTTTCTTTCTAAAAGCAACAACAAATGCAAATTGATTTCGATGCTGTCAGAGAAATTCGAAGCCACAAATTTCCTCGTCGAACAGGCTGAGGGTGATGCTGACGTTGTCATAATTGAAAGAGCACTGAAACATTCATTTACAAATACAACCGTTGTTGTTGGAGAAGATATTGATCTTTTGGTTATTTTAACGGCTCGAACACTTGTTGGGAAAGATTTCTTTTTATCAAACTGGGCAAAGGAGCAGTCCAGCAAGAAGCGTTCTCTTCCCGAAGTTTCAATCAACATGAAAAGAGCAAGGACCATATTTTATTTTTACATGCGTTCTCTGATTGCGATACAACATCTGCTCTTTTCCATAAGGGAAAAACAGGAGCTCTGAAATTATTGCAAAAAAGACAGGACTTACAGAATGCAGCTTAAGTTTTCACTAAAAGTGATGCTCTCCACAAATCAATTGCTCATAATGGATTACTATATTTTTTGGGCATACATGACGCTCCAGTTAAGGAAGATTCCATAAACACCTATCGTTATTTGTGCTTCGCTAAATCCGTAGGTAAAGACAAATCTGCAAGGTTAAGCCTATTACCACCTAGAGCCAAAGCAGCTGAAGGGCGTCTCTACCAAGTCTACTATCAAGTACAGACTTGATGGGGTAATAAATTGAATCCAGAAGATTGGGGATGGATATTGAAGGACAACTTATTGCAAGTAAACAATCATCAGCACCTTCTGCTCCGGACTGTTTTCTAAAAATGGTTATTTGTAATTGCACGAACGGCTGAGGACCACTATTGGAACTCGTCTGCACACCAATTTGCGGCCATTGTCACGGACAATCTTGTTTGAAGGCTGCACCAATGGAGCAGTCGCAGGTAACCGAAATCGAAAGCGACCAGAACATTGACAATCCAGACATCGATTCTATGTATGCCTTTGAGCAAGGGTCTTTGCTCTCATCAACAATATTCAAAATGAATAATAATATTTCCTAAACTCATGACCTTCCTACCAAATTTCCGTGAAAACTGTTACTTGTATGTAAAAATTATAGATAACCTTTTTTGTAGAGAATTTTATTACCTTTCTTTTGTTATTTCACCTTCGTAGTCGTAAAGCCGATATGAACGAAGATATAGTTAAAAAACCGAAAAATCGACCTTCTGAGCACTCTAAAAAGTTATGCGTACAACGGATTGTTGGGGACTTCTCAACCCTTATTTGAAACGATGAAAGGTCACCAAACCAAATTTCAGCTCTCTAGGATTTTTTCCGAGGTCACACCCTAAATGCACTGGACTATAAATGTTATTGTGTATTATGCACTATGCCTGAAACTTCCGAACAGATATTTTGTAGTAAAAGCCAACCTTCACAAATAGTCATTTAAGTTATATACTTACAGAGCAAAAGCTGAAAGCTCTTGCTAGAACTTTTTCTTCATATACGTACCTATTTGAACAGGTCAATTAAATAGATTTAGTTTCAGCATTCTATTGAAAATGTCAGCTTACTTGGTGAGTTACGTATTTTAGTTTAGCTTGCACGGGAAATCATTTTATTGAGATTTTGAAAAAAAATATTTAACAGAATTAGGTGTGTGTATCGCATAGCTTGTGGTAGGAAGCCTGGTGTAAAAGTTTTGAGGTTGCACGAGTGCCTCTGACGTAACCTAACGATTGTCACCGAAATTAAAACCGGGACCGACGGCTTAACGTGCTCTGCGAGGCACGGCTGGCTGCGATTGGTCAGACGCCCGTCCTAGTGCCGACCGCTGCGAACGTTGCTTAACTCTTGGAACTGTTCAACCAGTCCGCGGAGCATGCGGCTATACAACCAGCCGGAACTAGATTTACAACTGTTAAAGCGAGATTGTTTTAATAAGATTTACATTACTAGAAACAAACTCTAATTGTTTTAGCTAGACGAAAATCATTTCGACAAGGCTAAAAATCGTTTTAATTGCTGTCAATGATAAGATTTAAAGTCGTTGAAACAAACTTGAAATTAATGTCCAAAAAAGCATAGCTGCAATAGTTTTTCCTGGTTGGAGCGTTTCGAAGTGCATTTAACATGAACGATTTGAAGAGAGAATGTGTTGTATTGTCTGTCAACTGAATTTTTATTATTAGTCTCTGTAAGTAATATAATGTATTAGAAAATTAAGTAGCGCTGTTTCAGCTTCAGGCTGAAGATCACATCTATTTAGTTTGGTCTAAATGCATATACCACTTTGAAATAAATACAGTGGAAGAACTGTGTGTCATTTTTGGACATTACCATGCAAACCCACTTAGAAAACATGGATCAATTAAACCAATATAAACTTTAAGTTGTTTAAAATATATTAGATATACAGTACCCGCCAAAAAGTCGGCATAATATAGGAAATTGTTTTATTTTTGATTTTTCAAAAAAACGTTTTAATTCAATAATTTGTGCTTGTCTAAAAACCTACTTAACCCCTATCATACAGGGAGTTTATTGTAACGCGCAATATGTGTAAATGCGTTTATTTTAAAATGCAATATGGAAACGTTATTACTGAGTATGTAAAAACATAATATACTGTACGGGGGAAGAAATTCTGTTGATCAAATAGTATAAAGACTTCAGTTTACAGCAAGTATATGGGTTATTACATGCCCCGTTGTTCTTTCTGATGCTTCTTTTTCAATAAAATTACGGTTCATATATTGCATTTTAAAATAAACACATTTACACAAGGCGTGGCGTACCCTTAGAAACCAATAGTAACAATCAAGTCCTTATGGAAATGAAAATGCCACATTGCGGGTTATAATAAATTCACTGTATACAGCCTGTTCAAAATTAAGTGTGCACTATTGCTATCTCGGCTGCTATTATAGCTACGAAGTTGGTTAAATTAGTAAAACAGTAGCATATTTCTTGGTGATTAAAATGGCGCAAACAAAAAAACAATTGAGCGTCGGGTTTTTGACATATGTCAAAAAATGCATTTTTTTAATGGAACTCCCTGTATATTTTGACATCAATCGATAGCCAATCTTCATCTGAACAAAAAACTTCTAATACCCTACTATCCTAAAGTTAATAACAATGGAGATATACGCCTGTTCAAAATTAAATGTGCACTATTGCTAACTTGTTTATTATGGGGGGGGGGGGGGTTAATTATAAAAAAAACAATTGAACATCGCATTTTTGAGATATTTAGCAAAACTCTTTTTTATTAGAACACCCTATACATTTTAACATACCCGTATTTTGAAATAAAATTACATTCTCTACAAACAAGTTTAAATAAAACTTTGTTTTTTTCATGGCTACCTAACCATTTTATATAACGCTTTCGTTAAACATTTAAATTTAAATAGGTAACCTTTTTAATTTAAATTTTTTTGTAGCAACTAATTTAAACATATTTGTAGAGAATGTAATTTCATTTCAAAATATGTTAAAATGTATAGGGTGTTCCAATAAAAAAAAAGTTTTGCTAAATATCTCAAAAATGCGATGTTCAATTGTTTTTTCATAATTACCCTCGTAATTCACTTAAAAAATACTACTACTTCGCCCATTTAACCGACGTTGTAGCTCCCATAATAAACAGGTTAGCAATAGAGCACGTTTAATTTTGAACAGGCGTATATCTACATTGTTATTAACTTTAGGATAGTAGGGTATCAGAAGTTTTTTGTTCAGATGAAGATTGGCTATCGATTGACGTTAAAATATACAGGGGGTTCCATTAAAAAAAATCATTTTTTGACATTTGGCAAAAACCCGACGCTCAATTGTTTTTTTTTTGTTTGCGCCATTTTAATCGGCACGAAATATGCTACTATTTTACTAATTTAACCAACTTCGTAGCTATAATACCAACCGAAATAGCAATAGTGCACACTTAATTTTGAACAGGCTGTATACCGAGTGATTTTTACTTATTTAGATAAGGGAGTTTTTCGAAATTGTCAAAATTCAGAAAGTGCTATTTTTTCGAAATTAAGTAAGATTTCAATGAGATTTTGCTCGAGTGTCTTATCTTTAGCTAACTGAACAATCTCAAGGTCAGAAAATACCTATTTTTTTTTAACTTTAGCTAAAGATTAATTTTTTAGTTTTTTAAATATTTTCAAAAATTTCACATACCAAGATATAATATTAAAATTCAATTTATTTTATGTGAAAACTGTAAAGATTTATAATTGGGAAAAATAATATAAAATGGTAATTACTTCTTTAGATTTTTTTATTATTTACCGAAAAGTAGTATCTTTGCATATTTTTTACGTTTTTTGCGCTTTTAAGGAGAAATATTTTTCAGTTCTGATTAATATCTATTTAAATGGCCTCTACAAACTCGTATCTAGCCCTGTTAATAAATAATGTTACAAAATTTCTGTAAATGTTCTTTTACAGTTGTCTAAATGAGGAGATTTTTCTTTATCCAATTTACATGTTCTAAAAATTATGCAAAGATACTACTTTTCGGTAAATAATAAAAAATCTAAAGAAGTAAGTAACATTTTATATTATTTTTTTCCAATTGTAAATCTTTAAAGTCTTCACATAAACAAAAATTAAGGTTAATATTAAGGCGGTGCCTCCGCTGCCGGCAACGGCGCCCGCAAAATAATCAAATGGCTGCCGGCGCCGGTCGCCCGCTCAAGGTGGGCTCCTATGCCGGCAACGGTGCCTGAAAAATACTGTGATCGGTGCCGGCAATGAGGTGCCGGCAATGAGGTGCCGGCTATCGACTACATAACCTCAAAATATGTAGGTAACTCGTAACGCCGTAACGCGTGGTCAAAATGAAAGTCGGAGACAAGTTTTCTTCATATGAAGAGTTTCATAGTGTATTAACAGTGTACAAGAAAAGTGTCCATAATGAATTTTGGATACGAGATGCTAGAACAATCGAAAATCAACGAAAACGAGCCCCCGAAAGCGTTGCTGACATTAATAAATCCCTTAAATATTATCATATACGACTGTGTTAAAGGTGGTAGGGCTTTTAAATCCAAAAATAAACATTCCAAAAGAAAATGTACGACGTATTAAAAAGATTGTGAGGCAACAATTTTTATCCGTGTTAGTACCTGCAAACAATATCTGTGTGTACTGGAATTTAAAAACAACCACAACCTTACATCTTCTAAAACTTATTTTACAACCCATTCACAACAAAGATTACAACTCCCAAAAGGAGTAAAATATTGTGCAAAAGATTCGTTACGAGCTGGTGCAAATAAAAAATTGTGCTGGATAAAATAAGAGCAGAGACCGGCCGTAAGATTACACTTAAAGATCTAACTAACATCAACAGGAGAAAGTCAGACAGAAAAAAAACTTTCAAAAATGTGTCGATATGCTCAAGAACACATATGCATATGACTGTAGTGATATTCAATTATTAGTGGATGAATGAAGTTTTTAAATGATTGTATTTTCAAGATAAAAGAAAAATGCATGGAGGCATTTCCGGAAATATTGTTTATTGATGGTACATACTGCTTGACCTTAAAACAGCAACATATATTATAATGATAGAAGATGGCTGTGGTTTCAGTGAGATAGTCGCAGTGTGTTTACTAGTTGATGAAGATGAACCTTCGATTAATTTTTTTATAGAAACATTTAAAAATCAAAATCCTGATTGGAAAAAAGTACAAGTTAATATCTCCGATAAAGACAAAACAGAACAAAAAAAATTTAAAAAGCATTTCCCCTATGAAAAATTATTGTTATGTTTTTCATGTATTCCAAATATTCAATAGAGAAGTTTCATTTAAAAAAATGGGTATATCCGCAGATAAAGTGAAAATCAGCAAAGAATATTTACAGAAACTTGCAAATGCCTTATCGGAAACAGATTACCACAAAGTTTACGATGAAATGGCAACAAAGGTCCCGAAAATTGTAAAATAATATTACGATTCTAATAGGGCCGGCATTACCGATCAATGGGTTCACTACTTAAATTTGCAAAATTTGTTTTGCAAATAAAACAAATAATCGTTTGGAATCTGTAAATAATAAATTAAAAAGTGTAATAAACAGATACAGTCCATTGAAAGACTTCATAAAACATGTATTTGCTTACATTAACAGTGTTCGAGTTGGAAAGGACGTGAAGAACTCTCAGATGCTAAATACCAAGTTAGCAAAACTATACGAAAAAAACTCTGCTGAATATTTACATATATCAGGAACATACAACGTTTGCCTTTGAAAAAGTGGAGGCGCAGCTAAATGTTTTCAAAAGATACAATTACACAAAATTCAACAGCATTGGTAACGATGTTTTTTTGGCAGTAACTTCTGAGGGTTTGATACAAGTAACCGCGATGAGCTGTATGTGTCTTTTCAGAAAATCTACACACTTGCCTTGTAGACATATTTTTAACTATAGACCTAAATTATCGTTGCCTTTATTTGATGTTAAATTGTGTCTAAGTAGATGGAGCCCATCGTATTTTGGACGAATTTGGAATCAATAAAAATAAAATTGATCAAGAATTATTAGGGCCGGAAAATACGTTTGTGGCTGATTATAATAAAGTTGGCATGGATGATGAAGGTAAAAAATGGATCAATTATGTAATGAGGTATCTACTTCAATCTTTTGTGAGAGATTGAAAAACATTCAATCTATCATAAAGCATTGGAAAGAAGGGCAAGATGAAATTTTGAAGGACATTTTCAAAAACAATTTTACGGAGAGTAACGAACATATTGATGCTAATGTTTTAACAGATGGTGATGAGCAAGGAATTCAACAAAGTCACAGTGCAATGGCAACTAGGAATCAAATTCAACAAGAGGAAACTGCTGATGTTCCAAAAAGCAATGATGAAAAACAATGTCAAAATAAAACCGAAAATGATGGATCTCTTTGTGAAAGTGCGAGAACTACTCTTATTAATAAAATTCAAGTGGAAGAAACTATCGATGTCCCACAGAGTGATGATAATACAAAAAAACAAGCTGTAAATGAAGTAATTATTGAATGTGTTGGATTTACGAATGATGATGAAGATGAACTTCAGCCTAGCGATATTGGTAATAATTATTACTAATTGTAGTTCAACAGATTGAAATTGATACAACCAATGACGAAGGTGCCCCCACAAGTTACGACAGACAAAATGAGAGCGAAGATTAAAAAACGAGGGCGTCCAAAGAGATATGGTAATACCGCAATTGGCCTTAAAAGAAAAAAAATAAAGAAGAAATAGAGGCGTCTATTTTATAACTATTTTATGTACTCCCTACCTACTAGTATTTATATTTTTTAATTTTATATGTGTGGGTACCTATTACTTATTTCGGTTTGTTCTACATTAAGAATTTGTTATTACATACCATTTTTTTTCGTTAAATACTTATAACATTCTACTATTATGCTTGTTCCTGCACTACTTTACTATATTATTAGAATGAATGTGAATTTATTTGTTTATGTTTTTTTTTTATTTGTTCATTTGTTACGTGTCAAAAGCATTTGATATTAATACTAGTGTTGAATGAGGAATCTAGTGAGAGTGACGCGATAAAATTAATATCAGATTGGCTTTGTTCGTTGCTAGAGGAGATATAAAAACCAGGTTGGTTTTGTTTGAGAGAAAATTTGTATATCAGCTTTTAAATAAGGCAAGAGTTTTCGTGGGGTGTAAATGACAATCTCGCCATTTATTCTGGTTTGGTGATAGTAAAGAATTGGTTTACTAGCCAGCCGTTCCTGTAGAGGAGTTCATTAAGCAGATGTCATTTTTCCAATGAATATTTATATTCAAGCTGTAAAGCGATCTGGGAAACACGAATACAACGATTGCGAAGTTTATTGCCTGTGAACAGGGTATGTAGTTTAATATGGAATTTGCCTTTTGTTACCTGGAAATTCGATTTATAGCAACAACTATTAGGCGGACAGTATTGGAAAGCTAATCTACCGCAGTATTGAGGGTCGAGGTATAGCAAATGACAGCCGAGGTTGGAACCTGTCAAGCTGACATGTGTTAGGAGTAACGGGACGTATTAAATGTCTGCGAGTATATCGGCACAAAGATAAGTGTGGTAGTTAGAATCTGATGATATTTTTGCATATAAAAACTGTGTAACCATTAGATTTACGAGCGTTTTAAGTTAAACTATTTGGGGTACCCTGCGTGAGGTAGTAATAGTAAAGATGCTAATTGTCTGATCGATGGTAGTAATGTTCGAGTATTAATAAAACCAGCTACAAGTATTGCTTTCTTTCATTTTGATAGGGAGTTCAATAATCGTATTGTTATTAGTTGATAGAAAGTGAAGTTACAAGTTTCTTGGCTTATATCAGTATATTTGAGTTTAACTTGTTGGCGCCATTTATAACATCATAAACTAGAATCCGCGACGTCTTCACTGATGCTAGAGACGGGCCTCAAATATACTTTTATAGTGATCGATTGTTAACTAAGAGATATAGCGATGACCTAAAGGTAGGTAAAGGAATTTATAGATAAATATAGCTAACAAGTTTGGCACCCAACGGGGGCTTTAATAAGATTTTTGAAGAGCTAACGGGGGCTTTAACAAGATTGGAACATATACCTTTAGGTCGTACTATAATAGAAAGGAGCAATACTGACAATAGTTATACATAACTTTCTGTACTCGTTTATGTAAGTGGAAAAATATCGTCAGAACGTGACAAACCAAAGAATTACTTTGAGAATAATACATAAAACGGTATACTTGTGGTAAAAAGGGTTTTACTTTGAGGAATCAGAATGGATGTTGATAGGTTATTGGTAGACGAGATAGATTATGAATTACGAATACGGGGAGTTGTTTGTAAGGGAAATATGCCGGAAAAGCGTAAATTGCTTAGAGCGCGTATTAGGTTAGAGAAGACGGGAAATGCTTCGTTCCCGGAAGTAGAATTGAATAACGTAGAAGAATTGGATATATGCAGTAGGAAGCTTGACATTCTTGTGGAAGAGATACTAGCTTCTGAGTCATTTGTTAGGGGTGGTAATGATTATAAACGTATTCAGACCCGCTTGGTACATATTTCAAATCGACTAGAACGGTTAGTTTTTGAGGGGTCTTCAGCAGATGATAAAGATGAGCTATATAATAGGTGTTTAGGGGCTATGGACGATCTCGAGTCCAGATTGACATCTGAAAATGAACCTGTAGTTCCTTCTAGTTCACAAACAGTTAACTTGATGGACCTTGACGATGAGCCATTACAAGCCAATCAATCACCAAACCATTTTAATTATTCAAATGTAATTGATAGTCAACAGTTTCAAACGTTACCGACACCTATTGGTTTGAACAGCACTAAAGTCATTGATGCTACTCCACGTTATAACAATTACCTTCCGATGAATAAATGGAACCTTCGTTTCGATGGTCAATCGGGATTGTCTAGTTTCCTAGAGCGTATTGAAGAATTGCGAATGGCGCGTGGGGTTACTAAGGAACAACTTTTTACTTCGGCTGTTGAATTTTTCACCGATTATGCTTTGATTTGGTATCGATCGGTTAAAAATACTTTGTATAATTGGGACCAGTTAGTTAATGCGTTACGTTCAGCTTTTCTTCCATGTGATTATGAAGCTTGTTTATGGGATGAAATACGCAATCGTACTCAGGGGGCCGATGAACCCGTGACCGTATTTGTGTCGATAATGGAAAACTTATTCCATCGGTTACCATCGATGCCTTCTGAAACAAAGCGCCTTAATCTAATACGTAGGAATTTATTACCACATTTCCAAACCCAACTGGCTTTAGAGAACATAGTTTCCTTTTCACAATTACTTCGAGTGTGTAAAGCTGTTGAAGATGCACATGTGCATGCACAACGGTTCCGTGGACCTCCCACTCAGGGAAATCGAATGTTAGAACCCGATCTAGCCTATCAAAAGTCGAAATGTAATGCTAGGATTCATACAGTGAATGTATCCTCAAATGAGGGTTACGTTCAAACTCGTAGTAATAACCCACCGAACGTAATCAATTCAACCAAGCCTTCTGATTTGAGATGTTGGAAATGTGATAAACCGAATCATTTTGCGCGTAACTGTTCAGCAAATAGTAAACAATATTGCTATGGTTGTGGACGACCTGATTTTACTGTCCGTACATGCCCTTCATGTTCGGGAAATGGGGGTCGACGCCGCTAGACGACCGAATAGCGCGGTGTCGAAAAAATTCTTCGGTCAATGTTGTAAATAATTCGGATTTTAGTTCTAAAGCTGTTTTAGATTATATTTTAAGTCACGCAGGTCCTGATGAGAGACCGTATCTTAAAGTTTCAATTTTTGGTAATGAGATTCTTGGATTGTTAGATTCGGGTGCTTCGCATACTGTTGTTGGTAGAAAGGGATGGGAGCTGTTGAAAGGTCATTGTAGGCTTACACCAAGTAAAGATAGGACATGTAATGTTGCTGACGGTGCAGAATGTCAAATATTAGGTATAGTTACAGTACCACTTATGCTTCGCGATAGAGTTTGTACTTGTGAGTTATTAGTTGTGCCTTCCGTACCCCATACCTTGATTTTGGGATGCGATTTTTTGCGTAGAATGGGTATTGTAACCGATCTTAGAATTAACGAATGGACCTTCTCGAAAGATCACTTGATCCCGGAAGTTAATGCAATACAGGCTGTAGAACATTTATCTGAAGTTCAGCGAGAACAATTAGATTGTTTTGTCAAAGAAGTTTTTAGTAAAATGGGAAATAAGTTAGGATGCACTCATCTTGTTGAACATGAGATTAAAACCACATCGTCGCCTATTAAGCAGCGATATTATCCTATTTCTCCTGCTCTGCAGAAACAGGTAGATCTTGAGTTAAAGAAAATGTTGGATGAGGGAGTGATAGAACCTTCGACTTCTGCTTGGTCATCTCCAATAGTAATGATTAAAAAGAAAGATGGTAGTTATCGGTTCTGTGTTGATTATCGCCAACTTAATAAAGTCAGTCAACCTGATGCTTATCCTATTCCATATGTATCAAGTACTTTGGATAAACTTCGTGACGCACATTATCTTACGACTCTTGATATTAAATCCGCATATTGGCAGATACCTGTGGCTGTTTCTTCACGCCCTTTAACAGCGTTTACTGTGCCTAATAGGGGGTTATTTCAATTTCGCCGCCTACCGTTTGGTTTGCATACGGCGCCGGCAACGTGGCAACGCCTAATTGATAGGGTTATTGGTGCTGATTTGGAACCATATGTCTTTACGTATCTTGACGATATTGTAATTTGTACGCCAACTTTCGAAAAACATCTTTCTACTCTTCGTGAGGTTGTCGCTCGGTTATTAGCTGCTGGTCTTACTTTAAGCCAAAATAAATGTCATTTTTGTAAGCCAGAACTTAAGTATCTCGGTTATGTAGTGAATTCACGCGGTTTATTAGTAGACCCAGAAAAAGTAGATGCAATTAATCGTATTCCTACTCCTGTGTCAGTGAAGGAAGTACGTCGTGTAATTGGTATGGCGTCATGGTACCGTCGCTTTGTTCCGAATTTTTCTTCACTTATCGGACCTCTTACATCCTTGCTCCGCAAGAATGCGAAATTTTTCTGGGATAGTAATTGTGAACAAGCCTTCAGTGATATTAAAGAACATTTGATATCTGCTCCGATATTAGCTTGCCCTGATTTTTCTGTACCCTTTGTTATTCAAACGGATGCTTCTGGTTATGGTATTGGTGCCGTACTTACTCAACATCAAGCTGATGGAGAGAAAGTTATATGTTACATTAGTCGGTCGCTTACTAGAAACGAACGAAATTTTAGCACAACAGAGCGTGAATGCCTCGCTGTCCTTTTTGCTATTGAAAAACTTAGACCATATATTGAGGGAACTAAGTTCACGGTAGTAACTGATCATTATAGCTTAAAATGGCTTAATAGTATTAAAGACCCTGTTGGTCGTATCGCTCGATGGGCAGTTCGCCTTCAACAATATGATTTTGACATTATTCATCGAAAAGGTAAAGAACATGTTGTGCCTGACACTTTGTCTCGTGCTGTTCCTGTCATTGATGCTATTAACGTTCAGTTTGGTCCTGCTGGTAATCCATGGTATCATCGTATGTGTCGATTTGTTATTAACAATCCTCGAAAATTTCCCCATTGGAGAGTTAGTGACGGTCAATTGTATAAATATGTTCGAACCGATTATCCAGACTTGGCAGATGATGAAGATCATTGGAAACTGGTTGTTCCACAGACTCAACGCCAAGAAGTTATCAAACAAAATCACGATATTCCGACCGCTGGTCATACGGGTGTTAATAAAACTTTTCATCGTATTGCACAAAGATACTACTGGCCTAAACTTCGTTATGATGTGGCTGCTTATGTTCGCCGTTGCGAAACGTGTCAACGAATTAAACCAGAACAGAGAGCCCCTGCAGGGTATATGGGTGGACATTCATTAATTTCGAAGCCTTGGGAACTAATCTGTTGTGATATTGTAGGTCCTTTACCTCGTTCAGTACGAGGATACGCGTATATATTCGTAGTGGCTGATTGTTTTAGTAAGTTTCCATTAGTGTTTCCGCTCCGTACAGCATCAGCTAAGGTTATCTCACGTATTGTTGAGGAAGACGTATTTTTGATGTTTGGGGTTCCCAAGCGAATCATATGTGATAATGGCGTTCAGTTTCGCAGTCATGAGTTTCAAACTTTAAATCAGAAGTATGGCTGTAAGATTTCGTTTACTGCCAATTATCATCCTCAAGCTAATCCTACGGAACGTATAAACAGAGTGCTGAAAACTATGTTGACAGCTTATGTATCAGATCGTCATCGAGATTGGGATAAATATCTGTCTCACGTAGTTTGTGCTATACGTACCTCAGTTCATGAAGTTACGGGAAAAACTCCATATTTCATTAATTTTGGCAGAGAAATCATATTAAATCACGAACCGGTAGTTGGTGATGGAAATCCGGAAATTCAATTTAATCGGGATAGAGATTTAGATAATCGTTCTATAGTACTCAAGCAACTGTATGCTGATGTTAAACGTCGTTTGGATAAGGCTTATCAAAAGTCAAAAACTCGCTATGACTTTCGTCGACGACCTTTCGAGTTCGTTCCGGATCAAGCAGTGTTGCGTAGACACTATGTGTTATCAGATGCTGCTCGTCAGTTTACTTCCAAGCTTGCTGCAAAATTTATAGGACCGTTTATTATTAATCGAAAGTTTTCACGATGGGTTTATGAACTCAAAGATCCTGACGGAAAAATATTAAAGGGGACTTGGCATGCCAAGGATTTGAAACTTTATGATAACTCTGAGATCAATTAATGATGTGTGATGTGCATAGGGTGGTTGGATGGGCACTGTAGGGAAGGTCACTTTAGGGAGCATTTTTATCTTGCTTTCCCTCCTGTAAAGCATAGGGTGGTTGGAAGGGCACAGTAGGGTAGGTCACTCTTTGGGGAACTTTAATATCTTGTTCTTTTCCTTCTTTTGGGTATAAGTATACGGAGTTCCCTGTTGGGAAATGTTAATGGATGGTTTTCTTTTGATTGTATTGGAAGAGCGTTACGTTATCCTGTTTTTCCTAAGGAGACATAAGGGTAACGAGATTAATCGTTAAAGAAGTACAACTTCTTCGTTTCTTTTAGGTATCCCTTGGAGTTTGGGGATATAGGGTGTTTCCCTACAAAACAAAATTTTTAAGATGACCAGTCCTTCATTCTTCGCCTTCTTTTCTTCTTAAAGCTTTGTCTATATTTCTCTCTTGTAATGTAGTGAATGTCGATTTTGTTTTGAATGAACTGTTTACTTAGATGAATGACAATTTGTTTTCTTTTATTTCTCTTTGATCTGGTGCGGATGAAATCTCTGGTGATGAGTGATTGTTGGATGTGGATGAAGATTGGTGGGGATTTTCTTCAGGCCGTTCGGGGCGCTGAAGAATCCCTCCGTCGGAGCGTATGAGAGTTGTGTGGATGTTGGCTTCTGCCTCTCACTTTTCTGGTTTCTTTAACCCTCTTTCACTGGGGTTGCTTTCTCCCCAGGGTTGTCAAAAGAAAGATCCTGGTTATTCTTCGTTTTGGCTTAACTATTTTCGGTCTGACAGTACCTGAAACTGTGTGGAGGTGTGCTTCCGCCTCGGGGGTTTATTGGAAGTTGTCAGGGGGGGTACGCTGTGGGGATTTGGAGTGATTTTGTGGGGTTCATGGGGGTGGAGCTTCTTCACGACAGGTTGTTACAGGGTTGTTCACCGGCGCAGCATTTACATCCAGCAGCGACGAACAATCTTGATCCTTGTCGTGGGGTTGATCTGGTCCTGGGTTCCTCCTGGGGTCATCACCGTCTCTACAGTGTAGTTGCTTGTTTGTGGTGTGGGTACTGGGTTTTTTTTTTAGATTAATTGTTAGAGACGTCTTATGACAGACGGTTTAATGACTCTCTAGCGTATATGTATGTATCCTTTTAGGATAAAGTTTTTATTTAGTTAAAAATTTCGTTGAAATTTTTCCTTTCTGGTAAGGGGGGAGTTTGTTACGTGTCAAAAGCATTTGATATTAATACTAGTGTTGAATGAGGAATCTAGTGAGAGTGACGCGATAAAATTAATATCAGATTGGCTTTGTTCGTTGCTAGGGAAGATATAATAACAACGTTTGTTTGTTTGAGAAAAATTTGTATATCAGCTTTTAAAAAAGGCAAGAGTTTTCGTGGGGTGTAAATGACAATCTCGCCATTTATTCTGGTTTGGTGATAGTAAAGAATTGGTTTACTAGCCAGCCGTTCCTGTAAAGGAGTTCATTAAGCAGATGTCATTTTTCCAATGAATATTTATATTCAAGCTGTAAAGCGATCTGGGAAACACGAATACAACGATTGCGAAGTTTATTGCCTGTGAACAGGGTATGTAGTTTAATATGGAATTTGCCTTTTGTTACCTGGAAATTCGATTTATAGCAACAACTATTAGGCGGACAGTATTGGAAAGCTAATCTACCGCAGTATTGAGGGTCGAGGTATAGCAAATGACAGCCGAGGTTGGAACCTGTCAAGCTGACATGTGTTAGAAGTAACGGGACGTATTAAATGTCTGCGAGTATATCGGCACAAAGATAAGTGTTGTAGCTAGAATCTGATGATATTTTTGCATATAAAAACTGTGTAACCATTAGACTTACGAGCGTTTTAAGTTAAACTATTTGGGGTACCCTGCGTGAGGTAGTAATAGTAAAGATGCTAATTGTCTGATCGATGGTAGTAATGTTCGAGTATTAATAAAACCAGCTACAAGTATTGCTTTCTTTCATTTTGATAGGGAGTTCAATAATCGTATTGTTATTAGTTGATAGAAAGTGAAGTTACAAGTTTCTTGGCTTATATCAGTATATTTGAGTTTAACTTGTTGGCGCCATTTATAACATCATAAACTAGAATCCGCGACGTCTTCACTGATGCTAGAGACGGGCCTCAAATATACTTTTATAGTGATCGATTGTTAACTAAGAGATATAGCGATGACCTAAAGGTGGGTAAAGGAATTGATAGATAAATATAGCTAACAAAGTATCTTGGTATTAATACAATACAAACTGCACGAAATAAACCAGTTTTTAAAAAAATCTAGAAAAAGCTTCTATCTAACACAAAAAGCCTATCTTCCAGCACATGTAACGTACACACTCTTCATTCAGTACACTATGTCCATTAACAATGGAATAATAGGTATCAAGGTTCAGTTTCCGTTTTGACTTAGTCCATCGACTTTCTAAATAAACAGCCAATTGTTTTAAACCGTATGTGCTTTATAGAAGCTGAATATAAGTTCTAATTGATCACCTACAGAAACAGACACGCGAATGACTGTAGACACAACATTCACAACACAACACAGGTGCGAAGGTTCGTCGCTACAGGCTGCCACACAAAAGTACAATGACCTCCCAGCTCTAAATCTTCCACATGGGTGTGCAGCGGGGGAGCGGGGCATCCTGCAGTCTTTTATTCATTACTAAATATTTAACGTAAAACGCGAATCACGCCTTGGAAATTTTAACTCAAGTTCACTCACGTTCACGGTCCGATTTTCAAATATTACTCACGCTCACGACGGGACAGGCCGTGACCCAGTGTGACCCGACTGTTTTCACACCACGCGTCCATCTCCATTGCGGACCCTCTGTGTTCAATAAATAAGTAAACAACTACTAGCAGGAAAGCATAATTTTTATCTCATATTCATAAAGTTTGTAAACATGCGACATACTACAACTAAGAAAATGAGTGTAATCACTGCAGAAAGTAGACTAAATAAAGTGAAACCTCTCCATACCGAACACCTATGAGAAATCTGAAACTGTCCATTATTCAAAAGCTTTTCTACTATCTATTCTCTACAGTTCTGTTCACAAAAAACCGTCCGCTGTGTAGATGTATCGGCTATTAGGAAGTGTACGTTAAGGTATATAGTTCTTGGGTGCGACTCAATCCATGTATGGAAGAAGTTTTACTTAAGTATATTGTGGTAATAACAACAAAGACATTCAAGAGAAAAGCTATCACAACAGTCTTTTACCTGCAGTGTACAAGATATAGTCAGATAAAACTATTGATAATAAGGAAAAAATACGGAAAACGGACCTTTGAGTAAGAGAAAACGTATGAATCCCTCAGCATTTTGACTATGTGATAGAGTACGACGAATTTGAGACGATTAGACCAGATCTAAGGTGCTTTCCAAATGCGAAAGACCAAGTTGAAGAAGCTGTAC
>OW679203.1:29536784-29605618 GCA_940337035.1 Agriotes lineatus | reverse complement strand
CTTAGGATACTAGTCTGTTAATTTAACCAATCAAATTTTCACTCTATAAAATGTTTATCCATCTTTTCCTCAGTCGTCCTATCGATCTTCTTCCTTAGGATTTACTATCGCGGGCTTTCTACGCTATGCTTCCATCATTCATTCTGTCAATGTGCTCGCTCCACCGATTTCTTCTTTTGATGATCCAATCCGATATATTTGAAATGTCGCAACTTTCTCTTGGAGATTCTATCCAATCTTGTTTTTCCCAGTATCATTTGTAGTACTTTACTACTTTACCTTGTTGCTTTATTTTGCTCGTGTAAGATATAATGGGTCTCAGGACACTTTTATATATTCTACATTTTGTTTCTTGCTCGATGTACTTGTTTCATATAATATCGTTCAAACAGCCTGCAACTGTATTGGCCTTTATTATCTGATCCCTGGTTTCCTTTTCTATTTGACCATTGCTAGCCAGCAGCACCACCAAGTACGTTTTCTACCTCTAATTTACATCTCACTGGATCTTTAGCGATTGTCATTGTTTTTGTCTAGGTTATTTAAATGCGATAAATTACGTGGCGACTGTAAAATTCATTCTGAACTATCTTAAACCCACAATTTTATCGTTATCGAACCCACCCTTCTCGACTGTAGTGAGCCGGAACCAAAATATTTTACAGGGTAAGTTGAATTTCGTGGGTTCCCGATTCGTATAGACATTGTCATAGTCTTATAATAATTGGCGCTACAAGGTAGAGCAGCTGTCTGTTTGGTGTAAACATTGTTAGTGTCGGAATTAACGTTTAGTTTTGTACCAATTGTATGTTTTAAGATGCCCCAGTTATTTCTGCAGTTGTAGAAAGATTATTTGCAAATTACAGCATATATTTTCTTTCAGAAAGCCTAACTTTGCTTTTGAAAATAAAGAACATATAAGTAATAGCAATACCAATTGATTTAACGATTGTAGAATATATTACTGTTCATTATGATTTAAAAAAAATAGATAATTGCATTTTGTGGGACTCTATTTGCGTCCGTATACGTACTACTAATCTGAATCATAGAAAGACTTCCCTAAATCGGGCGCTGGGTGAAATGTGTATTCTGCGTTAATTTGCACGTGTTGTTGTTAAATAGAATTATTTTCTTATAATTTTCTTCATGGACATGTTATTATACGAGTAATTTATTTTTTATTGCAATGTAGAACTCTAACAAGTGGTTAAATAGAAATCTATATGTTTTTAATCTACCAGTAAATTCGTAAGTTCCTGCATGCATAACCTGTAACAGCCAATGGTCGATAAAGTGCCAGCTAATTTTTTTTAATAGCTCATCGAACATTCAACATATGGCAGTATATCCTGCACAGGTAGGACTAATGTATCTAGAAAGACTGAAGTTTTCAAAGAAAAACAGCTTGAATAAAATGAACTCGAATGTCAGAAATAAATAAACGAGCAACTAAATATTAGTAGTTACTCATTTTAGCTCCGATAATTGTGTTCATTGTCCTATCATAGACGTTTAGCCCAATTCTGGCTTGTACTGTGTGTTAATAAATTTATTAGACGCAATTATTTGCTTTACATAATGATGATGACCTAGCGATACTTACGAAATCTATAAATTAAACGCACCATTATAGCATCCGCTCGTAATTTAAATTTGAATTTACCGAATGCTTTTTCAACATTCTTCATTTCTTTTTAATTCCAATAGATGCAAATTTGCCCTCACCCCCCAGCGTTGGTGGGGTTTTCGTCGCTCGTCCATGTCGATTCTGTGAACTGTCTAGTGTATACCAGTCTCCACTAGACAAAAGAATGAACAGCACCTGGTACATAGTTATCGGCGCATTTTTAGATTTTGTTAATAATATAATGTGTTCATTGTTTGTTTAAATTGTACAACTAGTTAGTCAAAGTTTAAAATATTCAAAGCTTGCAAAATTTCAATTTTAGAGTTAAGTACTCGTATGTAAAACAACACTTATTTTATAACATTTCACGGGAAAGCAAAAACGTACATACTTGATTTTTAGGTAATTCATTTATACAGAGATCTCAAGTGTTACACAAAATAAGGCATTTCCTAACTGGTTTTCTAAATTGAGAACCCTAACGTTCCCCGAAAAACGTCCGTATTTCCTTTCTCGGAAAAAAATTACGTGTGAAAGTAATTAAAATGCATTTTAATATAGTTATTTGGATAACTATATTTGGCTTGTCTATTCGCATACATATAAGACAAGGATTTTTTGTCGTTTTCTCTTGAAATTAAGCATGTTAAGTGGCTCAAATCGTTTTTTTTTATGAAAAACAGTTGAATTTAGAGGTATGAAGTAACATATAAAAAATAATCTCATTAAAAGCGCTTTTAAAAAGTTCATACAGGGCCTTCCATTTGAAAAAAAACTGAAATTATTAAATTTGCTAATGTTCAGCACCATGTATATCAGTAATACCCAGAACCACCATTTTCCACTAGAAAGGTAGTTCACGAAAACCATACTTTTTTGGTAACGTTTTTCTTCATACGTATAATTTTTTTCTCTTGCAGCAGCCACCTGAAAGTCAGTATTTCTTGCATAAAATCGTTGATATGTATTTCTAAAACAACTGACACTAGACCCATACAACTTGATATAAAATTATTAGTATTTCAATGCAAAACTTTCAAGTTAACTGAATATAGGACATTCAATATGCACCACCTTTGTACTTGTATGTTTGTATGTATAATCGATAACCTCGTTTTACGTTGCGGTGTAGAGGCTGGTGCTTTATGCGCTGGCATCTGGCGGTACAATGCTCAACTTGCCCCGGATTCGGGATACAGAGTTGGAGCGCGCCTTTTGTGCTTGCACAGCAACCATTGTGTGAGTTGTGTGTGTGTGTGTTATGTTCCTTGTTACTCTATCTTTTAGGTAGTGGTTCTGAGTAGAGTACAGTTAATTTGGTGCCCAACTGTGAACAGTCTCACCGAGTCCGGTTCAAATCGCCAAGGCTGCGGAAAATTCCGGCCCTCGCGGGATTCGAACCTAGGACTTGCTTAATGCAAAGCAAGCGCTACTCGGCTTCTTACCTTTGTACTTACAACTTTTAAATACACAATATTTATGTAACCCTTATAGTTTTAGAAATATCTCTCCCCTTCCCCCCGCCTCCCATCGTTGCCAGACCATGTATTATAGTGTACCTTTATTTCAGTATTGCTAGAAGGGTTTATTGTTCCTGTTTTTAAATAGTGTAAAGTTGACTTTTTTGTTATTTTTGTATAGCCTATATAGCTAACACAGCGGTGCAATATTTCTTTTTAAAGTACTATAGGAGTGTTAATTTAACTTGTGTCTCTTATTTGTTGAAATCCAAAAAAATTAAGATATGAAAAATCTATTTTTATTTTTTATCTCTTTTATTCTTATATCTACCTAGTACCATCCCATAGTAGGCATTACCTACCTAAACTATTAGTTTAGCCTTACTGTTCAATCTACAAAAATTAGTTGACAGCTTCTTAGGAACTCTGGATCCGCCTCTGCTTAAAACTAATAGAGTATTAGATCAGAATGTGATCAGAATATTTGCACTGGTGTAAAACAGGGACCCAATGCCTGTATTGGAAGATAGATACCACAGAATTTTTGTTATGCTTTTTCTTGATACCACACAATGTGGAACCGCAGATAACATAATTAACCACTGTTGGCACTTAGCAACCTAGTTGCTATGTTCTGCATGAAAAAACTCTGACTGCTTAGGCTTCAAACTTTCTAAAAGCGATACATATTCAACTTGTGATTCACTACATACTTTGAACTATTCACTAATGCTAATAAGTGTGATTAAAATGACCTTGTATACGTATAAAATTCCAAAACGTTGCGTTTCTTCATCTGCACTCGATGAAGTCATCTACTACGTACCGAAGTTAGAAGAATCGACATCGGTAACTCGAGACGCGCGTTATTACAGCCGGGGTCAGACTGCTTGAGTAAAACGTGAGGGGCCCCAATTCAAAGCTAAATATCGGATCTTTGCACCTACCGTCTTCTCCCCTCACAGCACCGCTGCGGTCCGCAGATTGTCGAAAAACTGAGCCACTTCGATCTGATCCAAGGAGTCCATGAACGCAGGCGAGCGATTGTCGTACAGTTTATATTCATGAAATAATCGTTACTCGTGCTTTGCTTAAGCTTTAAATGAGAATAATGATGAAAACTACGTATTTTTTCGGAATAAAAAAATATTGAATGACTAGTTTGTCATGGTAGGGCTGCTTTGGTCCTTATAGCGGACCGCTAATTTAACATTTTTAAGTTAGAAACCTTCTGGAATACTCAATATTAATCTTGTTAGCAAACAAATAGATTTTTCTTGTTTAGATATTGTAGTCGGCAGGGCAAGGAAAAATTGACAACGGCCAGTTGTTTTTATTGTCCTTATATTGTTTTTTTCTTTAATGAATTGTATTTTCGAAGTTACTTATAGCGATTAGTATACGCCAGTTACTGACTATAATTATATATGGCTCTGTGAACTCGATATCACATCGAAAACTGCCTTCTTTTTCAGCTTGAATCCGCACAATCGACGTGTAATCCCTGCTCTACACACGGTACGCTAAAAACTAAACATTAGATTAGTCAATTTTAATTGAATAATCTAGATTAGGTTATCATAACATAAATAACATTGACACGTCATCATATTTATGACGTCAGAAGTGGGTAAAATATTGAAAGATAGTAAGCTCAGTGAGATGTTTCTGCCTAAACAATTTTTGTTGTACCTAGCAAAAAATCAGAATAGGAAAGTGACATTTCTGTAAAAGGGAATTCACATAACAATCTGAAAAATGCTTAACAAGCCAAATCGGTAGCAACGCGAGTATTTGCATGTGCAACGCGTAGGCTGTCGGCGTCCCGTAATTAAATTCCTTCGTTCTATTGCATTACAATGCGCTTCAAATCACATAGTTTCGTTGCTCAACTGCTGGTTTTAATTACAATCAGCGTGTAAAAAGACTGCGGCGAGATAGTAATATCTAATTAATAGCCTCTCGGTCGCCAATTATTTGATACCACGAGGGCGTGAGACGGGCACCCGGGAAAAAAGGCAGAAATACGTACAGAAATGGGCTTAGAGTTAAACTTAAACTGTGTTGTTCATTAACGCAGTAAATTTAAATAACCATTTGCAGAGAACCATAATGAAATCACGTTATTTCGACTCTGGTGGCCGGCTGCGGCCGTCTCCGTCGCACGCACGCGGGCTGCGCTGCGTTGCGCTCCCTCCCACCAATTGGAAAACATGCGAATGCAAATTTGCTATGCCTGAAGTTATCTCTATCTAAAGTGTTGGGAGCGCCGTAAATCTATCTCCGTCGCGCGGCCCGCGCGATCGCTGCGTCTCCGTCGCGCGCGGCGGTCCTAATTAGCCCGTCCTTGTCCCCGCGAAATGTGCTTATGATGCAAATTCACGTTATTTTTCTCGCTTTCCTCGTTTTCTCTCCTTATCGCGCCTCTTGCTACTCCTATCTAAATCACTATCATTTACTACTTCTACCTTCTCCACTCGCGTGATGTACGGTTTCAGATTTATCATTTTTCTGCCCGCGTTTCGTCTGTTTGGGATATCGGCGGTGGTCCGCTTTTGTCTCTTTCCCGCAATTGCAGTGTTCAATTACCGTTTCTTGGAATGCTTCCGTTGTTCGGCGTGTAAAGCGGTGACTGCCCTTCGGATTTTATTGGTTTGGGGTCGGCCACCATACGGCTATGGGGTGCCTTTTTGCTCTGTGACGGTCACTTGTTTCGCGAATCGCAACGAGGTACTTCTTATTTTAATATCTGGCAACTGATATTACTTAGGTACCACTAGTAGCAAAAAATAGTTTGTCTCTCTTACGCAACTTAGACATATTTTTCAAATTTATGAAGATCCGAAATGGATTTTGAATTTTGTTATCTCTTCGACCTACGATCTGTGTACGTTTGGTACCCACTCCACGTGTCCAATTTTTGTAACTCGAACTAGCAATATTAAATTAAATTTCAGCTAGATCGCGTCGTGGTCCTTGATTAGTCAAAGTTGCTCTTACAGCTCCAGAGGTCGGCGTGAAGGCATTTATAGCCCACTTGTATCAGCGGTGCGGTACGGTGTTAAAGCTGATTGGTCGGCCAAGTCAAGTGCACATGGAAGCGGAGGCGCGCGACCGGCTGAAGCGTGATACTTTAAATCGTGAAAGAATGGGGCCCAAAGTGTACTAAATCTAAATCATCTTCATGTTTATATTACCCAAAGTTCAAAAGTTTTAATGTTGCACCTTTTTAGGACATGTCCTATCATCTCAACTGTAGCTTTACTATAAAGTAGAGACGCTAAACTTTTCAGATGTGCGGATCATCTTTAACCATTTGGGTCATACTTTTGTCGAATGCTTTGTATATAGCGCTCTTTTGTGAAAAGTCTGTATGGGCGCACAAACAGCAAAAAGGATAAGTGTGTCTAAATATTCTTGTTTATAAAGTACTCAAGAAACACGGGTGGTTTCTAGGGGTTCATGAGCCACCAACGGGCATAATCATTACAAAATTCATTTTCAAGTTCACAAGGCGTAAGGCACATAAAGCCAAAAAAATGCTGGGTGTTTATTTACAAAGTTGACGCAGTCTAAGCCAAAATTAAATCTTAATATTGGCAATTCCGTAATAGATTTTATTTCAGTTACGCCAAGTAAATGTGACTTTCAAAAGCTATTAATTATTATATTACAATTGTCAATGCAAAAGTTAGCTAAGATTGGCTCTTTTATTTAATTTTTATTCACAGTACCCGATGCAGGGTACAGAATGTAGGTACTCAGGTGGTAACTACGTCATGCGTTTGTTGGTTTTCTACACACGGATCGTCATAAATATCTTAGCCTAACTAATTTTATTATCTGTTTTACTTAACAAGGAATTGTGTTTAGTAAAATAGTAGCTTTATAGAGGTTATTTGACTCATGAAATGGGGCTTGAATCCCTCATCTATAATATGTGTCTTCATATTTAAAAGCAAGAGCTGACTTGTATTTTTATATGTATTTTTTGTGGTATGTGCGTAATTTGCGCATACAGCGAGAAACGCTCTTCCACTCCTGGTCGCGGGATGCGGGGAGTTTCAACCTATACATATTCCACGAAGAAGAAGTTAGTTTCACGCCAGCCTCAGCTGAGGGCTGCACGTTTGCGACTCCAAAGTATATTGTGCATATTCGTCCCAGGGCGAGCTGAGTTGATTAAAAGCAGCGTGAGGCCTGCTGCACACTAGCTTAAAGTGTAGCAAATAGCATGTGTAAATCAAGGGAACGGAATTTTATCATATACAAGGTGAACATACCAATTTGTGTTATATTCAAAGGTGTATTCGAGGCGTCCATTAGAGAGACGCAAGTTCAGCAGCTTGAAGGGCCTGTCCACAACCAGGAATTTCCATGCGCTATAATATATATTGTTTAGTGTCAACAACGCCATCTAAGACGTGCCCAATTCAAGGGTAGAAATGTTTCATGACTGACAAGAATACCACGGTTGATGAACTAAATACTCAAAATCAGGACTAAATGCTTACAACCTTCAAATTTACTTAGATAAAAACTCAAAATGTGATTTGGGAAACTAAGCAAGGATCCAAAGTTGTAAAGGATTTTGTAGTTCTATTGTACAGTACCGACCGAGCGTATAACTACTGAAACATTCTCTGACACAATTTAACGATTATTGAAACTTCGCTCACAAATAAGAGTGATATGTCGACTAATGGGATAGGTAAAAATAACGTAAGTCAGTTTGGTAAATTTCGTCCCGATTTCTATACTTTAGATTTTATATTCGAGCTAGTAGAGTGTGTTGTGATAGTTTCTGGATATGGAGAAAACTGAGCAAACTCTGAAAGGGTCAAAACAGTTTATCAGGATGCTTCTCCGTCAGAACGGAGCGTCCGTCGATGGGAAAATGAGTGTGGCGGTGTCGTATTTATTGAAGTTCCTGACGATGGTCCTGCCACCAATGGTGCATATTACTGCTTATTTCTGACCAAATGGCGCGATCAAAGGGCTGCAAAAAGGAATGCTCCTATGGCACGACAATGCGTCGTCGCATAAATGCTTTGCAGCGACATTCAAAACAGGCTGACTTGGCATTCGATATTAGTCCACAACCAGCCTAATCGTCCAATCTCGCGCCTTCGATTTTCTTTCTGTTGGGAAATTGAAAGTTCACCTTCGTGGAACGCATTTCAAGGACGTTGACAGTTTAAAAACTGGGGTGATTTCATGATCAGAGGGCAAAGTTGTAGATTTCTGTAATGAAGGAATTATGACACTGAAACATCGATTGGCAAGAGATTAAATAATAGAGAATACCTAGTAGGTGTTTAGAATTTCAGACTTAGGGTGTTAGTACCTATAGTTGTCGAAAACTGAAAAATTGTTTTTCCTTTTTTCGTGAAAGCTATTCACGATTATTTTGAGTAGGGCCTAGCTATGGAAATATGACCGTTTTGTATCAGATTCTGTAAACTGAGTGTGTCCATGTGTGAGTCAGTGGCGGCTCGTGAGAACTGTATTTGGGGCTTTTAATTTTTAACAATAACTAAGGAAAAAAATAATAATTAATGAGTGACCTACATTCCATCGACGTTTTAATCCAAGTATAGCAACGACTTTTAGTTTTTTTAGTACTTCAAAAGCAAAAACGTATTTAAACACAACAGAAAATGTACACCACGTGTTAAAAACAAAACACCATAATAATGGATTTAATAATGGAAAAGAAAACATCCAAAAGGATACAAAAACGTATTTACTACATTCGCAGTCATCGTCAAAGCTTCCACCGCATTTGCTATCGACTATGACGATAAACTCGCGACTTTATGGCGGTCTCGGCTACAACATCGGAACCCTTCAGGTCACATTAAAACTGCTATATCGCCGATTCTGCAGGCGGCGAGTTTTAATCCGTTTCAATTTTGAGCACATTTCGGTGCAACCCAACCAGCTGCCAACTACTTGCCGCATGTGATATGAGCGAGGGTATCGACACACACAACTCATGTTATGTTGACATACTTCTTGGATATTGTTTTACATGTTTCAAGCGGTATTGAATAGCGATCTTCGGATCTGATTACTTAAACCATACTATATTGTAACGGCAGGATAGATGATAAAATATAATATTTTCAATTATTTTAATTTTAAGATTATAAATAATGGCTAGTATAATTCCTGGACAATACATAAATAATAATTAGACAACAATTCCTCATCTCACTGACACTGACAAACAATTTCAAGAAAATGTAAACATCAAACGTAAATAAATCATGGTCAACGTCTATGCAAAGCAAAGCGATTGGAGCTTATACGAAATGCCTCTTTATTAAAATGGGAACAAAATGAAACTAAATTATTTATAAATACGAAAAAAAAGGTAATGCAGAACGAACCGAAGAACTATGCCAAAATGTCAAATTCCACATGTTCAAAGTTTCTTAAACATTCAACTATAACTTACGTAGTCATGGTAACCTACTGTGTAGCCAATTGTTTCGCTATTACGTCCAGGATTTACAGAAATAAATAACAGTAAGCAATTATTGTAATGTGTGATGTTCCACAAATACAATACAACTAAAAATCCGGATAAATATTTGAAATTATTCTCTGTAGCTGGAATAAATAAATTTAAGTAGACACGTATGTAACACATGAGCGATAAAAATATAATTAAAAAAAAAGGTAGTCGAGTCAAGGCTATGCTACTTTAAAATTGTGCTCTGTTCCATATTTATGCATATTTTTTTCTTAAATTCATAAATATACAACATTTTGGGCACTTGCGTGTGATTTAGTAGTCTGCTGAGATCGTTGCTGACGTCAGCTAATTAGTGTCGCGTTTAGTTTTCTGTTAAATGACGTTAACATGAGATTAATTACTGTATTTTGCGTGTTTTAAAATAACATTGTTTTTACTCTTTGCTTTTAATGAATAATAATTAAATCTTCAAAGATCATATATTAAGTGGGAATTTTCTTGTAGTGATAGTTACACTAGTTACGCATCTCTGTTGGTTCTGTGAAAGTTCTCTGGATTTTTGGTGTTACAATACTGCACAATTGTATGCTTTCATATTTTTCGATTGCAGAACTCGAGAAAAATTCGCAGAAGTTGTTCTACTAGCCAACAGTTAATAATTCTAAGAAAAATAATCTGTAAAGGGATTTACACGCAACTTCCCTTGCAACAGCTACAAACATACTGGTTACAAATATTCTAACAATGCTAATAATACTGTAGCAATTAGAATAAACACTTAGTAATGCGCGTACATCAATTTACAAATAAAAAAAAAACTCCGCCTGCTGTGGGATTCGAAGTCAGGCTTCGACATGGACCCCGATTCTAGCCCCGCGCTTTAACTTCTGTATTCGCTTACGACAGAGGTATAAAGGACGCGCTGACGACAGAACTCAAGCAGGGTGTTTGTCCTACGTCTGTTGAGTCTACAATATGCTTATTTTCGTCAAAGTTAAAAACCTGAGCTATGTGCAAAATACTATTTTTATCTAACTAATAGTTCTCGAGACAAAACAAAAAACGGACTATTTTTAAGGTGCTCACCTTGTACATATTTGACCGAAAGTATATTTAGTTTATAGCCAGGTAGACATACAATCCTCCAGAAAATCGTTTTTTGAAATATACTTCCAATAGAAGAACAGACGTACAGATAGACAGACAGACGAAATTGAGAAAACATGTTTTTCGTCATCTAGGGACACTGATATATGAAGATCTGAATAAATCTGGGAAGGCGATTTTTTCACGACTACAATACTTCCTTCGTCTTTTAGACGAGGGTGAGGTAGAAGTAATAGTACCATTGGTTATTATCTTAGTTCTACTTTTTTCTATCTAAGTCGGCCTTGGGTCATCCTTTTCAGCTCTAAATAGTTTTTGCAAGTCACGTCGTTTACTATTTGAGATATATGTTGAAGCCTGGTCCTTCTCTTTGCGGTTATATAATGGTCTGTTTCACCAATATACACAGCATTGCAGGAATAAGAAATTCTGTAAACACCTTTTCACATAGTGTTCGTTTTACCCTTGTGAGAAGGTAGAATCTGTGAGATCTTTTTTGTTTTTGAAGAAACTTTCCTATGCGATCCGTGCTTTGTGGATATTGGGAAGAAAGACTGTTGGTGTGGGATAACTAATTCTTGGAGGTTTGGGTGGCTATGGATGAATATGGCGATTGTATGACGGGTAAAGTGTCTTTACCATGTGGCGACATGATAAAGGTGTCGTCAACGTGTCGAAACCACGCGGTTTTCTAAGTTTCCATGAAGATAAATATAACCAATTTACAGAATTAATTAGTAGCAATTGCCAATAGCGATTTCGAGATAATAACTAAGGAATAGTAGCAAAGAAATATGGAAGTTTTTGTTGAAACCGATAGTTACGAGCAAATTGCAAATGCAATTGCAATTGAAAATGACTAAATTAAATTCAACATAAGCAAAAATGCCACTTTACTTCCTTCGAAAGCTTCAGTTTTTCAGTAAATTAAGATGCTTGTTCGAAATAAAATCAAAGCAATAACTATTTGTATGATAGAACCATAAGCTGCAAACACGTTTGGACCTAATGTGCTTGATATTCGCAAAAAACGAGAAAGGAGAAGATTGAGGAAACCGAGAAAATGTTGGAAAGATCAATTTGATCCGACCGGAATTATTCTTAGGATTAATCCTGAAAGCTGATGATTTTATAACCTTTTATGATCTGCTCCGGTCTTGCCCTGCAATCTTTAATTATTTCATCCATTAAGATCATGGAAAGTAATGGACCGAGAACGTCTCTCTAACTCACTCCCTAGATAGTTTTCACGTTGTTGAATACTATGCTTAGGTCTGAAACCACTCTGTGCATCATTTAATTGCTGCCCCACGACTTTTCTGCGCCTCTTCACCAGTATCCTTTCCTAAAACTGTACAGCAGTGATCGCAGCCTCACTTGTTCATCTTCTAACCTGTAACTCTTCATCACTACTACTATTTCCAGTTGCGAAATTAAATCGCCAATATGCTAAGTTTATACTTCCAGATGTTTGGTATATTTAAACATCTTGACGAACACCACCTCGGTAGCGCAGTGGGTAGAGTGTGAGGTTTACGCAAGTCCTGGGTTCAAATCCGTGGGCAGATGGAACTTTTGCCGCAGTCCACTTGATCGGCACTGAGCTAAGTGAATATTCAACATTGGGAAACAATTTGTTACGTTCATGCCGATATCAGCAGACATCTGTGCTTTATTGACTAAAGCTAGCCTTGCGTGCTATTTTTTTACCGTAGGGTGACTAACTCAAGTGTTAGGTGCATGTACAAAGGATATCGAAGTTGGATTTGGTGCAGATATACAATTGGCTGAGTTGTGTGTTGTCTCCTGGTTGAGATTGGCCCTAGGAAAGTGATATTTCGAATATCTAGCTCTTGCAATGGGCATTCTCGTCTGTGTTAATTTTTTACGATTGAAGGTTAGAAATATGACGTTTGATATGGTATGGTTTATGGCCCGATTTGACATCTAACCATGTATATATGCACGATGTTTGGTCTGGTATGGCATTTTTTGTTTCGTTGTCGAATTTACTGCATGAGGCTAGATAGATATTTGTATCCATGTTTATTTAGGGTATTCTAGGGTTATTTCGTATTATACTAGTGGCGAAACTCGACAAATTGGTCTTTTGTTTAACAATTGAGGGGTCATCCGGAATAAAATTGCAAAAGAAGAAAATTCGTCTCTCAACTGTGTGTGGGAATCTGGGATTTTAGTGGTCGTGACCATCTGCTTTACTCTTCCCCAATTCTTGGTTGTATATTGAATATGGGAAAATCACATTTTGAGTGAAGTTAATGGGAGATATGGACTGGTGAGTTGCACTACGAAAGCATAAGTTTCAATTTGTTTTTATGCGTTTTTTATAAATGGGTATCGATTATTCAACACCTCCTTGGAGGAGACTATAGCAGATATTGTTATACCTAAAATCGAGTTTTTACTTTCTGATTACTTGGGGCTGAGGAGAAAGTATGCTGGGCCGATAATAGTCAGAAGTACCAGTTATAAAAGCACTTGTTTACATACTAATATGTAATATCGTCGCAGGGCTCTGTTCTTTCCTGGTCTCCACTGTTTAGTTCTATTTTTATTGGTCCTCTTGTAAAGATTGATGCCACATCAGTTGCTTTAATCGACATTGGAGGCGGTAGGTAAGCTAACACATTGCATGTTACTTAAATATTTTGTCACAACTTAAATAATATTAATTACTTTATTTACATTCTCACAATGTTGAAATAGTCTGGTTTATGACGGACTTATTGATGCATTAATGCTTGATCTATATTTCTTCCGTACTTTCAATTTTGAATATGTGTGTGAGTGTGTTAAACACGTATTTATAATTACCATTTTACTCTGAGCGCAGCGTGATTACGTCGCGAATTTGCTATGGGAATTGCTTTCAAATAGTTACTTTTAAATGTTATATACATTCGGGATTACACATATTGAGATGGTTTAAGTTCACAATTTGGCTCTGTATGCAGTTCGAAATATTTAACAAAGTACATTAAAATACAGAGTTAAAATATTTTATGTAATTGCAATTTAAACAGTAGAAATTATTAAAATGCATTGGTAATGAGATGCAAAAAGCTTTAATTTGAGAGGATAAAGGCAAGCATAAGCAAAACGAATTTCAGAGGGTTTGAATTTGAGATTTGAGTAAAATAAAATAATTAAAATGATAGGTATTTGCACATTTAAAGCCAGACCAAACGAAATTAAATAACACAAAAGGTGGGTTATGTGCATACTGAATGAGCGTAGTTATTAATAAAAATACAGGTCAGTGAAAAGCAAGCAAGCAAGCTGAAAGGTAGATGAAATCGAGGCAAGATAAGGATAAAGTAGAAATTGCAAAGAGCAATAGAAAACGAAGGCAATAGAAAAGAAGAATGAATAGTGATGTGTTAAAATTGAACTCAAGTCCAGTGCATTAATAAAACAAAGTGCTATAGCAGAGAAGTGATTTTAAAAACGTTTGTTTGTAACGAGAAAGAACAATTTTTAGAAATAATAAAGAAAATTTTAGATTTAAGCAAATGTTAAATTTTAAGAAACGTAATCAAATTTTATTCCATTAATGTCAAATTGTTATTAAAACTAATTTCTATTTAACAATACCAGATCGCTGTAACCTAGCAACGCGATGCTGTTTTGTATATAATAAGGAGAACAATTGAAATAAATTATAAGAAGCTTGGTGCAAAATTGTGCTACACACGGATTGATTCCGGCCCATTTAAGCTGCGGAAGCAAAAGGTCTGCATTACAACAGGTCAGAGGGCTCTGCAAGAGCATCCTGAACGAGATTTGCGGCCAAGGGAAGCGTCTCCAAGAGCAATACTCCAACGGCGTCACCTGCGCTCAGCTTCGGCCCAAGCGCTGCGAAAGTTTTTACAAGGTAGCATCTGCCATTTATTCAAGTGTTGTGGTTCTGGAAAGCTGTTGAGTTCCATGAACAAAGCCAGCGGAAGGAGTACATCGCATTTCCAAGAGCCCATCTACGCCGTAATCTTCATAAAATCCACGGGGTTCTTTGAATTTGCGAATTTGGCCGAATTTTCCAGCCATTTACAGGAAGTAATACATCCAAGCATCGGGCGTCATATCTACGTCACGACTAAAACAAAATTGAATCAGTTGTTGCCAAGCGGGATTATTCAAATCAATTTACCTGACGCTTCCTTGCTTCATTTCACGATTTAAACATTCAAATTAACGCTAATTGCACTGGAAAAATTTCTGTGTTGACCTGTTGGAGTGAGGTTACGAATAATACGTAGTTAGAATCGCGCATGAGACGAATAGTCTAAAATACGAAAATAATTTCGAGTACATTCAAATTCTGAACCTACACCTGAGATTAAGCAGTTTTGTGTTTCTGCCGGAGCTAGTTTCTAAGATTATTGCAGTTCAATAAAATATAAAGAGGGGAAATTAACCATTTTATTTTAAAATTAACGAATACATTTCATTTTTAATTAGCTTAAATTACTGACAGGCCAAGTTAGCACAATAAAAATATACCTTGAGAATTGTGGTGATTTGCTCTAATAATTAAATTTCCTATTTATAAAAACCGTTATAAGTTAAAGCATTCATTACAAACTGGGGCCCAACATTAGGCAAAGGCAAATTTTTAATTTCTTTAATTTGTCCCATACAAAAAAAACAGCTGCGTACACCATTACAATATAGATGTTCTAGGACGAGGAACTGTCTTTTGTATTCGACACCTGTATGTATTAAAAGAAAAAATATAATATATCTCACTTTAATGGTTCCGCATTGATGTGTTATAGCTTATCAGAGCGTCTGCATTTGATAGAGGCAGCTTTTGGGGTTTCATCTTCATTGCAAGTTACTATCTATACTGATTATATGTAAGAATTTTCCAATGTGGTACCCTTTTGTGGAAAAGTTAGCTGGCTCGTTGAGCTCGATGGGTATTTTCAATTCGCTACCTGGCTATCTGAAGATTGGTATAATTATCATTGGCTTAGTGTGGTGCTTGGAGATAACTCATGAACTGGATTTACGGTCTAAAACACTTTGCAGCGTTGGCGTTGGTGATAAATCTGGAACCGCAAATAGTAAAATGGGGAAAACTGGAAACAGTCGAGCTGGCTGGCAACAATAAGAGCGATTTGAAGAACTCGGTCACGTCATAAGCAAAGAATAGGAACAATAAAATTTGTTTCCAGCACAATTAAACCTGAACTAGTCCAGCAACACACGAGCGCTCGTATATATTCTTCTCCAGTATCTAAAATCTGAAGGCTCGATTCTCGTTTTTTGCTGCAATATGATTTTGAATAATCTATCCACACACCACAATACGTCTGAGCGTCGCACAAAAGAGCGCTTTATTCCGAGGGGAATAAGATATAAAATTAAATAAAGAAATTCTTGCATATTAGGCGCAGCAGGTTATCCATTGTTTAAAATAATTATTATTATTCAATAAGAATGTGCCGTGTAATCGTGAAACTGAGCGAAACTGGTTTATTCCTCACCAAATATCACATTCTAAGCAGGCAGACTTTAAAAAATGAGCTCAGTCATTCCGTTTGAATTTGAAAAATCATTGGGTTTATTTCATACACGCCTGATTTAATCTCGAACGTACGGCTCGTGTTGCTCTCATTTCCATTCCTGGGGCCCGAGGGGGGCCCTTCGGGACGGCACGTCCAGCTAAGGAATGATATTTAATTTTTATTACTTTTTCGTTTTGTCCGAAGTGGACGAAATTTGAAGTTTCGCCTTTCAGTAATCAGTTTTGTGCGTGAATGCGCCGTACAGGATGAAATATTACAGTTTTTGTGCAATGACAGAGACGGACACGGAGAAATATTGATGATGCGAAGATTAACCGCTGCTGTCAGGTGCTAAAGAATCTTATTTTTATATAAAAAGGAATTTAGGGAGTGGTTAAGTGGCCGCTTTGTTTGTTTTGGAGGAACGGCTTTGTACCGAGTAATTTCCAGGCTAAGCTCCACGGCAAAAAGGACTTCCGAGCTCGAAGCATTCCCTCAGTTTGATTAAACAATCCAAGAATTCAGATTGTGCCGGCTTATCGTCATTCATCAATCGCTGTCAACCCATTCAGCATCCAGTAGCCCTGGGGAGCATGTGAAATATTTAAATTAAGCGTCCGCCGACGAGCAGGTATATGAACATGAACTATCTCCGAAATCTTGGCCCAGCTCTATGCCCCGTTTGCACGTTATTATCGCTGTATATCTGCAGGAATTTTGCTGGAAACGTTTCATAACAGCAAAGGGGCTTGGGTGTATGTAGGTTAACAGCAATCTATAAACAATTGGGTAAATATTTAAGTATACACCTCGTATCAAGTGTAGAGAGACAATGGCCCGGTGGGCGCCGCACTGGAAATTTGCATGCAATTCGAGAAAACCAGCTCTTGGAAGTGCCACAACCCGGCGAAGAATGTGCAGTTGAATCTAATATCATTTAACTCGATTTAGATGAAAATCTGTAATTAGCGGATTATATCAATTGAAATTTCAAAATAAGTTGCAATACAAATACAGGTATTCAGTAAAGTCGGAAAATCCAGATATCAACAGAATTTTAGAGAAGAAACAGAATAAAACGAAGAAAGAAATATTAAAACACTCGGAAAAAGTGTATGGAGAGATGACAATAAAAGAAAACCTTGTTGGTCAAACGTTGCAGTTAAGGAAAAGATAAAACAGAAAAGAGTACCCGAAAGAAGAACAACCAGGGGGGACAGTGAAGCTAACCAACAACAATATATAGAAAGGAGCAACGATGCCAAAGAAGCGGTAATGAAAGCAAAACAAAACAGGTGAAAATAATTCGGTAGGGACCTAGCAATAACATACAAAAATTTAAGAAAGAAAACACATTATGAGAAAGGGGGCGAAGACTAAGCATTTGAGCCCAGAGTGATTAAATATGCGAACAACTTTAGAAATGGATAAAGGAGTTATGCCAAATGACTAGGGAGATAACATAATCGTCCCAATACATAATACTCGGACTAAAGCGATTGCAACAACTACCCTCTATCATAGAGAAGAAGACTAGAGAAGAGATCGAAGAATTACTGTTTGAAGAACAAACTACCTACAAACCGCAAAGTCAGACACCCGAGCAGATACTGAAAGCCGCTGAACACTTCCAATAATCAATAGTATCAACCTAAACCAATGGCAATTATAACACTCTTTAAAGCAAGCCAGGTAGCGAGTTGTGAATACCCAAACATGGTTTCATAACCATGCGTTCAATGGGCCAGATAACCTCTCCGGAGGAGGGGGTGGGTTAATATTAAATAATTACATCTAAATACAGTCAGCTATTTAATTAAGCAACAACTCGCTAATCTAACTGGACAATTCTCCGATATTATGACTATCGCAACTTGCAGTAAAGATGAAACTTAAAAAAGGCCTTTATCAAATGTAGACACACTGATGAGCTAGAGTAAAAATATTATGCCCTGATTGAACACTTAATTTACATTCGCGGGATTTCGGTTGTCGAATTTTGTGAATGTGATCAGACCTACTGCAGCCTTATCGAAAAAGATCTTTTGATTTGAGCCTGTTTGTTAATATTTTAGACACGGTTAGGGGTTGAAACCCCGGATTCTAATGCATTTGATGACAAAATCTCACTGAAGGCGCAAGAACCAACAACAAGGAAGACCAATATCTAAAGTTCAGAAAGACAATCAGTCTAGGGAAAGGAAATGCCGAACATAAATTACTTGGTCCTCCAGGTTGGGGCTTTTGCGATGGAGCGGCAAACCGTTCAATTAGAAAACAATTTTACTCGCTAACTTCGAAGGATCACAACAAAGACACGCCTCGGAATAAGGATGGATTACAATAAAATTACCAAGCGTGAGTAAGAACACAGAAATAACGGAAATTCTAAACGTTGCCATATGGAATGTGATACGGTTGGGAAATAACGAAAAAGAAGTGAATCAAATATTTAAAACTCGAAAACTCAATATAACAGTTATCACATAAACTAAAAAGAAGAAGCAGGAACAAAAAACTAGAAGAATACGTTATGATATAAAGTGAAGTAAAAAAACAGAAGAGCATTATGCCCAGTAATAATCCTATTATACAAAAAAATGGCAAGGCAAAATATGAAACCTTCGTCAACTGTGATGGCAAGATTAAAAATTGATAGCTGATATTTTAGAATATTGGGCGTTTACGCCTTTGAAGTAGGTAAAAAAGAAGATACGGAAAGAATTACAACGACAAATAGACAAACCAACTAACACCGACCACATTATGATAGCGGGAGATCTAAATGCCAAGGATAACATCCACAAATAAACGTGGTCAGCAAGGCGGCGTTACAGATCACTCATAGATTATAAAATAACTAGCAACCCAGTGAGACAAATGTCTCATTTAAAAAAAACAAAAAAGACTGTTTTTCAAATAGAACGCGTATTAAATAAAAATTGTACCCAGACCTGGAAGGTGTCAAAGTGGTACGCCGCATCGGAACATTCTGGAAGCTGTCAAAGTGGTTGCCTAATCGATCGAGGTTTTAAGGCGCAGAGGGTCGCAGCTCCGTTTGGCTGCTGAAACAGCGTACTGCCACGTGATTTCTCGAAAACCGGAAGTGTCACGTGACTGAAATTCGGTTCCTGACCTGCCATGACCATTCCAAACATATAACTTTCATAACCTTTTTCTCTATCTCTTACGGTTTGGCTACTGAAACAGCGTCCCGGACAGACAAAACAGCGTCCCGGACAGACAATTCTATTAGATAAAGGATAAACCAAAAACTATCGCCATGAATAATAGACATACAGGTATACAGAGGGTGTGATATACTTACAAACTACTTTCTATCATGTAAAAAACTGTGGACCAAATGGAATAAAACAAAGGCATAAAAGAACAGAAGTGAAAGCTACTAATAGAATATACAAAGTACAATTGTTGCAAGAAGAAATTATTCTCCACCTATACCAACAAGAGAAATAAGAAACAACGAAGTAAGAGAAGATTAAAAAATGGGACAAAGAGATAAAAAATACCGTAGAACAAAAAGATAAGTTTATAAAAAATACTTACAAAAACAGACAGCAGAGACAAAACAAGAATATCGCACAAAACAGAACCAAGGCAAAAGTTAGTTCGTAAAACAAACAATAAATCATGGGGCACCTTTATACGAAGGGTCGAAAACGACGTTCACGGAAGGCAAACGACAGCTTACAAGCTACTAAGACGTCTAAACAAAACGGAAAAAGACGTAGGTAACACGATTAAACATAGTAAGCAAAGACGAATGAATAAATAATTATAAAACATTGTGGTATAACCCAAAGGTCACAGAAAGCGAGGAACCAAGCAACGCACTTCCGGAACAAGTTTACGTTGATCCTATAGAAATTACGGTGAAATATTATTAAAATTCAGATTCCTGCACTTGATAATGTTTTTAGTCTAAACCAAATTATACAAAATAAAAAGAGAGTTTAATTTAGAAAAACACCTAGCCTTTGGAGAGTATGAAAAAGGTTTGACCGGGTCGTTAGGCAGAAATTATGAATCATAATGACGATAACAGGATACCCATTGCACCTTATAAGGACGATTAAGAATTTATACAAAATATCACAGTCAGCATAGACACAGGAAATAGATAACACGAGAAATTTATAATAACCAAGTTGTGAAACAGGCATGTAGTGTGTCACCCAGCCTGTTTAACATATTGCAATGAACACTTCTAAAGCCCATAAAAGTATGATAGCAATTAATAACATTTCAAATATCATTTAAAAAAATATTCTATATTTATGTGCTAGTTTACTTTTTTCAAGTTGTATGAATAACATTAACTTTGAGTTAATAATTTGGAAAAACAGTATTAAAAATAGTATTAGCCTTGATTGAAACATAAAATGTAATCAGAGCAGGCTTAGAAATAATGAATAATAATGTAAGATCAATGAAAGAAAGAGGAGGAAGCGAAGCAAAGCTGTGAGGTGTGTTATTTTGGTTTTCCCACAAATAATCCATTTAAAAGCGCGAATAAATATACATTTTCCTTATTCAGTGTTTTATAATTAATGCAGTGTCTTTTGGGTAGGCTTTAGAAGGGTTTCTTAGATTTCATACACTCCTACAGGAGTTTTAAAAAGTGTTTTTGGAGCCGTTACGGGGTTAGCATAGCACGAATGAGGCAGCGAGCAGCGCGGAGCCCTAGGAACTGGAGCAAAGACGGAGTTGAGGTATTTAGCTTATAACAGCAGGCCAACGGAGAAAAAGAGGGGTTCCTATCCGTCGTGGGACTTGCTGTGGGTACTGCTGGTGTCCTATTTTGCATCAGGGAAGCCAAATACGGTTAGAAAGTTATTCTAAAAATAGAATTTTGATAAAAGGTTGAAGCGCCATGCTTGTAAAATTGTTCCCATCAGTTGAAACATCTAATTTTGTAGCGGTCCCATTGAGTCATTTATTTAAATAAAAATCTAATAATAATAATAATGGTATGAAATTATCATATACACATCATAACAATATATACAGTGTGTTTCACTTTTCATGGGGACGGTCATGTATCACAGAAAGTAACCAACCAATTTTGTTCAAATTTGCAAGGAATTTATATACCCTTAGTGCCACCCAGGACACAAGGACACATAAGAATGGGTCCATAGGCGTCCGTCTTAGGACGAAAAAAGGGGCTGTTTTTCACAAAGTAATATTAGCGATTTTTTCCGGCCAATTTTTTTAACATAATCTTAATCCGCGCCTTTGAAAACCCTTGTGGTCAAATTTTCATGAAAAATTCCTATGCGTTAGAAAGATATTAAAACGCAAACTTGCAAAATACTGTTCATTTATTTCGTCATTTTTCGAATAATAGCTGAGTTTTAAACATTACTTTAACTGTTTTCGTTTTTCTAAAGTGTGGCTATAGCAAACACATAAAGTTTTGTCATTGTTGTAAAATAATTTACTTGCAATTAGTATAAGAAATGTTATACACTTTATTCCCTTTTGATCAAGTAGCTTTGGTAGTCGGTTTTTAAGAAAACAAATGAGCATCGCAGTACCTTATGTGTCCTTGTGTCCTGGGTGGCACTAAGGGTATACACATTTCTTGCAAATTTGAACAAAATTGGTTGGGTACTTTCTGTGATACATGACCGTCCCCATGAAAAGTGAAACACACTGTATATATTATATACATGATCTTCTCAGAGCATGAAAAAAAAGACGTACACCCGGGTATCCGAATAAGCCCTACAAAACTCCTAAATACGATTTGATTTGCTGACGATCACGTGATAATCCAAACCGACGAAGCCAAACTGCAAATGGCTATGTTCAAATTACACAAATTAAACGCTGGGTGCGACTTCTTCTTCTTCTTCTCCTTCTTCTTTTCCTTATACCCTTTTAGGGTGTCGGATATGAGTCCTTCCACTCCTTCCTGTTCTTTGCCATTCTTTTCATATCTGCCAATATTTTGCCCCTCTTGATGCCAATTTCTTCGATCCTTTGTCTCCACCGCTTTCTGGGTCTTCCCCTTTTCCTCTTTCGTCCTCCTGTTGACTCTGTGATCTTTTTTAGTAGCGATTGTTCATATTTTCTTATTATTTATTTATTTATTTATTGAATTATTTAATTCGCACTCAGGCAACAGCCGTTAGGCCAATTATAGGCGTCGCCATACCATCTTAGTTGCTTCCTTTCTATAAAGTCCATTATTCCTTCTTGTCTTAGAGTATGTCTAATTCTTTCGTTCGTCTCTCTATCCCATTTGGTCTTCTCCTCGATTCTTCTTAGGAACTGCATTTCAACTGCATTGATCTTGCTTTCATGCTTTTTGTTTATGGTCCATGTCTCTCTTCCGTATGTTAATGTTGGTCTCGCTATTATGTTGTATACTTTCAATTTCACTTGCTTATCTATTTCTTGTTTTTGTAGTAAAAAAAAGAAGACAAAGATAAAGGCCTTTCTAGGCACAAACCCTGCAAGGACTATGAAAAAAAGAACTGCAAAACATACAAACGTCAAAAATGGGATTTTTAAGATCAGTCAAAGGTTGCAAAAGAGAAGATAGGATTAGAAATGGGAATATACTTCTAGAATTGGGAATATATTCTATAACAGGCAAAGCAGCCGAATACAGAGATAACTGGAAGAAACATGTAAGAGGAGTGAACAATAAGAGAATACCAAAACTAGCACTAGATTATAAGCCCTTAGGAAGACGAAGGTGCATTTTCGCCTAAACCTCGAAAGGCAGACGAAGAAGAAGAGTAACTATTAAATCGCCTAGCTTGTTAATTGCGGGTTGCCGAGTCATTCCAGTCGCCCAATATGAGTACAGGCGCTGTTGGCAGCCGCCCAATTTGGAATCAGACCCTACTACGCCTGTTCTACCCGGTATATCCACCGGGTATTCTTCCATCCGCCACCTGGGGACGCGTCCTTTAGAGTCTACAAACTCCCCCAAGGGAGCTTTATATTATACGTATTATTTAGTGAGACATTGTGAACTAGCACACGGGCTTGCCTTAAAAATAACGGTAACATTTTTGAAATTCTACTTTTTATTTTTGGTTGTATTAAAACATAACTGTTGTATTTCCAGTTGACAGTTACGATAAAGTTTTCAAACCTGCAAAAACAACATACATTATGTAGTTTTACATTCAATAAGCAACTAATTTAAAATAGCAATTCGACGTGATGGTCGTGACGTATTATTTATTAAATTTTAAATACACTTTTCTGCTGTTTGATGGGTATTTCACCACCCTATCAAACAAATTATTGGGGTTGGTCGCTTTTCAGCTCCAGTAAAAGCTAAGTTTTTCTTGTTAATGTTTAGTTTTAATTGTTCACTTGTTGATAACGAAACCATATTGTTGCTCGAAACGTTCAATTTTTAATATATTTTTTTATTATATCACAAAAAGGCTTCAGAGATTATCTTCACAAAAGATATGGGCTTAACATAAGTATTAACTTCCGAAATTGGGAAAACCTCTACAAGAAGCTGGCACATTCTGAAAATAATATAACTTTCCTATTATGTAGTAGAAATAATTGTATTATTCTAAAAGTGTTTAGACTCAAGGCACCATGTGTAAGTGCTCGGCCTAATAACATCATGAAAATGGCGAGTGAAGCTTTAATCAGTGATAGAATGCAATTTTACAGACATAACGAAGTTATAATATTTTGTGACACAATCAGACTGGAATAGATGATCCAAAGAGAGGTATGGGAAGACTGAAATCTCTCCATCAGGAAATACAGACATATTACATTAAGAACACACCAGTGGCGCCTGCTGCTTAGGGTCTCAGTGGCTTGAGCCTCCCAGTCGTCACCACCTTATGTATCATTAGAAAGAAGTAATTATTCTATAATTGAAAATATTATATTTTATCACCTATCCTGCAATTACAACAAGGTTTCAGTAATGAGATCCGGAGATAGCTATTCGATAGCGTTTAAATCATGTAAAAGAATGTCCAAGGAGTATGTCAACATAACATGAGTTACGTGTCACCACACTCGCTTGTGTCATATGCAGCAAGCAGCTGGCAGCTGCCGAGGGCACTCTTAAATGTGCTCCAAACCTATATGGGAATTATGGGATAAAACGCTGTTGCTGCAGAATCGGCAATATAGCAGTTTCAATGTGGCATGAAGGCTATATAATGATATTGCAGCCAAGACCGCCGTAAAGTCGCTGGCTTATCGTCGTATTTACTGATGTGCTCCTGAAATGTAATGCAATCCGAGGGTAAAGGCAGCCGCCGCGCCGCCGATAGAAAATTAATTTGGTGCAAGCTTTGACATTGTGAGCTGTGCTTGGACATAGTATCGTTTGTAGTTGGAGCGTGTTTCTTTAGCTTGGGTGATTTCGGTTGTTACATGCAGTTTCATACAAAAAAATGGCGGCGAATGACATAACTAGGTAATATTCTCAACTTTAATTTTAAAAGTCCACTGTTAGCTGAAAAGGTTAAAATAAAAAACTTGGACGGCATATACCTGTAAGAATCCTGCAAAATAAAATTGCAACTCTTAATATTACAAAACTTTTTTGTTGACATTTACAAGAAAAACGAATAAATTTGTGAATGTGATGCATTACATGCGATACTCTGTTTTGTTTTCCATTATTAAATACATTATTATCGTTTGATGTAGTTAGTCTCTTCACCAACGTTCCACTAGACAAGACACTCAACATCATAAAACAAATGATTAATTTATAAATCATAGTAGGTTTACTCACAAATAATAGAATGTAGTAGGTTACTTAGCAATGCTTGTAAATAAGAAAAAAGTTAAGCTGGGCGAAACGAAGTCAAGAAGTTGGTTGTGTGCTGGCTTCCAAGTAAGAATGTTGTAAATATTCGTATAATTAAAGTTGTTTTTGAGTTCCAACTGGTTGTATTATTGTTATCCAGACGTGGGTTAGTTGTGTATTGTGCAGTGTTTTCGGTAATCGGTTAAATAGTTAAGATTGAAGCAGCAAAACTTCGGACTTCGACACACAGCCACGATTTGAAGAAGCCAGTAACGAGTTGGAGAAGCTATTGGCATATTGGATCAAAGCGGTTTCAGCGGGCAGACGACGGTGCAGAGTGGAAGAAAAAGGCGCATTTTGAGCAGTTTCCAACATCTGCGGCCCAGAAAGGCACTGAAGCAGGTTGGCGTCCTTTTGAAATTCGGATCGAGACAACGTTGGACCGAGGCGGATTAGTTATGGAGTTGAATTTATTTCATTATTATTTACCTGTGACGTAATTATCAACAGCTTGCTCTGATTAGAGTAAAATTGAAAGCAAGTTTCTGTGTCGTTTCGTGACCATTTATATGAGGTTAAATTTATTAAGAAACATGCGCCATACTAGTACAGTCATCATACAACTGCGTACATTTTCAACTGTGTAGCGACTCAACCCTGGGATGAGAGTTTTGCAAACCTAATGGCTAGCCGGAGCAAAAGTATTAATATTGGTGATTAATAAATTATGAAAGAGCAGCATAACAGATAATTTTTATATTCATTGTAGAAGAACATATTTATTTAGCAACAGATTATATTACCAGTTCAATATAACACCATAACTATACCTTATATTCCAGACATGTTTGCCAAAATTATACAAAGTGGAAATAGGTTCAACGTTAGGACGGTAATCAAAACGATGAATACAGTTTTTACAAATGTGAATGCGGAAATTATTATATTGGTGAAACGTCTACACTTTTCGAAGTTAGAGTTAATGAATATAAAAATGGAGTTAAAAAGTATCAGTTTGAAATGCTAAAAAATTGCAGAACATGCTTGGAATAATAACCACAAAATACAATGGTATAACACAAAGATATTATTTAAAGAATCGATGTCAACTAGACGTACAATTAAAGAAACTTAGCAAAAATGAATGTGTTTTGTGTTTCTCGGTAGATTTAGATAAAAGTTGGCTGTCTATTCTTAAATAAACATAAAATCAAGTAGATAGTTAACTGTCAGTGTCAGTTGGTCGCCTTTCAGCTCCAGTTTTGTGATCATTTTTAGTTTTAATTTTTAATTGTTGATAACGATTGTTCCTCGAAAAGTTTTTAATAATCTTAATTTTGCAGCGTGGCGAAATACCCATTAAAAAGCATGAATTTTATCGCGCCACGAAAAGGTTTCAGAGATTATTTTAAATAAACAAACGCCTATTTAGATGGTTTTAATTAAACTGAATAATTGAAATTCTGCCGACTTTAATTTTAACTAATTTCTATAAAACGATAACGTTTGCTTTAAAAATCCCTCTAGCACTACACCAAATCATAATGAACTTGTGGCATCTTATCTCTGTTATTGCAACAGCAGTAATTACTGATAGCCCCCAGTTAATTACATTGTTTAAATCGTAGGAATTATTATATAATTTCCACCGTTTTGGTAGATACCAGCCCTAGCGACGCTATTTTCAAGATTTCAAAATATTTGGGCACGGGCGAAAATAAATAATTTATGAGCGCAAAAATCGGCAAAAGCTCGTAGGAAGCAGAACAGCGTTTAATTCGCGTAATCCGAAACAATGCGCTGCAAAGAGTTCTACGTAAAACCGGTCCGTGCGGCCGATTTGCATGCGATTTCGAGTAAGAAGCCAAAAATGTCAACTTAGGACATTTCGCCAGTGAGGTAACGCGATCTAGTTCCTTGCATAATTGCAGAAACGGTCCGAATTTGCGGCTCTAATTAACGGCGATTACCGCCCGAAAGGTTATCCGATAGCGGCCCACGCCTCCAAAACTCATACTCATCTAAGCAGCGTTTTTCGTACCTGAGAAACGTAGGTCTCGACAAAAGATAACTATTATTAATATTTCATGGCGATTAAAGAGACATGACATTTTGAAGGATGAAAAGAGCACCAAAATCAGAATTGATTGCTCGAATTCCACTATTTGAAAGTTGGAGCAGATACCCGCCTGCTATTCGAATAAATTAAAAAATACACAGAATACGACTTTGTTATCGCTTGGCTTCCTTGGCTCATTTATTAATTAAGGAGAACGTGGGTGACACGGCCATTCCGCAAGATTTCCCGCATTTTGCGAAAAACTATTTCCAAAGCGATCCACTTGCTTGATTTGAGGCCGAAGACGAAGATGTTCCTAAACTGGTTTCGCTCGTATAAATTATCTAACTCTGCCACCGGAATATGTTAAATAATAAAGTTTCGAAACGCGTAAAACACTTAAACAAATAAATTTATGTCCCGAGATCTCGTATCTCCATTTTCGGCGAGAACACGATTGTCTCTGTTTAATGAATTTAACATTTTTCGACGAGGAAGTCGATATGTGGCAGCTGCTATGCACTGACATCGACAAGCCTCTTTGATTTCGTTTAAATGAATTCTCGAATCGCCGATTTAAACAGATGAAAGAGGAATTTATGTAATGATTCAAAGGTTATGGTTGAGCACGTTATTTATTATTTTATTACTAAAAACCTAACACATGATTTGACATTATTAAAGTTATTACAAACAACTGCAACGACAACTCTTCTCTTAGGTTGGGACGTGCAATTTCCTATTTTAAATCCAATATTATTTTATAGTCAAACTTTAAATGAAGCATGTAGGTATCTCCCTTTCAATTAAATTATACTTTGACAGTTCATCAAGACACAACGAACACCTGCAAGTGGCTGCGCAATTTTTCCGACGACGACGAATCTTCAGCAATATCAACGCTTCCTATAGGGATTCACAAACGTTCAACAGGACATTTTTAACTCGTTCACTACAACGGCTCTTTTAGTGCTGATGATCCACGATGTTAAATGTTGCAATACTGCATAATTCTGCTTACATGCCAATGGTATAACACAACCACTAATCCATAATGTTTACCTTTGCATTTTCTAATACTTTCGTTTAGTTGGGTATTAGTTCATTTCTTAAAATTTTTAGTAATAATATTTGTACTTTATTTAGCAAATTATCCAATATATAGTGTTATATATGTAATTATTTTTATTTGATATTTTTTAGATGTTACGCTTGACTGTACGAATTCTGTTTAGTTTTAGACCAATTCATATGCCCTTTTTTTATTAATCGTTAATATTAAGTTATTAAATATTTCTAGCTCGGCAGAACATGATTACTCTCAAAACAGGTCGGTTCACGCAATATCAGGACTGTTATTACTCCTGAAAATCATTTGTTTAATGAAAACCTATTTCAAATTTATGTGACAATTTCTATGAACGTCAGTGTCACTTCAAATTATGCAAGTGGAGTATCAATCGCAAATACCCCTTTGTTACACTACCTGTCATTCAATAAACATGAAATAGTAAGTAGTCCCTTTTTAATTACCTCACTGCACTCTTTTACTATTTATTTTAGTTTGGTCAATAAATATCTGTAGCTGTAACCCGTCCAAAGAACTTAATCTGTTTTTCAATGAATCAAAAGCATACCAACTGCTTACAGAACTTCCTCAAGCTGCAGACTAACCCCAATATAGAGTCAACCAACTGTTGGGGAACTGTAAAAACCCTCTAGAATGTCTCCTTCCCAAAACTTCAATCAGCACACAACTCAGCAACACGAACCTCGACAAGATCCTCTAGCAGTAAATAAAATGTGTCCCTTCCAAATGACTCAAATAATGTGTACTTTGATGTGGTGCAAATCAGAAGATGTTACTCCAATAAGAAGCTCAGCAAAGTATAATACTATTAGATGAAAAATCCTTTCCAATTCTCAATATATGCACTCCGGAAACCTGAATTATCCTTTTTCCAGATAAGGCAGCTCACGCTATCCAATTTACATGATGTAATTAATTAACAATAAACTAAGTACAACATCCAATTCCAGAAACTACTTCAATGCCTGTAGTATTCCAAATTATGGTCTTGCCACCATACACATCTTCTCTATATCTTCATTATACAATCTTCTTGTTTCAAAATCCGCTTTATTTCTGTGTTTAAACTTGATTTAAACACACATAAATTTTATTTTCTAAAATTTACGAAATCCAGTCGCACGCTTTAAATGCAACTCCGATTTAATAGCATGCAATTTTTAATGCCGCAATCACCAGTCTTTGCTTCATAATTACTAAATTTACAGCCAGTCTTATAAAGGCCACTAATCTGACGTTAACTTTAATTTGCTGTTAAAATAAACAAAAGCGCATCAAAATTTGTTTACTAATGAATAAAATGTCATAAGCACTAACGTTTTGATGCGCTTTTGTTTATTTTAACAGCGAATTAAAGTTAACGTCAGATTAGTGGCTTTTATAAGACCGGCGGTTAATATGTTTAAATTAGATTAAACATATATATATTTTAGTCCAAATTTACGGAACATTATTCATAATTTAAAAGCCAGTGTTATTACGCAATCAGACGAGTTAAAGACCAGGAAAAATGCAAATCTCAACTTCATGCACAATACCGACCTACAGCGGCAAGTTCAACGGGCGACCTTCGCTCTAGCAGGAAATAAAAACTGCAGAATTGCTACGCTGTTATTTTGTAATTTTAAACGCTTTGGCCCAGTAAACTGTACATTTGAACTTTGATATTGTTACTTCGTTAAGCATTATTGTTTTGTATAAATACCAGTCTATTTTTGTAATAAAACAATTTGCATTTAATGTTTGATTCACTCGTTACAACCCCTTCCAAGCCATAATATTTATGGGGCATGAGGCTGTGTCCCAGGGGTGGTTTTACTGTCGTCCTTTCAAGTACCATTGACTACATTGGTTTAAAACGTAAACACAGTCTTGTTTACGTGCTTGACGGATAGAACTAGCGCAAAGTAACGGAATCCTGATTCAGCCTCTCAGGTAATTCTGTTTGGGGCATGAGGCTGTGCTCCAGGGGTTAGTTTTTCTACTGTCGTCCGTTCAAGTACCATTGACTACATTGGTTTAAAACGTAAACACAGTCTTGTTTACGTGCTTGACGGATAGAACTAGCGCAAAGTAACGGAATCCTGAATCCAGCCTCCCAGGCAATTCTGTTCATCTGCTCTCGACAATTTTGCATTAATCTCACCCTTTCATACACTAAACAGATCAACAAAATCACATTATGAAAGGGTTTATTTTAAAATGTGAGCCTTTTTACAAATTATTATAACATGTTTTTCTATCTAAATTTATTTGTGTACATCAGTTAATTCATATCTCCCTAGTGATATTGTTTTTGCATATTTTTACAGTTAAACACTCTATATAATCTATTATCAGATTTAGCCAACACCCGCTATATTGAATAACATTTTTCAAATAAGTATTTGCTATCAATTTTGCACTCTATTTTAGGTAACATTTAAATCATGTTAGAACCTTCTGTTTCTTATTTTTCATTGTGCAACTGAATTAAAATTCTATTCCATTATTTTACCAAATAAATACATGTTAATGATTTTGATGTCCTTTTTTATACCCAAATTCATCTTTGTAATTTAATAATAAAATATGTTAATCATTTTTTTAAATATAATATCAAACCCTTGTACTGTTTTAATAAAATAACTTAACCTTCTTATATGCAATCCATTACAATACTTCTTTGATACTTTTAAATTTATCTCATTCCAAATGATAGTATCTTCATTTTTAAAGTAATATTGAAAAATTTATTTATAATTTTTTAATTACTCTTATTTCTTAGCACCCAGCTTAGTTACCCAGTTACATAGCTATATTAAATATTCTACATTATTAAAATTTCAACAAATATAAATTTAGTAATTATATTTTATTTCTTAAATTATTGCTATCCAAGTTTATAGGAATAAACATAAAACAAAGTTCATCAGCGTAATAAAACAATTCAAGTCTCATACCAATTATACAATTAAGTTTGCATTATCATTTATCTTTGCAATCTGAATAAGGTATCAAATATTATTTTTTAATTCTTGAATTATAACTACATAATCATGACAATATAGTCTAAATTAAATTTTGTAAATTGGGCACCAAATATCTTCTGGTAGTAGAGAAGTAGCACAGTCTTAGCAATTTATAATTAAGGAAAGTGGACACTGCAAAGTATAGTTTAGATTTCAATAAATCTTATAAACATTAAAGTAAGTTTCTAGATTTCATATTGACAAACAATAAAAATACTGTGTGAGATGTGAGCATAGTGAATAGCCTAACAGGAAGCGACCACCAATTAGTAAAAACAAAAATAATAATTGTCAGAAATTAAAAAAACAAAAAGCAAAAAACTGAACTATAAAGATAGACCTGACAAAACTGAAGACATCCGTGAACTAAACCAGATAATTCTAACGAGATTGCATTGTTAAAATTATACAAAACTAACAATCGAACGGAACTTACTAAGGCAAATACAAGGAGAAGTTAATAAAACATCTGGAAAAATGACAAAGGCAGATATAAAAAATATAAGGAGTATATGGTTCTAGAAGCACTAGTAGAGGACAAAGGAATGAAACTTTTCAGAAGGAACACGGAGCTAAGGAAAATAATGCCTAAGATAAAAGATGAAAATGGAGCGATGATAATAGACAGACCAAAACCCTTAGGAGGAACAAAGATATTCTACTACAAGTTACAGTTTCAGTTTACAGTTTCAAAATAGAAGACGAAAGCAAAGATGAAGAGAGAACAAGCACAATTAAGAACGTTATTAGCAATGGACGAAGAATAGATTAAAATGCATTAAAAATAAAAAAATTAAGATATTTTAGACTATATAAAGAAATAGCAATAGATGGGAAAATACCACAATATATCTTCTTTTTCATACCTGCAGTTACAGAAACGTGCGATCATTTTTGATATAGATAGATCTGTGAACTAAATTTTAAAAGTTAGTTTTCGCATGCAGTCAAATGTTACATCTACTTAGTGCTATTCTATAGTATGGAGAATTGAACCGTAAAAATTGTGGTTGCTGCTAGTCTAGAAGCCTCATTATGCGCAATTAAAAATATCGAGCATTACAGCAATCCGTGAGAGGTAGGATAAAGGGTCAGAGAAGAATGGGAAGAAGAACTATGTTACCCTTAAAAGACAACGTGAACACGAACGGGTATGTAACATGTAACCTCAACAGTATTTCAAATAACACGAGACAGAGAGACATATGAAGCAGAACTGGCCACAAACCTTCAGTTAAGACAGCATTAGAAGAAGGCGCTCAAGGTTTGTTTCCAGTAATTCCAACGTATCAGGGATCGTTCATCGCGTCACCTTCCTGTAGCTCTACCTTCCACTATTCAAGTTTCTATGGCTCCTAATGAAGATCTTTCAAATCCGGCTACTTCGAAGCTGTTGAATTTAGTCCTCTATGGCAGCGTTGGTCTATTTTACATAGAGTATTCTTCGCAAACACTAGCAAAAGAAGTGCTTGTAGAAGAAGAATAATGGATGTTCAAGGTTTGCTTCAACTGATTTAGTTACTGGGTTTACTCCTCGCATTAGCGATCCTCCATAGCGTCGTCTTCCTTAGTTCTAGCTTCCAACATTAAAGTTTCTATGTCTCCTCATGATGACATCGAAGAGCTTTAAGATCCGGATACCTCGAAGCGGTTGAATTTTGTGCACTATGAAAGCGCTGATCTACGGTATATAGATTACTTTTTGCCAACACTAGAAAAATAAGTGCTTGCAGAAAGAGACGATGCATGTTCAAAGTTTGCGTACAGTAATTTAGTTGTTTGGTCTGTCCATTGTATTGAGGATCATACATAGCCTCGTCTTCATGTTTAATTTTTCACCATTAAACTCTGTGTTACTCCTCATGATGCCGCCGAAGAGCTTTAAGATCCAGATACTTCGAAACGGTTAAATTTCGTCCACTATGGAAGCGCTGGTCTACGGTATATACGAGGATGATTTGACGGGACGTGAGACTCGACTACTAGTGCCCTCTAGCGGTAAAAATTAACATCATTTTCGAGTTCCGCCATCTTTTTTATGCTGACAAGTGAAGTTTAGTTGATCTGTGGCGTTCAGTTAAGAAATTGCAACGGTTTAAAGACGACGCTTAAGTGGAAAATCCTAAAATGGATAAAAACGCTATTCGTGGTACGATTCAATATTTGTTTTTTAAGAAGCTAAACACGACTGAAATTTTGGCCGATATGCAGCAAACATTGGGTGACAATGCTCCTTCGAAAGCAACGATTTGTCGCTGGGTTGCACGATTTAAACGTGGTGATTTGAGCATTGAAGATGATGAACAACCAGGACCATGATATTGTTTTGAAGGATCGAAGAATAAACATTGACGAGATAGTTAGGATCGTAGGCATATCAACTGAGCGCATACATCATATTTTACACGTAGAATTGGGCATGTCTAATCTGTCAGTAAGATGGGTGTCGCGCTTGCTGAATGCTGATCAAAAACGAGAAAGAGTGCGAACATCAAGCGACAATTTGAAGCTGTTTAACAAAAATTAGGTTGATTTTCTGCGCCGCTTTGTTACGGTCGATGAAACTTGGATTCATCACTACATTCCCGAATCAAAACGCCAACCGCAACAGTGGAAACATCATGGCAGTCCTCCACCAAAGAAGGCGAAGTCGTTTTCATCGGCCGGGAAAGTAATGGCTACGATTTTTTGGGATTTGAAGGAGATACTTCTCATCGACTATCTCACAAAGGGCCAAACCATCAATTATGCTGCACTTTTGGAACAACTAAAAGCAGCAATTACTGAAAAAAGACTCGGAATGGTTCGAAAAAAGGTGCTCTTTTGTCATGATAATGCTCCTTCCCATTCCAGTCGCATTGTTCGTGAGAAATTGGATCAACTTCGCTTCCAGGTTATCCCCCACCCACCTTACTCGCCAGATCTTGCTCCGAGTGACTTTCACCTATTCCCGAAGCTCAAACTTTTCCTTGCCGGAAATAAGTTTAAGACGGACGAAGAAGTAATTGCTGCAACGGGCCAATATTTTGACAGCCTTGAAGAAGGTCACTACAAAACAGGCATAATGGCACTTCAGCGTCGCTGGTCCAAGTGTGTTGATGTACGAGGAGAATATGTTGAAAAATAAAAAAAATTAATGCTCTAACTCATGTCTTTCATTTCGAGTCTCACGTCCCGTCAAATCATCCTCTTAGAGATTACTCTTCGCCAACACTAGAAAAATAAGTGTTGGTAGAAAAAGACGACTGCATGTTCAAGGTTTGCTTACAGTAATTTAGTTACTAGGTCTGTCCATCGTATTGGGGATGTTCATGGCATTGTCTTCCTATAATTCTACCTTCCAATTAAAGTGTCTATGACTCCTCATGATGCCACCGAAAAGCTTTAAGAACCGGATACTTCGAAGTGATTCAATTTGCAATATGGAAGCCTTGGTTTATGGTATTTAAAATATCCTTCGCCTATAACAGAAAATAAAGTGCTTACAGAAGAAGAAGGTTGTATGTTTAATGTTTGGTTAGAGTAATTTGGTTACTAGGTCTGCCCATCGTATTGGGTAGCGTCCATGGCGTCGTCTTCCATCATTAAAGTTTTTATGACTCCTTATGTCAACGAAGAGGTTTACGATTCGAATATTTTGAAGCGGTTAAATTTCGTCCACCATTAAAACGTTTTTCTATAATAGTATTTAGCATAACCTTTATCGGCCCGAGAAAACGAAGAGCTTGCAGAAAAATAAGGCTGCATGTTCAAAGTTTGTTTCCAGTAATTTAGTTACTAGGTGTGCCCATCGTATTGGGGGTAGACCATGGCGTCGTCTTTCTGCAGTTCTACATTCCACCATTAAAGCTTCCATGCCTCCTCTTGATGCCATGGAAGAAGTTTAAGATCCGAATACCTCAAACCGGTTCAATTTCGTCGCACCATGGATGCGATGGTCTATTGTATATAGTGTTTTTTCGCCAACTCCAGAAAAAAAATTCTTGCAGAAGACGCAAGTTGTATTGTCAAGGTTTGCTTCTAATAATTTAGTTACTAGGTCTGCCCATCGTGTTGGGGATCGTCCATGGCATCGTTTGCCGGTAGTAAGATCCGAATACTTCGAAGAAGTTGAATGTGGTATATATAGTACTCTTCCCCAACACCAGCAAACGAGGTGCTTCTAGAGAACGAAGGCTGCATGCTCAAAGTCTTCTCCAGTAATTTAGTTACTAGGTCTGCCCCACGTGGTGGTGATCGTCTATGGCCTCGTCGTCCTGTAGTCTCTGCAACTCCTCATTATGTTAACGAAGAGCTTTAAGATACGGATAGTTTGAAGCTGTTGAATTTCGTCCACTATGAAAGCGTTGGTTTATGGTATTTGGTCAACACCAGAAAAATAAGTGCTTGTAGAAAAGAAGGCTGCATGTTCAAGGTTTGCTTCCAGTAATTTAGTTATTAGGTTTGTTGATTGGGGATTGTTCATGACGTCGTATTTCTGTAGTTCTGCCTTCAACCATTAAAGCTTCTATGCCTCCTCTTGACGTCATGGAAGAAGTTTAAGATCCGAATACCTCAAACTGGTTGAATTTCGTCGCACTATGGATGCGATGCTCTATTGTATATAGAGTGTTTTTCGCCAACTCCATAAAAATCAATGCTTGCAGCAAACGAAGGTTGTATTGTCAAGGTTTGCTTCTAATAGTTTAGTTACTAGGTCTGCTCATCGTGTTGAAGATCGTCCATGGCATCGTTTGCCGGTAGTACTATCTTCTACCAAGTCTCTATGACTTCTTATGATCTCACCGAAGAGCTTTAAGTTCCGAATACTTCGAAGAGGTTGAATGTCGTCCGCTATGGAAGCATTGCTTATGATACATATAGTACTCTTCGCCAACATCAGCAAAAGAGGTGCTTCTACAGAAAGAAGGCTGCATGCTCAAAGTCTCCTCCAGTAATTTAGTTACTAGGTCTGCCCATCGTGGTGGTGATCGTCTATGGCGTTGTTTTCCTGTAGTCTCTGCAACTACTTATGATCTCAACGAAGAGCTTTACGGTACGGGTACTTTGAAGCTGTTGAATTTAGTCCACTATGGAAGCGTTGGTCTATGGTATTTAGAGTAATCTTCGTCGACACCAGAAAAAAAGTGCTTGTAGGAAAAGATGACTGCATGTTCAAGGTTTGCTTTCAGTAATTTAGTTATTAGGTTTGTCTATCATACTGGGGATCGTCCATGATGTCGTCTTCCTGTAGTTCTGCCTTCCACCATTAAATCCTGTATGAATCCTCATGACGCCATTGAAGAATTTTAAGAACCGGATACTTCAAAGTGGTTGAATGTTCTCCACTAGGGAAGCGTTGGTCTATGGTATTTCAGGCACCCTTTACCATCACCCTAAAATAAAGTGCTTGCAGAAGAAGATTACTTTCAGTAATTTAATTACTAGGTTTTCCCATCGTATTAGGGATAGTCCATGGCGTCGTCTTCCTGTAGTTTTTATCTTCCACCATTAAAGCTCATGGTGTCATGGAAGAAGTTTAAGATCCAGATAAGTACCTTAAACCGTTTGAATTTCATCCACTATTGATGCGTTAGTCCATAGTATATTGACTGCTGTAAGGAGGAAGAAAATGGATGTGGTGAGAGTGCCATATATGTAATACAGTTATAAACTATAAAAGTAATTTCTGGAATTGGATGCAGAACTAAGTTTATTGTCAATCAATGGCATCATATGAATTGGATAGCAGGGAATGGTTTTTCTGGAAGTGGTTTACATCGAGCTTGTTAGCAGAGTGGGCGTCTTGTGGTGTGGATAGAAAGTTTTTCATCTGTTCGAGTTCTAATTCACCAAGCTTGTTATTGAAGTGACATCTTATAACTTGCATCTAGTCGAGGTTCTTGATACTAGGTCGTGTGGCTTGAGAATTTTGGAAGGAAAACGTGGAAGGCGTTTGCTGCTGATCAGGCAGTTCTGTTGGAGAAAAGTGGTAGGTGTCTTATCGTGTTTGGCTGGGAAGTCTTTGCGGTGTTTGGTTGAGTTCGTACTGGGATTTGTCTGGACGTTAGGAGTTTTCTGTGAGACTACCGGATGTATTTGGCTTGGTAAAGGAAAGTATCGAGGTCCATGGACAGGTGATAGGCTACAAGTATTTATGTAAAATATAGAAAGAGTGAAGTGAGGTAATTTTAAGGAGGGAAGCACTTACTAGTTGATATTTGTTGAATTACATGTAATGTAACAAGGAGGTATTTGTAATTGATGTTGTACTTGCATAATTTAAAGTGACAGTGACAGGCGTACATGTTGTCACAAAATTAAAAAATGAATTTTCAGGAATAAAAGCAGTCTTGATTATGAGGGAATCCGACCTGTGTTTTCAGTTAAGAGTAAATGTTTTTTATCGGAGCTAGAGATATTTAATAATATTGATAATTCATAATTTATAAAAGGGTAAATGAGTTACTTAAATTCATTTTAAAAGATAATTGCTTGAAAATAAACTAAAGTATAGTAAAAGTCAGACATAATAGCTAAAGAATAATAATGATTGTTATAAAACTATGTACACACGTAAAGACCATTATAACATAGTCAATTATAACAATACATATGGAGGACACATTAATAATTTACCTAGAGTAAGAGAAAAGGAATTAGAGCACTAATTGTTATTTTTTGTTTGTCAATGTAGTCACCACCTTTCTTTCATGTTTAGCAAACTAGTTGCTAACAGGTTCCAATAATGGTCCCAGGTTTCATCTCCTGTCACTATTTTGTACATCTTTGCATATGTTTCTAGTAAATCCAACTTGAACGAATCCTAGTTTTCAGGCAAAATGTGTGTTTCTGCTACCTTCAGATGTCGATTTTAACAACCATCGACTCTACCTTTATGTATGATTTCTGGTCAGTAGCCTTCCAAAGTTAATAATTTTATTACTCTTCGGTGCTCTAATTTAACTAAACTCAGCTTTAACAACAAACCAATATGCAGGAAAGCAACGATATGCCATAAATGGATGACACTTTTCACATTAACTAGATAGGTTATTAATATACCTACTGGCTCTCGTAATATGTAAAAGCGCCAATTATTGCAACAAGTAGTAATAGCGAGCGATGAAAAATGTCTGCCTAGAGCTCATAAATGTATTAAGCAGTTAAAATTGCAGTAGATTCAATTGAAAACTTAATTTACACCATCGAGTCATGCCAGACAGAATTATATCAAAGACGTAGTGCAAGCATGTCCCGTTGCTTTTTACAAAAATAAACAGCCCGTCGTTTTCACGTCGCTTTATTAACCCACTTCGCGCAGTAACAATAACAGGACGTACTTCCACGAATATATCTCAGGGAAATAAAAAAAAGTAGCCATTAATCCATAATCGACCTGCTGAAACTATCAATTGTTTGGTCTGTAAGGAGTGGTATTTACATTACAGTTGGCGTGGCGTCACATCCGGCACTGTAAGTTTGTTGAAACGTGGCCAAGGAGCTATTATACAGTTTAAAATAATAATGGAAGTCTGGGCAACAGCATTAAATGCAAATTCCAAAATGTAATCTGCGCTTGCACCTTCGGTGCGATTGCTTCGTGCGGCTCGCGTGCCTTTTGATTGTTCGTTGCTAATTTTAATCAGCTGGGACTCCTTTGAATGTTTGTCCAGCGCCACATTTCTTTAAAATATGTTTGAAGCATTACAATTTGCAACAAAACAGTAAACATTTGCAAATTGCAAGTTGACTAAATGCTGAAGCTATTTGAAAGTTCACAATTCTATGCTTTTAACAGTTTTTTGCTTTTGTAAGAGAATATGTATGCTTTTGGGCTACGATAACTGTCTAAATTAAACTAATTCCCTACAGATTGTGTTATAGCTGTCACCATTGCTTTTCTGAATAGGATTATACAGGGTGTTACGGAAATTTAATAATTTTAACCAGCGATAGAGCTCACCAAACTGAACACATGTTCTACCGTTTTTCTTTTAATTGTATGCTTTTGCAATCATATATATCCTCTACATTTGAAGAGCCATTAAGCAATCAAATATAAATTAAAGGTAAACGACACAACTACGTTAAAACTGCAGAGATTGGTCACACAAAAACATGCAGTTAATAATTTAGATATCTCAAGTAATAACGTACGGTAGTGACCAGATGTTAACTAAAAGTTGTATCAGTACATAGGCAGTTCTTATTAGTTGTGTGCCATTAAATTAAAATATTTTTCCATTTTAACTCCGTTTTGGGGGTGTTTTCAAAAAAATTACTTAAGAAAAGTTGTTCAGTTTCCTGAGATCTCTTGTGGTTAAATTTATTATTAAGTGGACTTCAGTAACACCCTGTTTACTTTATCTGGGCTCCAAATAATTATAAAATACTGAAAACTATAATTTATGCAGGGCAGTCTAAAAATGTCGAAGAATATGTTATGATGATCTATTGCAATGGTTGACTAACTAACACGAAAATGAAAGATTTCAAATTGATCACAGAATTAATATTTTATTTAGTGCAAGATAAAGTCAGTATTTTACACAAATAAAAGCACGTGATATGAGTAGCAGTAACTATAAGTTGATTGAGAAAGGTTAGCATTAGATAAGGCAGAATCAAGAGGGTTGCGTTTAGCATTTTATTCATCATTGATGTTTGGAATGGCAAGCGCCGATTAATTTATGTAGCTGACAGATTTGAGTTTGGTTACGTCAATACAATAGTGTGAATGTAATATATGACCGAGATGGTTTGTGAAGTTACAAAAATTATATGAGCGTTAGTATCAAAAATACAGGGTGTTAATTAAGTACGTAGACAAACTTTAAGGGGTGATTCCTTGCACAATTGTAAGGTAAAAAGTTCATACAAACATGGGACCTAAACGGCTTCGTTTTCAAGATACAGGATGTTGAAGTTTAAACAACTTTTTTTTCAAAAATCTGGAAAACGCCTAAAGGTATTCAAATGAAACTTGGTGAGGTTAGTATTTCATAAAGTGGCATTGTTTGGTTAAAATAAAATAAATGCATTTCCACCAGTGGCGTGCATCGGGGCCACCTCAGCTATTTTATTTTAGAAAAATCTGGTACGCCACCGTTTTTTAGCCAATACGACAAGATTTTTAGCTTCATCCTCGGAAACTGTACAAAATATTTATCTTTTATTTTTTTGATAGAATAAACCATTTTTGAGAAAAATGGAAAATATGTAACAGCAATTTCGTTCATTAGACGTTAATAGGACCTACAGTTTAAAGAAGTTTTAAAAAATATTATTTAATAACAAACAATCTTACAATAGCTACACAACGTTTGGCAAAAAACAGTGGCGTGTTTTCTAAAATAAGGTAACTGAGGTAGACCCGATATACGCCACTGGTGGAAATAAATTAAATTTATTTTGACCGAACAATGCCACTTTATGAAATACTAACCTACACCAAGTTTCATTAGAATACCACCACCCGTTTTCCAAATTTTTGAAAAAAACATTTTTGTTTAAACATCCTGTATTTTGAAAACGAAGCCGTTTAGGTCCCATGTTTGTATGAACTTTTTATCTTAGAATTCATCAAGGAATCACCCCTTAAAGTTCGTCTACGTACTTAATTAACACCCTGTATTTACCTAATCTGATTTTTGCCATTTTTGGTGTTTGAATTCAAATTACACAATTTTTTATACGTGCTGGTCATCTTTGGGTTTACAGTCAATTTAAGGTTAAAGCTGTCAGAAACGAATTTGAGTAATTGCCATACTGGTTGATTTGTCATACACAAAAGCATTTATAATACTAGCTATTGAACCTACCTATGTCAAAAAGAGTTTTTTTCTCATGCTAGACCGGAGCTTTACTTTAATTAATTGGAAATCGATAGAATACAAAGAGCAATAAACCATTTATTTAGCAGGTAATTACAACATCATTTTAATAAGTCCTGAGATTGACACAATATTGAATTCTATCATTAAAACTAATTGTAAATTGTGGTGATTTGCTCTAGTTGTTTATTTATATTTTTATTAAAACCCTTTATAGTTAAGGGCATCATTTCACTATATAATTTTGAATTTCATGGCGAAACATCCTGTACAAAAGCTTCAGTAGAGTAACAGTGCTTTTATGAGAAGATACTGTTGCTAGGAAAGATACGTTTTTATGAAGAGAGATTGCAGGAACTATACTGTTAAAGATAGAGAACTTGCAGAAAGAAAATGTAGGTAGGTTTTACTCCAAAGGGTTTTGAAAAAAAATTATTAAAAGCGGAAAGAACGAAAGTTCTTAGAGAGGCGTAGAAAGGTTTGTAAGAAGGAAATAGTTTAAGAGACGTGGATTTTTGAGAGAGATTTCAAAAATACCTTAGCCAGGAAAGAGTGTTCTCGAACAAGAAATTGGAAGAAATATACTTTTCAAGGAAGAACATTTTAAGGAAAGGGCTTTTTAGCAAGATCTCTTAGAAAGAGTTTTAATGATAATAATTTTTCAGAATAGATAGAGATATTTCCGTGTCTCCCTTCCCTTTCATTCTTCCCGCTTTTAATAAATCTTTTCTTTAAAACATTTTGGATTAAAATCTACAGTTTCAAGGCTTTCTTTCTGCAAGATCTCTGTCTTTAACACCATACTTCCTGCAATCGCGTTCGTAAAAACAAGCGAAGCGCGTCTTCGTTTTCTCGATGTAAATGATACTGTAAGCATTGATTCAGGATTTCTTCTTTGTGAAACTGAATGCCAAAGCCGACTTCTACTTGCTTGCAGGAGTTTTAGTAATTGAAGATTATTCATTGGTCGAAAAAAACACGGTTTTGAACGACTCGCATTTTCTTCTATAGCATGCACTAGTATTAAATTTAATTATTAGTGTGCATGACAATGGACGTATGGAGGGAGTAACTGTCTTATTGCCGACATATTATTTGTCCTATAAAATCGGTTAAGAGGAATACTACGTAGAAAAACTTATTTAACGACAATTAATTTTTCTACGGCTTTTCAGATATAAAAATTGAAAGCTTTAATAATTTAAAAAAATGAAAGGTAATATACATAAGCTATTTGTTCCCAGTTCCCATGTGATAGAAGAGGCTATTAAATAGGCAGCACCCATCACGTAAAAAGAAAATAGGAAAAACTATAACATATAAACTGAGAGAAGAAGAAATGCGTAAGCAACACACAAGATATCAAGAGAGGGATACAACTAAACGGACAAAACAAAGGAGTGTAGCAAACATGGAAAAAATCAAGAAATGTGTTACTAAAGCAGCGGTAGCGGCATGTGGCAAAGCGGAAACATACGGTGTACTGGACAGAAGAAATAAAAGAGGAAGTGGGCTTGAAAAACTCACTCTGGAACAAATACGCCAGTACTAGAAAAATAAAGACTAAGAGGCATATAAGAACTAAAAAATGGCCGTCAAAATTAAGTTTAAGAACGCAAAGATGGCAGCCTGGGAACAGTTCAAAATGGAAGAAAATTTTAAAGAAAACCAAAAATATGTTACAATCCTTTTGAGGAACTTGAGAAAAGGTAAAACGGCACAATCGAAATTCGTAGAGATATAGTTCAAAACTGGTAGGAGTACCTTATAGAACTGCTGGTAGGTAATGAGAGGCAGGATAAGGAATTAGCACTAAAGGTGAACCACAGTGAAGACTCTATTGAGGACCCGCAGCAGTAACTGCTTCCTTCTATTTCGTATGTATCTCTCATTTCAGGTTTGATATTACGTATAGTATGTACGAAAGAATCCAAAAGCAAAGATTAAAGGAAGAGAGCAAGGAACAACCAGAAGAGGAACAGTTTGGCTTCAGACGAGGAAGAAGTATGCACAATGCTATATTTTCATTAAAACAACTAAGTGAAAGAAGCCCTAGACCATGACCAAAAGCTATAATTCTGTTTTATAGATTTTAGCAAAGCATTTGATAGCGTACCTAAGACATAAAACAGTGTGAATGGTAGATCAGCAGAAACAGATGGGTAAATACGAAGGTGCAATCAGTTGTGATGGGCCAATTCGTGCCACTATACATATATATATTTCATATCCGTTTTTCATATACTGCTAGTAATAAAGCTGAACCGTATTTCTCATTATGTACCAATTAATTTGAAGTGTATATATCACGGGTGCGGAAGTGGAATTTGCAAGACAGCGGCTTTGCAGCAGTGTGGTTAAAAATAGAACGAAGCCAGAGGGTTGAAACGATTTGTGAATAACTTCAACGATGTCGTAAGGGTCAGCAGGGGCAGTCGCAGCCAAACAAGCGACTCGTGCTTGCGTCGTCCCATATAACCCAAGGTACGACGCTTGATAATAAAGGCACCAAAGTGCACAGCATAGTGAGGCGTTGGCATTAATGGCCGCCGACACGTGATGATCCTGAGTGGGAACCCAGACTAAAAAGGCATCAAACCACCTTGGTAGCATCACCAAAGGGTTGCTGTATCTTCCATAGAAGGAAGTCGTCTAAACGCAACAGAAGCATTACTTTTGTCCAAACTCGAGGACACTTGGGAATAACCGAAAGCAAGGTTACTTTCTATTTAAAATTGCAATACGAAGTGAGAAGCGATTGCAACATATTTGGCAATTGTTTCAATGGATGACTGCATATCAAAGATAACGGGGGTTTACCCCCAGCCAACACGAAGTTACTGCGTCATCTGCTAACGCAGCGCGTCAGCTTGAATTGAATATGAATAGACATCTTTACCTAGTGCATTTGTGCGCGGAATTCAAATACATTTCGCACTATCAGAGTTTTACTTTGCGTCGACAGTTAACGCACTATCTAAGGTGCTTTCAAGCATGTAGCGTAGTCTTGTTATATGAAGATTGTGTATTCCTTCATTTATTTTGATGTAATAACGCAAGTAGAAACAGCTTTCGCTCGTAGACACTTAGGTACATTAAGGAGCTTATATCGTTGACAGCTTTACTGCGGTTTGGATGTCGTTTATTCTTGGTGTTTTATGTACCTGCATTTCCTTATCTTTTTATGTAAACTGTTGGGATTTTATTGTTGGAAATGTTTGCATGCATAATTTCAGCATTTCAGGTGACAAGGAGCAAATCCAGAGCAATATTAGCTTTCCTTGGCCGCACTGACGCTTTTAATACAGCTTTATGTCTCTACGACTGATTAAGCTAGCGAACCCAGCGCAATATAAATTAATAGTACAGTAGAGTACAGGGCTAAGTAGACATACTGGTAAACAGTCGATAGCAATTTACTAGCATGGTGGTCATAGCCAGGTCAGACAGAGACTTACAACGATACTTGGAAATATGGAACACGGTATTAAACAAAAGTAATATGAAAATAAACACTGCGAAAATAAATCAGATGTTAATATCTAAAAGACTCGAAGAGCTGAATAGCAGAATCCGAAGCAGCAACAACGTATACTATGTCATAACTAATAGTTTGATAAAGAAAAAAGAGGTAGCCACTATAAAAAAGACAGGAATGGGGAATCCAGACAGCGAAATTGACATCTTTAGGATGTATAGTAAGAAAGACGAGATGGCATAGAATAGAAAATACAAAATGTAATAACAGGAATGATCTTAATCCACACAAGTGGGACAAGAGACACTACCTGCTGTAGGCATTCACTCTTAACACATAAACCAAAAATCGCTACCTGAATATTAGCATATACCTAACCTCCAAGCGTCAAAGCAAACATTTACCTGGTAAGGATGTAAATTACAAAAGCTAATTAATCGAAATAACCGTTTTAGATGAGCCTAACAAAACCAGGAAACACCACATTACCCGTGAAGGGAGTATGCGAAAAATCCAAACTAAACATACGGCTGTCCCCAAACGGTTAATGTTGCAGATACAATCACCTACATCTTTTAAATTCGCATAGATTTTAAGAAAAACCACAGGTGAGGTAGATAACTTTAGAAAATAAGCAGAAATAGTTGAAATTGTTGCATTCATAAATTGGGAACTATTCCATAGCCATGATAGATGAATATAGTCTTTAATCATACTTTATTTTGTAATAGTAATCCTAATAACTTTATAAGTTTAACCCTATATACGTTGCAACAGTGTACTGCGTGTTGTATAATATGATTCTTTAGAACGAGCAGTTTTAAGCAAAATAGTTTGTAAAGAGTTGGCAAGAAAACGGATGTTAAAAGTTTTCCAAAATTAAAGCTTGAAAAAGACATTTTTTCAGTATACTGCTGCTAGCAGCAGTGGGTAATCTAGTTATATATGGAATTAAGGACAGAGATTTTAAACAACAATAATTTGAATTAAAGCGAATATGCAGAAGAGAGGAAAAGAAGATAATTTTAAGAATTTTTAAAATAAAGAAAAAGAAAATAGAGTTTGCAAAAAAGAGAGTTTTAAAGGAGAAGCTTGCAAGCATAAGGATCTTCTGTTTTAATCTAGATCTTCTTTATGCACAATTTAAAAAATCCCTAACCACACAAATATTTAATAGCCGTTAATTACGTATTTCGACAGCCAAACTGTCATCGTCAATGAAATTCTTCACTGATGAATCGGTGAAGAGCATATCTTCGACCAACTTTGTCGTGTTAGTTTCTCCTAGGCTACGAAAGATGACAGCTTAGCTGTCAACATACGTATGTAGCGGTTGTTGAGGTTATGGGTTCTAACGAATTATGTCAGTTCAAACCACAGGGTCCAGCAGTGTTTTAATTTTATTATTTATAGCAATTTGTTTTATCGCCAGGAGAATTCCATACAGTTAAAAATAGGATAGATAGCAGGGATTGTTTCGCTATGTTGAGTGATCAAATAAATTGCCGATCGAGTTGACTGATGTTACATTATATTTTTATTTGATCAGTGGAAATAACCTACAATAGCATGTCGAGTAACTAAACCTGTTTATTTAATCAAAAATTAAAATATTAGGCGAGTGGGTGTGTGGATGCGTATGACTTACATACCAAACGGCTCAAAATTTATAAATTTGAAGGTTTGACGATTACTCATTGTTTAACATTTTTTAAATTAGAAAATCGTCAAGAATATATGGTCGCATTGAAATAATAATTACAAAAAAATCGGAGCTTCTGAGGGAATCGAAATTCGCTTATGCCAAGTGTGTCACGGGCAACTATCACAAGTAAACAAACAATCGCTTAATCTTTCAAGTGCCCAAACGTTCGATAAGCGGACAAACTTTCGACTTAATTGTTTTTAATTTCAAAATAATTTAGGTACATTTCTACTAGGGAAACTGGCGCCATCCCCAGCTGTTCCGCCACTGGGCGATACAGGACGCATTCGCATTGGTATCCCTGGCTGATGTACGCAAAAAAATATCTCGCAGGTTCAGTATGTGCAAATCATTGTGTTATATAATATAGATTTCACCAATGCCCGGTTACTGAGAGAAAACAAAGATTTACTCACGTTTACAACAGACACACAACACTGCACTCGCAAACGGATTTTAATTATTCCGCGATTGCTTAAAAACTGACGATATAATTTATCTATCCGAAAATGTCACCAAAATACGTTAATGTAATAATAACCTAATATAAAAACCAGATATTCGAAAACTAAATATTGATAAGATAAAATAATGCTAAAAGTTGCAAAGGTCACCTAGAAGTTTCGTATTTTGGTAAAAATAATATAAAACTAAGGAAGATTAGGCGATGCGCAGAGTGCGGACTTTTATGCTTTTAAGCTCCGATTTTGATATCGCCCGATAACGACCAGACTGCTTGTAACCAAGCATAAAATTAACCAGTAACCAGAAGCTGGCTGGCATCGTAACGAGCTTCCATCGAAGCCGGCCCTGCGCCGGCAATTAAATAATTTTTCAAAGAAACTCAATTTTGCCTGGCACCGATCGCCCATCCATCAAAATTCGAACATTGAAACTGCCAATTTCAGCTCTTCCCCAGCGTCGCGATTGATGCTTCGGGATTAATTTGCAGAACTTTAAAGCTGCGAAGTTTCGGTAATGATTCAATTAGGCTGAAACATTGACGTCAGTTCTGTATATTTAGAAATCAGTGACACACATTTGAATTTAACAATGGCAAAATGTCAAGTGTTTTAAATTTCTTCCAATTTTCATACCTTCAAATCCAGGAAAAACTTTAAAATATATTTTTTTAAATAGACACTGTTTTGCAATTAAGGCCTTAAGTCTACATTAGGAGACGAATACAAAATAAAAAATTCTTTGTGGTTATATTATGTACCGTTTATAGCAGAAAGACTTCCAAACAAAAAGGTGACGACTGAGAGGTCGCCGAATGTTTAGAATTAAACCAAAAAACTTTTAGATAAGATTACAATATCTCGATGTTTTTATCGGACTTCTGAGCTTGTACGTTAGGATATTGTGCCCAAAAGATGATCATTTTGAAATTCTCTATTTTAAACTTGCAATAGCGACTTCAGACCCAATCGTATTTTTAGATCTACATAATTAGAAAAAGAAATAGAGGAACGATACAACATGATATTACCATTTCCGTTTCAGAGAGCTAAACTTTTTGCATCTGCAAGAATCTTAAATATAATTTTTCAACTGTGTTTATCACAATTTTTACTCATTAAAAGAAAATTACTTCAACTGTTGGAAAGAAGTTATTTTCATAAAGCAAAAGATCTAATTGAGATACGTGAATATTTCTAAAAATACTGCGGGTATCCTAACACATTAGTTTAAAATTTCTCAGACAGATTTCAATTTCATATAAATACATTGTGTCTTGACAATTGGAACAAAATATCAATAAGAATTTAGTTTTATGATTTTATCTAATCATTCTGGTGACATTGAAACTTTAAGGATGTACTTAATTTGATCAATGTTAGCTTGGGGAGTTTCTAGCAACTGTTTAAAAGATAAAATGATATTTTGCACTTCAATATACAATAACTTAGGCACTTAATAGGGCGTTTGCTTGATACGTACAAATATCAAGAGAGACTGGAAATTCTTAAAAATTATTATGTATCTTAACTATATTTATTCTCAAGAGTTTTGTATCATTCCTGTTTCACGTTTTTGAGGTTACAATACTTCGTGAATATCATATATAACAGTACGTTTACTTAGCCCTATACTCTACTGTACTATTAATTTACATTGCTCTGGGTTCGCTAGCTTAAGCAGTCATAGAGACATAAAACTCTATTAAAATCGTCAGTGCGGCTAAGGGAAGCTAATATTGTTTTGTTGCTCCTTGTCACCTGGAATGCTGATATTATGCATGCAAACACTGCCAGCAATAAAAAACCAACAGTTTTACATAAAAAGATATATAATCTGTAAGAAAAACACAAATACAGGGGAATACATGTGCATAAAACAACAAGAATAATCGACGTCCAAACATACAGTGAAGCCGTCAACAATACTTTAATTATCTACGATCCAAAGCTATTTCTACCCGCATTATTACATAAAAATGCATGTAAAATTACACAATATTTATATAACAAGACTGTACGCTACATGCATGAAAGCACCTTAAATAGTGCGTTAATGCTCAACCGTCGACGCAAAGTCAAAATGTATTTAAATTCCTTCACAAATACACTAAAGGCGATGCTGTCCATTCTTTAAATGCGCTTGTTGCTGGAAACGCTATGCTATGAACACTGCTTTGTCACGTTCAAATCTAGCGACACGCTGTGTCAGCAAATGACGTGATGACTGCGTACTGGTTTCGAGTAATTCCCCGTTATCTTGGGCACGACTACAATATCCCACGAAGTCGCAATTATTTATTGAAACAATTGCCAAAAATGTGGCAATCGCTTCCTTACTTCGTATTGCAGTTTTAACTAGCAACTAACCTTGCATTCGGTGGCCCCCAAGTGTCCCCGAGCCTGGTCAAGAGCAATGCCTCTTTTGCGTTGCGACATCGGCTTCCTTCTATGGAAGATGCAGCAAACATTTGGTGAAGCGCTGCCCATTTGGACAAATTCACACCCGCATATCCGACACACTTATAGTGCCTGCTAATTTAATACATACTCAGACATATAAAGAATACGGTTAATCTTAGTACTAGCAGTGTATAAGAAAAGGATATGAAATGTATATATAGTGACTACACGAATTGGTCAATTACACATATCACACGGTGTTATTATGAAACCTGTTAAAAAATTTGAAAATGTGCTACTTGTAGAACCATTTCAAGACCGAAATAAAATAAATAAAATTGATAAAAATATGTTAGACAACATTATTGTCATTGTTAGATATAAGCAAAACTGTGGGTTTTTGGTCAAAAGCAAAAATATACCCAAAAGCACCAACCGAAAAAACGAAAAGAGAGGCGCTAACAAAACTAATGGAGTAAATAGAAGAAAACTACAATATTAATCATATCAGAACTATATAAGAAAACAGAGATAATTTGAAAAGGCTATCAATAAAAATTGTAATAATACAAAAGAAGAAAAAATAAAATACCGACGATATGAGACAGAGAGATTATTGCAAAGAGACAGCAAGAAGACAGGAAATTAAGAAGTAGAAGTCCCAATGATGGAAGAAATCGAGGGAATGATCAAGTTCCGAAGTTAATAAACACTAATTTAAAGGTAATTCTTAAGATAATCATTGAAAATATACAAAAGCACAAGAGAGACCAAGAATAAGAGAGCAGCCGGTAAAGATAATATTATAATAGAGCTATGAAAAGAAGGCGAAAAAATGAGTGAAAAAGAAAATACTCTTCAAGGATAGAGAAACTTGTAGCATTTGAAATCAAAAGGCGCAGACGTTTTCTTTGATTTTGGAAAATTCACGAATCGGTATAAAAGGAATATCAAATACGTTGAACATTCAATATGAACGCGTTTTCACATAATTAACAACAAATTCGCTATGAGGAAATTATTAACAAAATTGCTAACCAAATGCCTGAATACTGATCAAACGTGAATGAGTGTAATAACTACCAGATGTTTGAAAATTATACATAAATCTTTTTAGACGGAATTATTACAATGGACGAAACTTAGCTTTATTAGTATGATCCAGATACACATTTCCAAAGAGTGGAAACATGCTGGTTCTCTTGGGCCCAAAAAAGAATTATTTGCATTTTTCCGGAAAAGTGCTCGCCTTCGTTTTCTGGGATAAGAATGAAATAATTTTCACTGACTACCCACAAGAGGAAAAATCGTTCACAGGAGACCATTTCTGTTCGTAATCAACAAAACTTCGAGCCAGATTTGTGAACATATTTCAAAAGGTGTGTTGTGTTTTGCAAGATAACGCACCTGCTCACAAATCATTTGGTACTCTGCAAAAACTCAATGAAATCGGCTTTCGAATCGTCAACGATCCACCGCATTCTCCTGATTTGGCCCCTTATTACTTAAAAAGCCTTAACAGGACGAAGATTTACGTCAAGTGAGGTGGCAATCGGTGCTGTCGAGGCCTGGAAGCAGACTAAACAAACGATTTTTTTTTCAAACGGGTCAAGTCACTTTATGACGTCGTGTTAAGTGCATCGGATTGAAAGGTGACTATGTCGAATAAAATTATATCACTTGGCATATATGAAGTTTTATTCTAGAAGATTCACAATAAGCTGGATTATTACCAAACATCAGTTACTGAAGAGCTGCGAGCTAACGCGATAAAAGTGAAAACAGGGTTCTGCAAGAGATAACATCTATCCCAAACTCTTCATCGCTGCCATGGAGATGTTTTAAGAGACTTGAATTTGAAGGGAAATGTATATACGCAAATGTAGAAAGACTTAATAATCTAAGTTGATCGCAATAGACCACATCTGCAATAAATGGTAAGTGAGCTAAATGTTAAACGAAAGGAAAGAAGAATGATACTAAAGAGCAATGCCCTGTTTGTGAATTTTGGAAAGACTATAGAGTCGATGAAGCTTTAAAACGGAAGGAATCAACTTCGATTTTATGTTTATCAGTGGGAAGATCTGGACAATTTATAAAAAAGTTACTTCCCTCTCGATTTTGAAAGTGGGGCGTAAGAAAACTACCGTAGCATTACCTTGTTATTCGTTTTCCCCTATTTTTGCTTTATTTGCTAACGTTAGACCTAGCGATCTAGATCACCTTTGTTTTCTCTTAAAAGCTACTTATTGTCTATGCAAATTTAGAGGATATATTTTTTTCTGCCACGAGATTACGTTTCAGTTGCACTCTTGAATTTTTCTCCTCGTGTTATGTGGTGTTTTTTGGATCTGATAGGGCCCTCTAAATGAGGTATGTTGATTAATTAGATCGGGGAGCTCGATATTTACCTAACAAACTAAGTGGTTATTTTGACATGTTGAAGGTTGACAGGCATTCCAGTGCAATAGATAGTATTTTTCTCCCATAAGAGTGACATAGCTTGACAGTTTATTACCAGTAATACATTGTTGGACTATCTAATTGAATCTGCGCGTGATATCTTGGATTGGCTTAGCTTATCGGGTGTTCCCTGTTGGGATTTGGCGTGTTGTCTGCTCTATTTTGCGAATTTAAAATATTGTCACCGTGTATAGTAAGGCCACACTTAGTAACTTCTGTCGGCGATCAGGTCGCTTATTGGCCTCCTTATTTTCGATTTATTCTCTTTTAGTTTCGAAGTGAGTAACTTGGACTTTAGCTAAAAACAATTTATTGAAAGACCTTGCGTTTGACCCTTTATAGAGATTTGTGAAATAGTGATTGATGCTTCTCCGTTATTTTCATTTCCTTGTGGGCGTTTAGTATGATGAATCTAAGGAAATACACCAGCTGATAAATCTATTGAAAATAGCAGGTTCCTAGGTACGGTCTTTGAACAATTGTAGGCCATTTGCCCTTAGCAATTTTCATCCTACTTTTAAATGTCTCTTGATAAATCTGCACCTCATGATTACGCTGCGTAGGAATGTTGAACCGCTCCGCTTCTGTGCACCAATGGCGTTGTATTATCTCAGGTATTTTGATTATGTTTACATTTTTGAGTATTTTTAGAGTTTTTGGATTGATGTAGTTTATATATCGACAGACTCTATGTATCAACAAACTTTCCCGATTGTGATTGGAATTTATGGTGGCGACTTTAGTTCTTTTGGCTTCATTTTTGTAGGACGCTGGATGCTACATATAAGCCAATATCTTGCTTTCATTTAAATACATATTTTGCTGTAATTCAGCAGGAATTATAAACGTATAGATAAATTATTAATTTATGTATACTCCCTAACTAACTTGAACTTTGTGTATGCGTGTGTTGCGCGTATATTTGAAATTACATACGTTATGCTGTAAACGCAACGTGTAAACGTCGCGCATTTAATATGGGTTTGCTTTTATTACTTACGTGTAAATATCATAGAGGTCAATATCTTATTTTGGTACGAGGAACTGCCCTCTTATATTATTTATTAACATGTTGTAAAACAAAAATATCAATTTAATTGCGCTGCATTTATATCTAGTTCTTACTGTAATAGGTTATAGCTTATCTAAGAGCCCTGCGTCTGATAAGTGTAGTTTTCTTCTCTGGAATGTAAGTTGCGATTTCCATATTGTTGGGGAATCTTCCAACTTAGATTCGTGAGTCGTTGGACAATCAATTTAAGGGCGAATCTATTTGATTTTGATCAATTTAGTGTTAACCCACTCCCTCCTCCGGAGTAGCTTAGGTGGCCCGTTGAACGTTAGATACTGGTTACGGGACTGTTTTGAGTATTCGCTATTCATAGCTTGCTGTCCGGCTTGTATTGAGGTGTTGAATATTATCGTTTAGTTTATTTTAGTGCTATGAGTATTAGAGTGTTCGACGGTGACAACAGTTGCATGTGGACAAAATCGCAAGCTATTAAAAGCATTTGTTTTCACTTGTTGCTCTCGGGAGATTAACTAACTTGATCGCAAAAGAAAATTTATTCTTACAAGCGATGCTTTGACCTATAATAATTTAGTTTGTGTAAATTGCAATTATGAAAAGCCTTTGAACGCATCTAGACGAAATTGGTCGGTGAGATCCTGGTCCTAACCGGCGCTGGCGCATTCCTTCTAATAACTTAGCTCTACAAATTGCTCCAAAGCAGAGCCTAACGAATTCCCGGCGTAATTAAAGGTCGTCAAATTTAATTAGTTTATTTGCTTTTGGCTACCGAGTTAATTGCCAGCTTAATTTTGAGGCATTTTTATTTCAGGTGGCCATAATTCCAGCCCGAATTCCAGCTTTCCGCGTTTTGACGGACGGGTTAACGGACGAGAGCAGCCTTGCCCAGTAATAACTTCATATAATAAAAATCCTAAATGGGCCATTATTCCGCCCGGAACAATAGAGTGATATATAACGCGTTTGTCTATAATAATCGGCCCAAACGGCCCAAACTGGCGGCTTCGGCCGTCAGTTTTTGATAAAGGTTTAAAACGCTCAAACTGAACTGAATTCCGTTTATTTCTTTTTCCAAATGAATATTCCTTATCTGATCGAAAAGATAATTAGTATGTATTGAAATTTCAAGTCATCTTACAGATATTTATCGATGTATAGATACAGCCTGTCCCGCTCGAGTGGTCTGCACGTCGGCCGGGCCTCTCGCTCGCTCGCGCTGCAGCGCCATCTGCCCCTTTCGCCGCAAGCGAGCTGCCAGTGGGGCTCGAGATGTAAAAGGATCAATTTATAGCAGTATTTTCTTAAAATGCACCAATCATGTATTATAATTGTTAATATACCATACTTGTATATCTGGACAAGCTACAGCCGAGTCATTTAAAATTAGTCGATAGCAGTTTTTTAACAACAAAATTCGTGGCTGGTCTGGATGCGACGCTCCTTTGTTGCTTTTTAAATCAAAACGCTGGCATTCAGGTACATTGTTTACATTTGCCATGATTAATTCCCGCGCCGTTTATTGGCCGGAATTATGGATGCCTGCTATTAAGCTGTAAGATGAACAAAGACTGGCGATATTTTATAGCGCACTCGGGCTATAATCTTAGGAGAAACTATAGCAATTTGCTGTGGTGAAACCTTTCTAAATGTTAAAACATTAAGAATTAGATCTACATTGTAATTATTATATGACGTTGTGGCAATTCTTAAATGTGAAAATACAATTTATGGCAGTTGTCAGGTCTCCGACTGGAATTCAATTTGTGTGCTTGTTTTGTGATTTATTGCGACTATTTTTATCGTGCCTGGAAAACATTATAAACAATTTTTGGAAACCTTCCTCTGTACATATCTAGTATTTGTAAAATGCAAAACACAATTAAGAAGGGTTATTTAAAACATTTTTCAAATTAGTAAACATGACATGCTTCTCATGATTCTTACCTATCTTTGAATATGTTACAGTATTCAATACATATTTATGCTATAAAATCACTCTACTAACGAACCGACCTAAGGAACAAGTTGGTTTTAGAAAAGGCTTCAGTACCATCGATCTGTCCAAGTTACGCTTGACCATAATTGATTTAAGTTAATTTTAGGAAATAATATGTAACATTTAGTTTACAATTTGTAATATTGCGGCCTACTTGAGTATATTTATATGTTGTATTCCTTAATTCATGTTTTAGCTCGAATTGCAATCGCTTGTCAACATTTGTAATTAAATATAGCTTTATCTGTACGCAGCTCGTACAATAACTGGAAACATTGTATATATACAGAGTTGTAAGCTATTTAACTTAGATACAGCTCTAATAACGGCTGTGTTTGTTTCATTGTGTGAGATAGCGTAGGCTACAATTGCTAGTACAGGACGGTTAGATCTGGCCTTCTTGCTCACACACAACCCTTCAATAATTACTAAACATATTAGGCTGGTTCCATTAATCAACAAATTTAGGTTCTTTGAATTACTTCATAAAAGTACAATATTTGAGAATACTACAGGCTGATCATCTACGGTACCAATACTAAAATTCCCTTAAACTCAGTAGAATTGCCAAGATTTGAAGGGTTCAGGATAGGCTCTCGGTAAAGAGCACCTCTAAAAGATATTGTCAAAAATGCAACCACACACATTAAAATTGGCGAAGAAACAAACACGAAAAAAATACCGTTAAAGGGAGGTGTTAGACAGAAAGATACGAATTCTCCCAAACATAGACTGTATTTAATTATTTGCGTTTCGCAAATATAGCTATAATCGTTGAAAGCGAGGTAAAATTAGAATAAATGCTAGCTGACCTCAACCTAGCGTCGCAGATCATAGGGCTCCAAACGAACTCTAAAAAACAAAAAAGTTCAACACACACAGACCATGTCAAGAAAACCTACAGATTATAGAGACATTTGGCGAATATATCTACTCGACCATTTTAGTAAGTTGGGAAAACAAAATCAAATTGCTGAAATCACAAGAAGAGTCAACCTGGTTGGATACATTTGTTAAACTCAGCGGGTCATGAGGAAATCAAGAATTGCGGATAGATTTTAGCAAAAAAGTGTAACAGTACGAGAGGTATTTCTCATTTGGATACTTGAAATTTGAACAAGAAGTCTTGCACACTTTAATATTTGCTCTGTTTGTCCGGTTTGCGAGCGATAGTGAACTCTGTAACTACTTCAGGTCGCGGCTATGCAAGATAATTATTTGCCAAAACAAAAGCTGGTCCACCCGTGTAGTGTTCTCGGGATAAACCAACTTCAAACAATACACACAAGAAAGGCAAGAGGGGTCAATATGTTTACAATTGAATTCACAACTCATAGAAAATAAAAAAAAACATGATAAAATAAGATTAACTCCTAGAATGGTTATTCATTTCTAAATACACAATGTAAACCGACAAAAACAATCTACGGGCTTGGGGCTATTCGCATGTACAATGTAAACATATATAAACATTAAAACAATGTTGAAAAAATACTGACATAATTGTTTTTAAAAACGCTCAAACTGTCTTGAAAGACGGTTCTATCTTAAAGCCGAAACTGTTAAAATCTATCGGGGTCTACACACATATTGTTCGTTTATGAGGCTCATGTTTTTGCGCTTGTAAAAGCTTTTCAACAGTTGAACGCAAATTTTATCGCGTTAAACTGCAAAGTTTTCCTATGCCGAATTACCTTCCAGCCCCGAAATCGCAGTTGATTGCGTCATTCAAACTTTGAATGGCATGATGCGTGGAAAGCTACCACGCGCCTCAAGGGACTGTTCGGAAATTTGTATGCTCCCCTCGTATACGGTGAATAATGCGCCCACTTAAAATGTAAACGCTGGTTTGCCGCATTTGTACTGTATGCAGCAATTATTTACGGCAGGCTTCTCTTTGCTTCTATTTATTCGCATTCTCCTGAAGTGGAGCCTGCTTATGCACTTTTCGGAGTCGCCAGCACGGGCGCTTGTCACTGAAGCCTGATTGCTACTAAAGTTGAACTTGAAAAGTCCAGCGAAAGATGCTTTGAAGTTGATTATCCCCCTCGTTTAGCGGGAGGGCTTGGACTTGTGTTTATCGCTGCACACGCAAAATTAACCTTACAAAGCGTGCACTGTACAGCACTCCACAAATGATTAATCATATTAAATATACTGGTTAAATCAATAATAAAACATAAAAAATACGAGTTGGAGTAATGACATAGGCATGAAGAAAATGGCTTTGGCACAAAATATGCGAAAAACTGTAAAAACTCTAGGCGTAAGTTGAGGAAACAAAATTCCTAAAAAAGTTACTGAAGTCATGCAGAAGGTAGGAAAATTGAAATGAAATTGAGTTTCTCACTATGTGCCTTGTTCTATCTACTGAAATTTCCATGTACATAGACACTTTGGAGGCAGTTTGCTCAGTCCTTGTACCAAGACCGCATCTCCTACTACATCATTCTCCCAACTATACTCTATTTTCGAGTTTTTCGAGTTGAAGTCACCTACAATCAGAATCAGTCAGTTTGCCCTTTTTACGGACTTTCTTTCTACTCCCTTATCATCCTCTCTCTCGAACAATCTTAATAGCTTGTAACTTGTTCGTTAAGGAGGGAGAACCGATTTCCCTATGTAGCTTGAAGCTACTAGCGCAACTGCGTATACTTGTTTTGAGTTTGAACGTCCAGAGCAGAAGATGGTGGCAATACGAATAACATTTTTATACATTCACATTTTGTTGGTATCTTTATTAGCAGATAACGGAGGGATTCTTCGCGCCTCTCGTAAAATGGATATTGATAGTACCGTCGTTACCCGCTTGGCTTCTGTATTGCAATGCAGGAATCGTCGATGCTGTTATAGATGCGTGTTACGGTATTTAATAGTGTGTCGCTTCAGGTCATTAGCTTAACTTTGGTGAAATTTCTGTTTTTTATCAACGTTGTGTTGTAGCAGTTTTGATCCGCCCGGCATATTTCATTTCTCTAGTACAACATATATTTTTTCTAGCCGCCACCCGGGGAGGCGTCCTATGGGGGATCTAGCAATTCGACACTCTAAACTTCAAAATAACTACGACACTTTAACTTACATTATAAAAGTGATGACACATTAGATAACAACCTTTAGAAAATGAAAAATAGGATCATAGTAGACATTAAAGCGATTATATGAGGACATGAATGGAACATGTATATAAGGTCTTCGATGATGGACAGACCAAGTTCAGAAGAATGAGTGGACGATGTTGAGAGGAATTGAGGGCCAGATATTACAAGGGATGAAATCATGCATGCTAGTTATAAACACAGAGAAAGATTGATAAACAGCAGGATTAGACGGAATATTGTTGTCCACAATTTGTATACTGCATAGGACAGATTCTATAAGACTGGATAAACTTTACATCTATATGTTACAATACCAAGAAAAACTCATTCTCCTGTGCTGTGACAACTATCGAAGGACGGCCATATCATTAAGAAAATTTTAATTTTTTGACACAAGAACGGCGAGGTAACCCTATAATGTTTGCAACAAAAGGCTTTATTTATTATAAGTGCTAACAGTAAGTTTTATAGCAGCTGGTGAATATTACTTTTGAAAGATCAATTGAAAAAGTAGAGCTATTTGTAAATCCACAATTTTGGAAGTTACTTGACGTTTGTTTTCTACTGAATGTTCATGACATTCCTGTGCTATGGTGAATGGTTCGTTGAGGGTGAAAAGCGTCGTATTTCGAATAGACTCATTTGGCATAATTTATTAATGGCCCGCGTCTTCGTTCTGATTTTGTTCGCCTTTGTCACAGCGAGCGCGTTTTCTTGCTTTTGAAATTTGCTGGAAATTTTCTTGCGCACTTTTGTCCTGATTCTTTCAGAGCCTAGATGCCTTCTGTTCAGCCGACTAGGGTTAAGTTGCATGTGGCCGTTTGAACCTGCTCTCTTATTCTTACCGGATTGGTTTAACGTTTCGGGCTTTCCCAGCAGATTTTATTGGTCATGTTCCTGTAGCGAGGATGTTTAACCTGGCCATGAACGTTTCCGTACTGTCATGTTCGCGCTCCGTATCGCACATGTGCTGTCCAGTTTTCTTGGTGCGATGACTAGAGTTTTATCGGTCTCCATTCCTGATAAATTCCAGCTAATGAGGCGTTCTTGGTCCAGATCCCGGAAGCTAAGAGCTAAGATTAACTCAGGCAGCAATCTCACCGAGGAGCAACAGTTTAAGGTTTGCCCTTTATTAAATTTTAACTGGCGAATTGTGGGGCGGAGTGCTACCATGGCTTGGGCTGAATTCTTCAGATTTCCTGTGAAGTTTAAATTGAATTATTACTTTGCGATCAATTGCTGTGCCGATTTGCCAGCGGGTTCTATTCTTCAGGATTACTAAAATTTCACGTTGTTATTGTGCAATAATGTTGGCTTTGGTTTTCGTTACCTTGCATTTTGTGTTGTGTCAGTGCGATAGCACCTCCGTTGTAGTTTGTTTATTGAACGTAATTAGTATTATATTAATACATTTGACTGTTATATTTTTGGAACTTAAGTTTATTGGGTTCATTCGGCGTACTTAACTTTTATATCCAAGAGCCAAATTATTGACGATTGTATATTTTACCTGATTATGTTTGTTTCAGTACTACAAGCTGTATTCTGATTTGATTGAGATAGTGATCTTGGTAAAGCTTCCAGTTTATGAGTTTTCGTGTCTATTTGAGACAATTGTATAAACACTCATTAGCGTTGTTTTTGTATTGATGAATAAATATAACCTTCTGTAAAGAACCGCACACCGTCTTCACTGTTTAGCTAGTAGCCTTTCTACTCTGCCGCCTATGTAGTCACGATGGTTTCATTTTGACTTTAAATATGATAATAAGTTTTCATTTACCATGCCCTTACTAAGTGATGAATGTCTGCTGCTGCATTAAGCCAGTAATGAAGCAATTCCCGGTATAGTTTGAATTATTCGGAATTTTCAAAATATATTTATCATATCCATTCTACAGAATTAGCAGACTTAATCGCAAATCAAATTCCCACATACATATGTACATATTTAGTACTTTTCGTGTCTCTTTCATTGGTGGTTTGTCCATAAGCTAGAGGGAGATAGGTAGATGAATTCAAAATGTGGTTTTACATATTGATAAACATATGATTTTGAATTCTATCGACCCATTTAAGAAATAAAAAATCCAATCGGCGATTCCTATTAAAATGATGTAAGAAATATATAAAATGAAATATATAATAAATATATTTCGGTTACGTCTCGATCAAAAATTGCGAAAAAAGTAGCTTTTCTTTCTTGTTGCACCAGCAGCTGTTTATTTATCTATTTCCAATTTTTAAGGCATTCTAACGATGAAACGGGGAATTTCAGAAAGGAGCAAACGTTTCTAAAATTTGAAGAATAAGGTATTTTTATGTATCGTTCTGCAATTCAATTAAAAATCAAAAGTGAAGCAGTACTTTCAGCCACTGTGTGAAAGCACTCACCGTGTGACGTCCGAGATATATTTTCGCTACAGAAGCTACTTAAAGCGAGATAAGATAAGGAGTACTTAACATTCTTCTAGATCCCATAATCAATCAGTATGCAGATCTCGCAGCGAAGTGTTTTAGCTGAAGATTTATTATTTAGCTGGACACAGGAATTTGATTTTGGTAATAATTTAAGATTGCACGAGAAACGCGAATAGCTACATTAATTAATTAACCGGCGCTATCTGCAGCAATACATAAATTAGTTGAACATTTCTGTTCGGTGCTACCAATGGGCGTAAACAGTCGTTTATTGATAACCTGGGCGACGTAATGAAATTGGCATTTTACCGATTGTATTAGATACATTACTAAGAAAGTTATATAAGAAATGAAGCGGTGCTTCATTATGTTGAAGCCTTATGTTTGTCCGATTTTTTGGAGGGTATTTGTTAGATCAAGAATAAGACGCCGTTTGAAGGAAATACACATTTAATGCATTTTTGTAAAAATTGGCGCCACGATTCCTGTTTAACATTAACGTACGTATAGTAGCTATAAATAACTATTTTTTTAAATATTTCTTTATGGATGGTAGAAAAGGCTACACCATTTAAGCAACCGTTTATTGAAAATCAATTTGTCACTGCATATTTTCGAAAAACCTTCTCGTTGGTGATCCACCCACGAGATCCTAAGCAGACAAGGTAGGTCTACATGTCGAAGATTTGCATTTCTTTTGTGTATCTTCGCTATGGTCCAAGCTTGCTTCGGCGCCATATAGTACAGTAGAGGGGTGGAGAGAGATCGAGGTTGAGGTTTCTATAGCTTATAAGTGGGCACACCTTGATGACACAGAACCACCGCCATTTTCTCGATGAGGGACTTAATTTTTCCAACTGATGTATGTGTAATTAGTCACCCTCTCAGTTGGGTAGTTTGTTTGCCATGAGTGTTCCAGGCGGTGCAGGACTCTTACTGATGTGAATTCGTCCTGTAGCCCCTGGTGGGAAGTTTTTGTAACCCCTTCAGCGTGTATTATACTGTATTGTTGTTGATCTTCAGCTCGCACTTGTTGTAAAAGGTTTCCCAATAGGAAACGATATGTTTTTAAAATTAAATAAAATACAAAATATTTGAGACAAAAGCAAAACTTGTTTTTTATTTTATAGTACAACTTATGACAATTATGTTTTGAATAACACATTATTCAAATGTCCACCTCGGCTTTGTTTGCAGGATCGAATCCGATGAACCCAATTTTCTGTAACTTTGTGCAATACATCAGGTGTAATTTCATTAATGCAGCGTTCGATGTTCAATTTCAAAGCGTCAATAGTTCGAGGTTTATTGGCATAGACCAACGACTTTAAATAACCCCACAATAAAAAGTCCAAAGGTGTTAAATCACAACATCTTGGATGGCAAATAATAGTTCAATTTTTTGGAGGTTCCAGACTCTCTCTCTTTTTATAAAATTTTTGGATAATAAACCAAACGTTGCTGAAGCGTGTATTTTGACATGATGAATTGTCAAACTATACTAAAACAAATGACAGCTAGTGAGATTTCTAAAATTTTAGATATGGTTGCTATGACGTTTTAAAAACATATCGTTCCTATTAGGAAACCCTTATATATGCCTTTAAGGATTGATGGTTCTAAATTCTTGACATGTTTTGCGGTGTCTTTCTTCGCAAAGGTTACAAGAATAGACACAAGCCCGTATTCAGCTACGATATCTGTATCGCAGAACCTGTTGCCGAGCTTAACAAGGGGCTTGATAGGTTGTCTCCCATCACCTTTAAAAAAGTAAAAGGTTAAGGGTAATTTCAATTCCATTTATTACTCTCTCATAACCATTTACAAAACTTTGAAGTAATTCGGATAATCAAACTTTGTGACCGTTGAATGCTTTCATAGGTGGAAGCAAACACAAACTAATAATAATCTTGCAACACTTCAATATAAAGCAGATAGCGAGCTGTGAATGCCAAAAATAGACCGTAACCAAGAGCGTTTAGTGGGCCTGCTGAGCTACTCCGAAGGAGGGGTGGGTTAATATTAACATGATCAAAATAAATAATGGCGCCTCCTACTTGCTTGTTTAACAACTCGGGAATCTAAGTTGAAATATTCACCGGTGATCTGGTAATCGCATCTTTCATTGAAGCGAAATATCTCAACCATAAGTGATCAGACGCAGGCTTTTTTGATAAGCTATATCCTGTTAAAAACGAAAAAGACATAAATACTGCGCAATTAACGTGATATATATTTCCAATACATACAGACAAATAATATGAGAGGGCAGTTCCTCGTACAGCAATAAAATATTGAATCTACGGTATCCAAAAATAAGGTACGGAAATAATTGAGGTGTATGTTAATTTCAAATATAACCCTGATGCGCAAATGAACAAAGCGCACTTCAAATATAACCTTAACAAGTGCAAGGTACTTTCCAAGACAAGAAACTGGGGCAGTTAATATGTTCTGTTGTGAATGTGACTGTTTTAATATGTGTAGTTTCTAGGTATTTATAACTTCATTGTCAACTTGTTTAAATGTTGCTATAAAACAAAATTGTTATAGTAAACGTAATTGTTTAAAGCCTCGTGAAAGCTAATCAAATAATACTAACATTTTTGTCAAGAGTTGTCCTAGTTTTTTTTGTCTTAGATAGTACATAGGAAATACACATATAAATCAATAATACATATAACTACATCAATAACTAATAAATCCAGCATAAATACGAGAATTTAGAAACTCATGAAAAGCTAAGAGAGTACGAGATATCATGTACATATGACTGAATGGACTTGCAAGTAAAGTCACATATGTAGAACAAGAGCCACTGCCTTCTACAGTAATAGCGTTTCGATAAATTGACTGAAAATCTGTAACGGCATACGGACCGCAGAAGGAAGCTACTAAGCAAGCGTGAATGACTTTGCGAAGTACAGTAGACGATACCAAAAATTTATAAGAAAACGCCTAAAAAGCTAAGAGAGCAGGAGATATCACTCCCAAATTCGATCAGATATGCCAAATAATGTAACAATGAAGACTTGCAAGTAAAGTCACACATGTGGAACAAGATACACCGCAACCCGATAAATGCCAGGCTTGGCAGGGTCAAAAATCACTACGCGTATATTACCACACATAACTTCCAATCTTCAAAATAACCACTTATCAAACTGGTAGAGAATTAATTAAATGTTAGAGCTACTTTCAGGACGACCTAACAAAACCAGGAGATATTACAGTATTTGTAGAGGGAGTATGCCAGAACTCAAATCAAGCACATAGCGACGACTAAATTCGACTTTTAAATAGCAGACAAAACGATATATTTTAACAAAACCTAGTTGTTAGGGAAATTTGTATTTTGTGAGTTGATTTATTATTGTTGGTTTTATAGTTAGTTTGTTTTCCTTGACTCGCATTTAAACTAAAGTGAGGTAAATCACTAGAGCTAACGTTAGGAAATAAAGCAAAAATAAATGCTCACATCAAAATAAACATAAGAACCTAGTATGGTTGTGGAATAGTTTCTAATTTATGAATGCAACTACGTTTATACTTAAATGTCGAACTTGACATTTGATTTTTAAGGGAGTTATAGTTGCATTCGTAAATTAGGAATTATTTCATAGCCATACTAGATGAAAATACTTTTCGATCATGCTATACATAAGCTTACATGGCTTCATACTGGTTCTTCTTTTGAAGCGGAAAATAATTTGCAGTCGTTGCATCGTGGATCTTCAACGACTTCTGTGAGAATGGGATCTGCAGGAATTTAAAACAAAAATAACTTTCTCTTTTATGACTAACTTTTTTCCATGTGTTTGCTGTTTGGACCGATCCAGCATTGCAAACAACAATTGTTTCGTAGATTAGTTTCTAACCGTGGAATCATAAATACCTGCATATGTTTGTCTTCGTCTATGCTATAAGTTGAGGTTAAATACACTAGCTGATTCCCGTATAGTACAAGGGATTTTCTACAGCTGTAGCTATATTTTCTCTTTAATCAGTTTGTGCATGCATTTAGATTCTCCCACATTTCTTCCTTCAATCTTCTTCCTGCATTGCTTCATTCGCCTCGTCTCGCCAAGACCTTTGTCTTCAGTCTATGGGACTCCAAACCGTAATCTTTTATCCACATTGTGTCCTCGCTCTTGTTCTATGCCCGTATTACACTAATAGCTTCTCTTCTATACAGGGTGTTTTCATAACGTACGGAGGGGACGAAAAGGGTAGCTAGAGGAGACCAAAATAAACTTATTTTAAATAAGGAAATACAAACCAGATCCCCTTGGAAAACGGTATAGAAAATCTGAGCTAGTAAGTACAGCCAACGTAAAAGTCGTTGTTTTGAACAAGAAGATAAGATTTCGAAAGGCTGTCGAACGTTACAATATTCCATATAGTGTAGGTATTACAGAGGCATGTAAAACACAGGCAACATAAAAACAAGGCTTTCAGACTGCATTAAACGAAAGGAAGGAAAATATATTGATTGAAAAAATTGGGCGTCTTCCTCCCTACTAATTACGAGGGTACATCTATATTGAACTAATATTATAATTGACAGAGCTGTACGGCTCAAAAAATGTTCTTTTAAAATGAATATGAACATCTACCAGTTACGCTACCCTTTAATAATTTATCAATCACACTACCTAATTCTTTTGCTCCGACTAGCCATTAGGTTTGCAAAACGAATCCCAGGGTTGAGTTTCTACACAGTTGAACATTTATGCAATTGTATGATAATTGCACAAATACGACGACTGGTACTTAATAATATTTTAACCTCAAATAATTTTGTGTTCAATTTTACTTTTAATCCAAGCAAACTGTTGATGAGTACGTCACAGGTAAATAACAATGAAACTAAATGCAACTCCGTAACTATGCAAACCTGTTTTTCGGTAACCAGGGACGCCGTTTGATCCAACGCTGCCTCGATCCGATTTCAAAAAGACGCCAATCTGCTTCAGAGCCTTTCTGGGCCCCCGATGCTGATAACTGCCTAAAATGCGCAATACACAAACTAGTCCCCGTCTGAATAACAATAATAGAACCAGTGGGCACTCCAAAGGATTTTCATTACACGAAGATTTAAAAAAAAATTATTTGGAAGCCAGCACACAACCTACTACTCGGCTTCGCTTGGGCGATCTTTTTTTTTTGTTCTTATTTACAAGCGTTACTTAGTAACCTACTACATTCTATTATTTGTGAGTACAAATACTTGATTTTATAAACTAAATGTTTGTTTTTTCGAATTGTCAAACATTGTTGCACTAACCTCACATTTGTTTTAAATCACATAATTTTTACTTTTCTGGTTTTATTAAGCATTGCCACTCTGAAATTGCTGACGTTACAGGCTGATTTATGAGCTTAGGCATATTACATAATTTATTCGGTGTCATTACCCGTAACTTCATTAACCACCAGCCTAGCATATCGTTGTAAATACAACTAACTGCACTTTTTCTCTATGACGCTTTACCACCCTTTCTTACACAATCTGATTAGTATGTCTTACGTTACTTCAAATATCTGAGCATTTACCAAATTATAGTAGCACTTATCATATTAAATCATAACATTGAACTAAGTTTAACGAAACTCTGCCAATATCGTTTTTCGGAACCATTTGATATTCTTAGTCTAATTAAATGATAAATTACTTATCAATTACTGTTTATAAATGTATCAATGTTTAATCCCGGTAATAGCGATTAATAAAGTACCAATTCTGTTGTTTGATTTCCATTTAATTATCATTTATTCATAATAATACAGGAGCCAGTCATAGGTAGCATACCATCTCAATATATTCGTAGCCAGACTAATAAGCAGTTGTTGAGTCGTTTTGAAATTTCAATAATGTATTAATCTAACCTTGATAGAAACGATTGATAAACTACAAATTTATTCGACATTTGAAACGAATTGGTTGTTGTTACAAGAAATTGTAAACATGGATACATTTGAAGTTGGTGCAGACATTTTTGATCGATATGTAGAATACTTTGAGATGTTAAAATTATATTGTAAATATTTAGTTCTTGCACGAACTTCAAATTTACCTATTTTGGGTAACGACTCAGCAAAGAGAAAAGATATTGCTAAGCGTGGCTGCAAATATCCTGAAAGGATAATAAAGCAAACTAAAGCAGCAGTGTCTATCATGTTTGCTGTGTTTCAGAAGATGGTGTATTGTTACCATATTATGTCATCTATAAAGCCAAACACCTTTTTAGTTAGTGCAGGATACAGTGTACGGCTTGATAAGTGCTCGAACGAGTCAGAGCATGAAAATCTCGAATTTCATGAAGAATGATCTTATGAAGCACAGGCTGAAGCAATTTCAGACAGCTTCTCACATGACAATGACAGTGATGGCAATATCAATCTCCCCAAGGTTATTAAATTTGGAAAAAACATTTTAAATTGAAACCAATGTTAATAAATGTGATTGTTTCTTGGTAGCTTTTGCTTTGAAAATAACTAAAGCTGATCAGAGCAACAAACACCAGTTTCTCATTTGTCACATTACAAACAAGATGGACAATGAAGCATTTGAGGGAAAATTTCTTAAACAAACTCACAAAAGACTTCTAGGGTTGTATTTATATTTTTCTTTCAGTAGAAAACCAGGGTCTTTTTAATTTTTCCGCAAACTACCTCAGAGGTCATCTGAAGTTTAATATTAATTGTAATATTTTTTTGTTTAATTTATATAAAATTTTTGCTTATGCTTCCTTGAATTATATTATAATAAACATTAAAATGTTTTTTATTCTAGTTTTGTCTAAGGATGCTGGGTTTAGTACTTTTGGAAAAGCTTGTACTTGCTTCTATTCGCTCCACGGCTTATTAAAATTGGTTTTTTGAAATTTTATATGGGTGTTTCTGTCCACCTCACCATTGGGGTGTATAAGGTCCGGAGTAAAAAATACAGCCATCAAATTTGAACTAATTCAAATTCTGAAAATTACAATCTAAGGTAGACTCCATGGCCTACACAAAGTTACAGCTTTTCAAAGTTGAAAATCGATTCTATTCACCCCTTTTTACTATAGACTTTAATTTGGTGTTTGCTGAGTGTTAATTATTTCCTACCACTTGCTGTCATTATCTACACGTGCAACAGTAGCTGAGATTATTTGTAAATATTATCTTTAGAACTTTATTTTGCAGTAAAGCTTACGCTACTTTGAATGATTTTAAAGAGAATTTAATGTACTTTGTCAGCAGCTGAACGCTCTACCATGTAATCGCAACGAAGTACTGAAATAACAAATTTAATTCAGTCAATATAAGTTTAGCAGCAAGTAATCCAGTTCCCAAAAGGATCCCGCGATAATTGCGTTAAGTGGGGACCGCTAACTGGGGGATAATACACCAATTCGAGGCGCCACCAACTTTAATATATATTCAATTACTTGCAGATCCAGTGTTAGAAGGTCCCAGATATTCCGGTATCTAACACTTATTTTGAAAAACTGATCTCAAGTTATCTTTACTAGACGCTGTCTCATTGATAAGCAAATTTATCTGTTGGTTTTATTTATACAGGAATGTGTTACGATAAATAGAACACTTCCTTGTTATATTATATACACACGCATGCAACGTTTTTCAATAAATAAATAATAGATTGTTTGGAAGGAACGATTATACTATATTTATGTCACCGTTGTGTGATTACTACGTTTACAACAAGATTACAACTGTATTTCGTCGACCAACACATGTGGTGTAACAGTTATGCTGTAAAAGTTCCACCAAGAAGTGTGACATGTGACATCGCGGTTACAATAAATTAAGTAATTTTGCTTATATATAAGCTCGGGCGAACTATCGCAACTCCCAGTATATACACACGTCTAACTGACTTAGGTGCACCACTTCGGTTCTCCGCAACAAAATAAACGGCAGTTAAAGGTCACTTATGTACGTCATTTCATGCATCCCAAACGATATGACAGCTTTAAACTTCAAACTTTAAAGCTCTGAATTAACAAGCCATCAATTAATTGCTTCAAATTAACAGCTACAGATAAACAGCCCTCAAATAATGTGGTTAGTTTCCCAGCGTAAACTCTCGTTCTGAAGACTTACTTTGATTAGCATACGTAAGGTTCACATATTATAATCTGAATAAGCCGTGTAACCAACCCGACAAATTAGTAAATTCCCATTTTTATTCGCTAAGGTATCGTCTCTTGATTAATATATACACCCCAGTATTATTGCGATCATTGGGAAAAGATAATATCAAACATCTTGTTATGATTCAATTGCGTATCTATTTGATTTCGATGTCTGTAGTACTTATTCCTTTTTGTAACGCCTCAGTTGCGCATTTATTCGATATCAAGGTTTATAATACTCAGTTCATATTTCGCGCGCTTGTGCACGCCTACTTTTGGCTGGCAGCCCAGGAAGTAAAAGGTCGCGATTGGTTTCCTTGGCGTTCTTTTCCGGCTTGAAGCCAGTGTAAGCGTTAGTTACAGAGTTTAGTGGATTGATGGGCATACAGTTTGATTTTGACTAAAGGTTGCCCGCGCTTTTCGGCGGAGTTGAATTCCTGAACCGTAAATTAAGGACTTTTCGTTCCCACGCCATTATCGGCGGATTCTACGCTTGCTCGTGCACTTCATTCGCACATGGCCCTGACATCGCGGGGCGAGTAAGGAAGCCTTCTTAGTATTTAATTTCACCTGTGTTCTATCGTAGACTATTTTCTCTTTATAGCAGTCAGTGAGACGCCTTAGGGCAGTTTGCTAAGGTGTTAGCTTTCACAGCAT
>OW679203.1:29446719-29536684 GCA_940337035.1 Agriotes lineatus | reverse complement strand
TCATCTAGCAGTAAATAAAATGAGTCCCCTCGAAATGACTCAAATAATGTGAACCTCGATGTGGTGCAAATCACAAGATGTCACTCCAATAAGAAGATTAGCAAAGTATAATACTATTAGATGAAAAATCCTTTCCAATTCTCAATATGTGCACTCCGGAAACCCGAATTATCCTTTTTCCAGCGAAGGCAGCTCACGCTATCCAATTTACATGGTGTAATTAATTAACAATAAACTACGTACAACATCCAATTCCAGAAACTATCGAGAGATCCAAAAAAAAACTGTTGCTCAGCGGGCTGTGGAAATTCAACGTATGAATAATATGTTGGTGACACTGTACGTCAATGTCAAATTCGAAGTTAGCAGGTTAGGATTTGCGTCATTTTGTGTCAAAACTGACATAAAACCTAACCTGATAACCTCGAATTTGACATTGACGTACAGTGTCACCAACATATTATTCATACGTTGAATTTCCACAGCTCGCTGAGGAACAGTTTTTTTTTTGGATCTCTCGATACTTCAATGCCTGTAGTATTCCAAATTATGGTCTTGCCATTGCCACCATACACATCTTCTCCATATCTTCATTATACAATCTTCTTGTTTCAAAATCCGCTTTATTTCTGCTCTCGACAATTTTGCATTAATCTCACCCTTTCATACACTAAACAGATCAACAAAATCACATTATGAAAGGGTTTATTTCAGACTTTTTACAAATTATTATAACATGTTTTTCTATCAAAATTTATTTGTGTACATCAGTTAATTAATATCTCCCTAGTGATATTGTTTTTGCATATTTTTACAGTTAAACACTCTATATAATCTATTATCAGATTTAGCCAACACCCGCTATATTGAATAACATTTTTCAAATAAGTATTTGATATCAATTTTGCACTCTATTTTAGGTAACATTTAAATCATGTTAGAACCTTCTGTTTCTTATTTTTCATTCTGCAACTGAATTCAAATTCTATTTCATTATTTTACCAAATAAATACATGTTAATGATTTTGATGTCCTTTTTTATACCCAAATTCATCTTTGTAATTTAATAATAAAATATTTTAATCATTTTTTTTTATATAATATCAAACCCTTGTACTGTTTTAATAAAATAACTTAACCTTCTTATATGCAATCCATTACAATACTTAGTTGATACTTTTAAATTTATCTCATTCCAAATGATAGTATCTTCATTTTTAAAGTAATATTGAAAAACTTGTTTATAATTTTTTAATTACTCTTATTTCAACAAAGATACATTTAGCAATTATATTTTATTTCTTAACTTATTGTTATCCAAGTTTATAGGAATAAACATAAAACAAAGTTCCTCAGCGAAATAAAACAATTCAAGTCTCATATCAATTATACAATTGAGTTTGCATTATCATTTATCTTTGCAATCTGAATAAGGTATCAAATATTATTTTTTAATTCTTGAATTATAATTATATAATCATGACAATACAGTCTAAATAAAATTTTGTAAATTGGGCACCAAATATATTCTGGTAGTAGAGAAGTAGCACAGTCTTAGCAATTTATAATTAAGAAAAGTGGACACTGCAAAGTATAGTTTAGATTTCAATAAATCTTAAAAACATTAAAGTAAGTTTCTAGATTTCATATTGACAAACAATAATAATACTGTGTGCGTATAGTGAATAGCCTAACAGGAAGCCACCACCAATTAGTAAAAACAAAAATAAGAATTGTCAGAAATTAAAAAAACAAAAAGCAAAAAACTGAACTATAAAGATAGACCTGACAAAACTGAAGACATCCGTGAACTAAACCAGATAATTCTAACGAGATTGCATTGTTGAAATTATACAAAACTAACAATCGAACGGAACTTACTACGGCGAATACAAGGAGAAGTTAATAAAACATCTGGAAAAATGGCAAAGGCAGATATAAAAAATACAAGAAGCATATGGTTCCAGAAACACTAGTAGAGGACAAAGGAATGAAACTCTTCAGAAGGAACACGGAGCTAAGGAAAGTAATGCCTAAGATAAAAGATGAAAATGGAGCGATGATAACAGATAGACCAAAACCCTTAGGATTAACAAAGATATTCTACTAAAAATTATAGTTTATAGTTTCAAAAGAGAAGACGAAAATAAAGATGAAGAAAGAACAAGCACAACTAAGAACGTTATTAGCAATGGACGAAGAATAGATTAAAATGCATTAAAAATAAAAAAAAAGATATTGTAGACCCTGTAAAGAAATAGCGATAGATGGGAAAATGCCACAATATATCTTCTTTTTCATACATGAAGTTACAGAAACGCGCGATAATTTTTAATATAGATGGATCTATGAACTAGGTTTAAAAAGTTAGTTTTCGCACGCAGCCAAATGTTACATCTACTTAGTGCTATTCTATAGTATGGAGAATTGAACCGTAAAAATTGTGGTTGTTGCTAGTCTAGAAGCCTCATTATGCGCAATTAAAAATATCGAGCATTACAGCAATCCGTGAGAGGTAGGATAAAGGGTCAGAGAAGAATGGGAAGAAGAACTATGTCACGCTTAAAAGACAACATGAACACGAACGGGTATGTAACATGTAATCTCAAGAGTATTTCAAATAACACGACACAGAGAGACATATGAAGCAAAACTGGCCACAGACCTTCAGTTAAGACAGCATTAGAAGAAGAAGGCGCTCAAGGTTTGTTTCCAGTAATTCCAACGTATCAGGGATCGTTCATCGCGTCACCTTCCTGTAGCTCTACCTTCCACTATTCAAGTTTCTATGACTCCTAATGAAGATCTTTCAAATCCGGCTACTTCGAAGCTGTTGAATTTAGTCCTCTATGGCAGCGTTGGTCTATTTTACATAGAGTATTCTTCGCAAACACTAGCAAAAGAAGTGCTTGCAGAAGAAGAATAATGGATGTTCAAGGTTTTCTTCAACTGATTTAGTTACTGGGTTTACTCCTCGCATTAGCGATCCTCCATAGCGTCGTCTTCATTAGTTCTAGCTTCCACCATTAAAGTTTCTATGTCTCCTCATGATGACATCGAAGAGCTTTAAGATCCGGATACCTCGAAGCGGTTGAATTTTGTGCACTATGAAAGCGCTGATCTACGGTATATAGATTGCTTTTCGCCAACACTAGAAAAATAAGTGCTTGCAGAAAGAGACGATGCATGTTCAAACTTTGCTTACAGTAATTTAGTTGTTTGGTCTGTCCATTGTATTGAGGATCATACATAGCCTCGTCTTCATGTAGTTTCATTTTTCACCATTAAACTCTGTGTTACTCCCCAGGATGCCGCCGAAGAGCTTTAAGATCCGGATACTTCGAAACGGTTGAATTTCGTCCACTATGGAAGCGCTGGTCTACGGTATATAAGAGGATGATTTGACGGGACCTGAGACTCGACTACTAGTGCCCTCTAGCGGTAAAAATTGACATCATTTTCGAGTTCCGCCATCTTTTTTATGCTGACAAGTGAAGTTTAGTTGATCTTTGGCTTTCAGTTAAGAAATTGCAACGGTTTAAAGACGACGCTTAAATGGAAAATAATAAAATGGATAAAAACGCTATTCGTGGTACGATTCAATATTTGTTTTTTAAGAAGCTAAACACGACTGAAATTTTGGCCGATATGCAGCAAACATTGGATGACAATGCCCCTTCGAAAGCAACGATTTGTCGCTGGGTTGCACGATTTAAACGTGCTGATTTGAGCATTGAAGATGATGAACGACCAGGACCATCAAAAACGGTAACAACCCCAGAAACAATCGATCAAGTGCATGATATTGTTTTGAAGGATCGAAGAATAAACGTTGACGAGATAGATAGGATCGTAGGCATATCAACTGTGCACATACATCATATTTTGCACGTAGAATTGGGCATGTCTAAGCTGTCAGCAAGGTGGGTGCCGCGCTTGCTGAATGCTGATCAAAAACGAGAAAGAGCGCGAACATCAAGCGACAATTTGAAGCTGTTTAACAAAAATTAGGTTGATTTTCTGCGCCGCTTTGTTACGGTCGATGAAACTTGGATTCATCACTACATTCCCGAATCAAAACGCCAACCGCAACAGTGGAAACATCATGGCAGTCCTCCACCAAAGAAGGCAAAGTCGTTTTCATCGGCCGGGAAAGTAATGGCTACGATTTTTTGGGATTCGAAGGGGATACTTCTCATCGACTATCTCACAAAGGGCCAAACCATCAACGGAGCATATTATGCTGCACTTTTGGACCAACTAAAAGCAGCAATTGCTGAAAAAAGTCTCGGAATGGTTCTAAGAAAGGTGCTCTTTTGTCATAATAATGCTCCTTCCCATTCCAGTCGCATTGTTCGTGACAAATTGGATCAACTTCGCTTCCAGGTTATCCCCCACCCACCTTACTCGCCAGATCTTGTTCCGAGTGACTTTCACCTATTCCCGAAGCTCAAACTTTTCCTTGCCGGAAATAAATTTAAGACGGACGAAGAAGTAATTGCTGCACCGGGGCAATATTTTGACAGCCTTGAAGAAGATCACTACAAAACGGCCATAATGGCACTTCAGCGTCGCTGGTCCAAGTGTGTTGATGTACGAGGAGAATATGTTGAAAAATAAAAAAAAAATGCATTTCGAGTCTCACGTCCCGTCAAATCATCCTCCTAGAGATTACTCTTCGCCAACACTAGAAAAATAAGTGTTGGTAGAAAAAGACGACTGCATGTTCAAGGTTTGCTTACAGTAATTTAGTTACTAGGTCTGTCCATCGTATTGGGGATGTCCATGGCATTGTCTTCCTATAATTCTACCTTCCAATTAAAGTGTCTATACTTCGAAGTGATTCAATTTGCAATATGGAAGCCTTGGTTTATGGCATTTAAAATATCCTTCGCCTATAACAGAAAATAAAGTGCTTGCAGAAGAAGAAGGTTGTATGTTTAATGTTTGGTTGGAGTAATTTGATTACTAGGTCTGCCCATCGTATTGGATAGCGTCAATGGCGTCGTCTTCAATCATTAAAGTTTTTATGACTCCTTATGTCAACGAACAGGTTTACGATCCGAATATTTTGAAGCGGTTAAATTTCGTCCACCATTAAAATGTTTTTCTATAATAGTATTTAGCATAACCTTTGTCGGCCCGAGAAAACGAAGAGCTTGCAGAAAAATAAGGCTGCATGTTCAAAGTTTGTTTCCAGTAATTTAGTTACTAGGTGTGCCCATTGTATTGAGGATAGACCATGGCGTCGTCTTTCTGCAGTTCTACATTCCACCATTAAAGCTTCCATGCCTCCTCTTGATGCCATGGAAGAAGTTTAAGAGCCGAATACCTCAAACCGGTTCAATTTCGTCGCACCATGGATGCGATGGTCTATTGTATATACTTAGAGTGTTTTTTCGCCAACTTCAGAAAAAAATGCTTGCAGAAGACAAAGGTTGTATTGTCAAGGTTTGCTTCTAATAGTTTAGTTACTAGGTCTGCCCATTGTGTTGGGGATCGTCCATGGCCTCGTTTGCCGGCAGTATTATCTTCTACCAAGTATCTATGACTTCTTATGATCTCACCGAAGAGCTTTAAGATCCGAATACTTCGAAGAGATTGAATGTCGTCCGCTATGGAAGCGTTGCTTATGATATATATAGTACTCTTCACCAACACCAGCAAAGGAGGTGCTTCTAGAGAAAGAAGGCTGCATGCTCAAAGTCTCCTCCAGTAATTTAGTTACTAGGTCTGCCCATCGTGGTGGTGATCGTCTATGGCGTTGTTTTCCTGTAGTCTCTGCAACTACTTATGATCTCAACGAAGAGCTTTACGATACGGGTACTTTGAAGCTGTGGAATTTAGTCCACTATGGAAGCGTTGGTCTATGGTATTTAGAGTAATCTTCGTCGACACCAGAAAAAAAGTGCTTGTAGGGAAAGATGACTGCATGTTCAAGGTTTGCTTTCAGTAATTTAGTTATTAGGTTTGTCTATCATACTGGGGATCGTCCATGATGTCGTCTTCCTGTAGTTCTGCCTTCCACCATTAAATCCTGTATGAATCCTCACGACGCCATTGAAGAGTTTTAAGAACCGGATACTTCAAAGTGGTTGAATGTTCTCCACTAAGGAAGCGTTGGTCTATGGTATTTCAGGCACCCTTTACCATCACCCTAAAATAAAGTGCTTGCAGAAGAAGATTACTTTCAGTAATTTAATTACTAGGTTTTCCCATCGTATTAGGGATAGTCCATGGCGTCGTCTTCCTGTAGTTTTTATCTTCCACCATTAAAGCTCATGGTGTCATGGAAGAAGTTTAAGATCCAGATAAGTACCTTAAACCGTTTGAATTTCATCCACTATTGATGCGTTAGTCCATAGTATATTGACTGCTGTAAGGAGGAAGAAAATGGATGTGGTGAGAGTGCCACATATGTAATACAATTATAAACTATAAAAGTAATTTCTGGAATTGGATGCAGAACTAAGTTTATTGTCAATCAATGGCATCATATGAATTGGATAGCAGGGAATGGTTTTTCTGGAAGTGGTTTACATCGAGCTTGTTAGCAGAGTGGGCGTCTTGTGGTGTGGATAGAAAGTTTTTCATCTGTTAGAGTTCTAATTCGCCAAGCTTGTTATTGAAGTGACATCTTATAACTTGCATCTAGTCGAGGTTCTTGATACTAGGTCGTGTGGCTTGAGAATTTTGGAAGGAAAACGTGGAAGGCGTTTGCTGTTGATCAGGCAGTTCTGTTGGAGAAAAGTGGTAGGTGTCTTATCGTGTTTGGCTGGGAAGTCTTTGCGGTGTTTGGTTGAGTTCGTACTGGGATTTGTCTGGACGTTAGGAGTTTTCTGTGAGACTACCGGATGTATTTGGCTTGGTAAAGGAAAGTATCGAGGTCCATGGACAGGTGATAGGCTACAAGTATTTATGTAAAATATAGAAAGAGTGAAGTGTGGTAATTTTAAGGAGGGGAGCAGTTACTATTTGATATTTGTTGAATTACATGTAATGTAACAAGGAGGTATTTGTAATTGATGTTGTACTTGCATAATTTAAAGTGACAGTGACAGGCGTACATGTTGTCACAAAATTAAAAAATGAATTTTCAGGAATAAAAGCAGTCTTGATTATGAGGGAATCCGACCTGTGTTTTCAGTTAAGAGTAAATGTTTTTTATCGGAGCTAGAGATATTTAATAATATTGATAATTCATAATTTATAAAAGGGTAAATGAGTTACTTAAATTCATTTTAAAAGAGAATTGCTTGAAATTAAACTAAAGTATAGTAAAAGTCAGACGTAATAGCTAAAGAATAATAATGATTGTTATAAAACTATGTACATACATAAAGACCATTATAACATAGTCAATTATAACAATACATATGGAGGACACATTAATAATCTATCTAGAGTAAGAGAAAAGGATTTAGAGCACTAATTGTTATTTTTTGTTTGTCAATGTAGTCACCACCTAACTCTACACACTTTCCATTTGCCCGGAAGTTGCAAGTCTTTCATGTTCAGCAAACTAGTTGCTAACAGGTTCCAATAATGGTCCCAGGTTTCATCTCCTGTCACTATTTTGCACAACATGTTTGCATATGTTTCTAGTAAATCCAACTTGAACGAATCCTAGTTTTCAGGCAAAATGTGTACACTCTTGATTCGGGTATCCTCAACGCCACAGCGGTTTCTACTACCTTTAAATGTCGATTTTCAACAACCACCGACTCTACCACTCTACCTTTATGTATGATTTTTGATCAGTGGCCTTCCAAAGTTAATAATTTTATTACTCTTCGGTGCTCTAATTTAACTAAACTCAGCTTTAACGACAAACCAATACACAGGAAAGCAACGATATGCCATAAATGGATGACATTTTGCACATTAACTAAATAGGTTATTAATATATCTACTGGCTCTCGTAATATGTAAAAGCGCCAATTATTGCAACAAGTAGTAATAGCGAGCGATGAAAAATGTCTGCCTAGAGCTCATAAATGTATTAAGGAGTTGAAATTGCAGTAGATTCAATTGAAAACTTAATTTACACCATCGAGTCATGCCAGACAGAATTATATCAAAGACGTAGTGCAAGCATGTCCCGTTGCTTTTTGCAAAAATAAACAGCCCGTCGTTTTCACGTCGCTTTATTAACCCACTTCGCGCAGTAACAATAACAGGACGTACTTCCACGAATATATCTCAGGGAAATAAAAAAAAGTAGCCATTAATCCATAATCGACCTGCTGAAACTATCAATTGTTTGGTCTGTAAGGAGTGGTATTTACATTACAGTTGGCGTGGCGTCACATCCGGCACTGTAAGTTTGTTGAAACGTGGCCAAGGAGCTATTATACAGTTTAAAATAATAATGGAAGTCTGGGCAACAGCATTAAATGCAAATTCCAAAATGTAATCTGCGCTTGCACCTTCGGTGCGATTGCTTCGTGCGGCTCGCGTGCCTTTTGATTGTTCGTTGCTAATTTTAATCAGCTGGGACTCCTTTGAATGTTTGTCCAGCGCCACATTTCTTTAAAATATGTTTGAAGCATTACAATTTGCAACAAAACAGTAAACATTTGCAAATTGCAAGTTGACTAAATGCTCAAGCTATTTCAAAGTTCTTACAACTCCCAATTCTATGCTTTTAACAGTTTTTTGTTTTTGTAAGAAAATATGTATGCTTTTGGGCTACGATAACTGTCTAAATTAAACTAATTCCCTGCAGATTGTGTTATAGCTGTAACCATTGCTTTTCTGAATAGGATTATACAGGGTGTTACGAAAGTTACGTAATAATTTTAACCTCTACATTTGAAAAGCCGTTAAGCAATCAAATATAAATTAAACGTAAACGACACAACTACGTTAAAACTGCAGATATTGGTCACACAAAAACATGCAGTTAATAATTGAGATATCTCAAGTAAAAACGTACGTTAGTGACCAGATGTTCACTAAAAGTTGTATCAGTACATAGGCAGTTCTTATTAGTTGTGTGCCATTAAATTAAAATATTTTTCCATTTTAACTCCGTTTTGGGGGTGTTTTCAAAAAAATTACTTAATAAAAGTTGTTCAGTTTCGTGAGATCTCTTGTGGTTAAATTTTATTATTAAGTGAACTTCCGTAACACCCTATTTACTTTATCTCGGCTCCAAATAATATAATAATTATAAAATACTGAAAACTATGATTTATGCAGGGCAGTCTAAAAATGTCGAAGAATATGCTATGATGATCTATTGCAATCGTTGACTAACTAACACGAAAATGAAAGAACTATAAGTTGATTGAGAAAGGTTAGCATGAGATAAGGCAGAATCAAGAGGGTTACGTTCAGCATTTTATTCATAATTGATGTTTGGAGTGGCAAGCGCAGCTTAATTTATGTAGCTGACAGATTTGAGTTTAGTTATGTCAATACAATAATGCGAGTGTAATATAAGACATAGATGGTTTGTAAAGTTACAAAAATTATATGAGCGTTAGTGTTAAAAATTATATCACCAATAAACGGTAAGATAGCTGACGAGTAAAAAAGAAAGTTTTAGCGTGCCCTACGTCACAGAAATAAGCAGGTTAGTCGGAAATGACGTCAGATTATTTGCATTATACAGGCTGTTAATTAAGTACGTAGACAAACTTTAAAGGGTGATCCTTGATCACTTCTAAGATAAAAAGTTAATACAAACATGGCACTTAAACGGCTTCATTTTCAAGATACAGGATGTTGAAGTTTTTTTTTCAAAAATTTCAAAAACGCCTAGAGGTATTCTAATAAAACTTGGTGTAGGTTAGTATTTCATAAAGTGGTATTGTTTGGTCAAAATAAAACAAATGCATTTCCACCGCGTGCATCGGGGCCACCTCAGTTACCTTATTATAGAAAAATTTGGTACGCCACCGTTTTTAAGCCAATACGACAAATTTTTTAGCTTCAGCTTCATCCACTGAAACTGCACAAAAGATTTGTCTTTTATTTTTTTGATGGAATAAACCATTTTTGAGAAAAACAAACATCTGTAACAGCAATTTCGTTCATTAGACGTTTTTAAAAAATATTATTTAATAACAAACAATCTTACAATAGCTACAAAACGTTTGGCCAAAAACAGTGGCGTACCAGATTTTTCTAAAATAAGGTAACTGAGGCACACCCGATGAACGCCACTGGTGGAAATAAATTAAATTAATTTTGACCGAACAATGTCACATTATGAAATCTACACCAAGTTTCATTAGAATACCCGTTTTCCAAATTTTTGAAAAAGAAATTTTGTTTACACTTCTACATCCTATATTTTGAAAACGAAGCCGTTTAGGTCCCATGCTTGTATGTACTTTTTATCTTAGAATTGATTAAGAAATCACCCCATAAAGTTCGTCTACGTACTTAATTAACACCCTGTATTTACCTGATGTGATTTTTGCCATTTTTGGTGTTTGAATTCAAATTAAGCAATTTTTTACACGTGCTGGTCATCTTTGGGTTTACAGTCAATTTATGGTTAAAGCTGTCAGAAACGAATTTGAGTAATTGCCATACTGGTTGATTTGTCATACACAAAAGCATTTATAATACTAGCTATTGACCCTACCCATGTCAAAAAGAGTTTTTTTTTACATGCTAGACCGGAGCTTTACTTTAATTAATTGGAAATAGACAGAATACAAAGAGCAATAAACCATTTATTTAGCAGGTAATTACATCATCATTTTAATAAGTCCTGAGATTGACACGATATTGAATTCTATTATTAAAACCAATTGTAAATTGTGGTGATTTGCTCTAGTTACTTATTTATATTTTTACTAAAACCCTTTATAGTTAAGGGCATCATTTCACTATATAATTTTCAATCTCATGGCAAAACATCCTGTACCAAAGCTTCAGTAGAATAACAGTGCTTCTATGAGAAGATACTGTTGCTAGGAAAGATACGTTTTTATGAAGAGAGATTGCAGGAACTATACTGTTAAAGATAGAGAACTTGCAGAAAGAAAGCCTTGAAAATGTAGGTAGGTTTTACTCCAAAGGGTTTTGAAGAAAAATATTTATTAAAAGCGGGAAGACCGAAAGTTCTTAGAAAAGGCGTAGAAAGGTTTGTAAGAAGGAAATAGTTTAAGAGAAGCGGGTTTGTGAAAGCGATTTCAAAAATACCTTCGCCAGGAAAGAGTGTTCTCGAGCAAGAAATTGGAAGAAATATACTTTTCAAGGAAGAACATTTTTAAGGAAAGGGCTTTCTAGCAAGATCTCTTAGAAAGAGTTTTAATGATTACAGTTTTTCAGAATAGATAGACATATTTCCATGTCTCTCTTCCCTTTCATTCTTCCCGCTTTTAATAAATCTTTTCTTAAAAACATTTTGGATTAAAATCTACAGTTTCAAGGCTTTGTTTCTGCAAGTTCTCTGTCTTTAACACCATACTTCCTGCAATCGCTCTTCGTAAAAACAAGCGAAGCGCGTCTTGGTTTTCTCGATGTAAATTATACTGTAAGCATTAATTCAGGATATCTCCTTTGTGAAGCTGAATGCCAAAGCTGATTTCTCCTTGCCTGCAGGAGTTTTAGTAATTGAAGATTATTCATTGGTCGAAAAAACACCTTTTTGAACGACTCGCATTTTCTTCTGTAGCATGCACTAGTATTAAATTTAATTATTAATGTGCAAGACAATGGACATATGGAGGGAGCAACTGTCTTATTGCTCACATATTATTTGTCCTATAAAATCGGTTTAGAGGAATACTACGTAGAAAAACTTATTTAACGACAATTAATTTTTCTACGGCTTTTCAGATATAAAAATTGAAAGCTTTAATAATTTAAAAAAATGAAAGGTAATATACATAAGCTATTTATTCCCAGTTCCCATGTGATAGAAGAGGCTATTAAATAGGCAGCACCCATCACGTAAAAAGAAAATAGGAAAAACTATAACATATAAACTGAGAGAAGAAGAAATGCGTAAGCAACACACAAGATATCAAGAGAGGGATACAACTAAACGGACAAAACAAAGGAGTGTAGCAAACATGGAAAAAATCAAGAAATGTGTTACTAAAGCAGCGGTAGCGGCATGTGGCAAAGCGGAAACAAACGGTGTACTGGACAGAAGAAATAAAAGAGGAAGTGGGCTTGAAAAACTCACTCTGGAACAAATTCGCCAGTACTAGAAAAATAAAGACTAAGAGGCATATAAGAACTAAAAAATGGCCGTCAAAATTAAGTTTAAGAACGCAAAGATGGCAGCCTGGAAACAGTTCAAAATTGAAGAAAATGTTAAAGAAAACCAAAAATATGTTACAAGCCTTTTGAGGAACTTGAGAAAAGGTAAAAAGGCACAATCGAAATTCGTAGAGACAGTTCAAAACTGGTAGAAGTACTTTATAGAACTGCTGGTAGGTAATGAGAGGCAGGATAAGGAATTAGCACTAAAGGTGAACGACAGTGAGGACTCCATTGATGACCCGCAGCAGTAACTGCTTCCTTCTATTTCTCATGTATCTCTCATTTCAGTTCTGATATTACGTATACTATGTAATGTGTAAGAAAGAATCCAAAAGCAAGGATTAAAGGAAGAGTGCAAGGACCAACCAGAAGAGGAACAGTTTGGCTTCAGATGAGGAAGAAGTATGCACAATGCTATATTTTCATTAAAACAACTAAGTGAAAGAAGCCCTAGACCATGACGAAAAGCTATAATTTTTTTATAGATTTTAGCAAAGCATTTGAGAGCGTACCTAAGAGATAAAACAGTGTGAATGGTAGATCAGCAGAAACAGATGGAGAAATACGAAGGTGCAATCAGTTGGAATGGGCCAATTCGTGCCACTATACATATACGGGTGAGGCACATAAAGTGTTACAGAGCAATAGCACTCAAACTATTGATCACATCCAAAAATGTTTCAGACAAAAGTTTCAGTGTTCGAGAAGGCCGTCATACTGGACCACTCTATTTTTTTATCGGTGGAGGCGCTGAAACTACGTCAAGGTCAACTCCACTTTTTTAAATGAAACCATGTATTTTTTTTCGATGACATTATTACCGATTTGAAGACAAATTCAGCGACCTGAAACACAAGGTCATTCTAGTCACGCAAAGTATGAAAATAGTCGAAAAATCGAAAAATGCAACAGTGCAACAAACACGAGTCAACACGACGGTGCACCACCCCATTATGCTCTGTGTTTAAGACAAGTGATGAATGAGATTTTTGGCGAAAAGTGGATAGGACGAGGCGGTCCTGTAGCTTGGCCACCTCGATCGCCAGATCTAACATCAGTAGATGACTTTTTATGGGGTTTTGTCAAAGATCGCATAATGGTGGTAGCACCTACCACGCCTGACGACATGAAAGACAGAATACGACGAGCATGTACCGAAATTACACCACAAATGTTAGCTGAAGTTAGACGGTCTTTTCATCAGCGAATTAACAAGTGCTTACAAGTCGAGGGTCATCACTTCGAGCATCTTCTGTAGGTAGAACCAAACCAAGGTTAGTGGATCCTTTGAAAGTGATTATTCCGATATTTTTCGATTTTTTGACTATCTTCATACTTTGCTAACTAGAATGACCTTGTGTTGCAGGTAGCTGAATTTGTCTTAAAATCGGTAATAATGTCATCGAAAAAAAAATACATAGTTCCATTTAAAAATCTGGAGTTGACCTTGACATAGCTTCAGCGCCTCTACCGATAAAAAAATAGGGTGGTCCAGTATGACGGCCTTCTCGAACACTGAAACTTTTGTCTGAAACATTTTTGGATATGATCAATAGTTTGAGTGCTATTGCTCTGTAACACTTTATGTGCCTCACCCATATTTCATATCCGTTTTTCATATACTGCTAGTAATAAAGCTGAACCGTATTTCTCATTATATACCAATTAATTTGAAGAGCAGTGGATATATCGCGGATGCGGAATTGGAATTTGCAAGAAAGCGGCTTTCCAGCAGTGTGGTTAAAAATCGAACGAAGCCAGAAGATTGAAGCGTTGCATTTGTGAATAACTTCAACGATGTCGTGAGGGTCAGCGGGGGCAGTCGCAGCCAAACAAGCGACTCGTGCGTGTGTCGTCCCATATAACCCAAGGTACGACGCGTGATTATAAAGGCACCAAAGTGCACAGCATAGTGAGGCGTTGGCATTAATGGCCGCCGACACATGATGATCCTGAGTGGGAACCCAGACTAAAAAGGCATTAAACCACCTTGGTAGCATCACCAAAGGGTTGCTGTATCTTCCATAGAAGGAAGTCGTCTAAACGCCACAGAAGCATCACTTTTGTCCAAACTCGAGGACACTTGGGAGCAACCGTAAGCAAGGTTACTTTCTATTTAAAATTGCAACACGAAGTGAGAAGCGATTGCAACATCTTTGACAATTGTTTCAATGGATGATTGCATAAGATAACGGGGGTTTACTCCCAGCCAACACGAAGTTACTGCGTCATCTGCTAACGCAGCGCGTCAGCTTGAATTGAACGTGAATAGACAACTTTTCCTAATGTATTTGTGCGCGGAATTCAAATACATTTCGCACTATCAGAGTTTTACTTTGCGTCGACAGTTAACGCACTATCTAAGGTGCTTTCATGCATGCAGCGTATAGTCTTGTTATATGAATATTTTGATGTAATAGCGCAAGTAGAAACAGCTTTCGTCCGTAGACATTTACATTAAGGAGCTTATATCGTTGACAGCTTTACTGAATGTTTGGACGTCGTTTATTTTTGGTGTTTTATGTACATGCATTTTCTTATATTTGTGTTTTTCTTACAGATTATATATCTTTTTATGTAAACTGTTGGGCTTTTATTGTTGGCACTGTTTTGCATGCATAATTTCAACATTCCAGCTGACAACGAGCAAATCCAGAGCAATATTAGCTTCCCTTGGCCGGACTGGCGCTTTTAATAGAGTTTTATGTCTCTACGACTGTTTAAGCTATCGAACTCAGCGCAATATAAATTAATAGTACAGTAGAGTACAGGGCTAAGTAAACATACTGTTAAACAGTACCTACTTGGAAATATGGAACACGGTAGTAAACAAAAGTAATATGAAAATCAACACTGCGAAATTAAATAAGATGTTAATATCTAAAAGACTCGAAGAGCTGAATAGCAGAATCCGAAGCAGCAACAACTTATACTATGTCATAATTAATAGCTTGATAAAGAAAAAAGAGATACCCAGGAGAAATAAACTGGGACACTAACATATGATTGGGAATCATGGGCACTATAAAAAAGACAGGAATGGGGAATGCAGACAGCGAAATTGACATTTTTAGGATGTATAGTAAGAAAGACGAGATGGCATAGAATAGGAAATACAAAATGTAATAACAGGAATGATCTTAGAAATAAATCCACACAAGTGGGACAAGAGACACTGCCTGTTGTAGGCATTCACTTTTAACATATAAACCAAAAATCGCTACCTGAATATTTGCATACACCTAACCTCCAAGCGTCAAAGCAAACATTTACCTGCTAAGGATGTAAATTACAAAAGCTAATTAATCGAAATAACCGTTTTAGATGAGCCTAAAAAATCCAGGAAACACCACATTACCCGTGAAGGGAGTATGCGAGAGATCCAAACTTAACATACGGCTGTCCCCAAACGGTTAACGAGCCGTGGTAGATAAAATCACCTACATCTTTTAAATTCGCATAGATTTTAAGAAAAATCACAGGTGGGGTAGATAACTTTATAAAATAAACAGAAATAGTTGAAAAAGACTTAAGGGATTTCTGCGTTTTGAAATTTTATTGTTGCATTCATAAATTGGGAATTATTCCGTAGCCATAATAGATGAATATAATTTTTTCTTGACAATACAGAGACAGATTGAAATTTATTTTTCATATAGAATCTCCAAGTAGCTTAATTAAAATAATACTAAATAGCTGATATTATCTCCAAATTTTGCACTAAATTATATACCAAAACAGCTGTAACACAAAAATATTAATAGTTTTTAATCATACTTTATTTTTTAATATTAATCCTAATACGTTTATAAGTTTAACTCTATATACGTTTCAACAGTGTATTTCGTGTTGTACAATATGATTTTTAGAACTAGCAGTTTTAAGCAAAATAGTTTGCAAAGAGTTGCCAAGAAAAACGGTATGTTAAAAGTTTTCAAATATTAAAGCTTGAAAAAGATCTTTTTTCAGTATACTGCTGCTAGCAGCATTGGGTAATCTAGTTATATATGGAAATAAGAAAATAATATTATCGAAAACGAATAGTTTTAAGAACAGGGATTTTGAACAACAATAATTTGAATTAAAGCGAATATGCAGAAAAGAGGAAAAGAAGATAATTTTAAGAATTTTTAAAATAAAGAAAAAGAAAAAAGAGTTTGCAAAAAAGAGAGTTTTAAAGGAGAAGCCTGCAAGCATAAGGATCTTCTGTTTTAATCTAAATCTTATTTATAGCACAATTCAAAAAATCCCGCTAATTACGTATTTCGACAGCCAAACTGTCATCTTCAGTGAAAGTCTTCACTGATGAATCGGTGAAGAGCATATCTTCGACCAACTTTGTCGTGTTAGTTTCTCCAGGCTACGAAAGATGACAGCTTAGCTGTCGACATACGTATGTAGCGGTGGTTGAGGTTATGGGTTCTAACGAATTATGTCAGTTCAAACCACCGGCTCCAGCAGTGTTTTAATTTTATTATTTATAGCAATTTGTTTTATCGCCAGGAGAATTCCATCCAGTTAAAAATAGGATAGAAATCAGGAATTGTTTTGCTATATTGAGTGATCAAATAAATTGCTGATCGAGTTGACTGATGTTACATTATATTTTTATTTGATCAGTCGAAATAACCTACAATAGCATGTCGAGTAACTAAACTTGTTTATTTAATCGAAAATTAAAATATTAGTGGGTGGGTGGATGCTTATGACTTACATACCAAACGGCTCAACATTTATAAATTTGAAGGTTTGACGATTACTCCTTGTTTAACATTTTTTAAATTAGAAAATCGCCAAGAATATATGGTCGCATTGAAATAATAAATGCAAAAAAATCGGAGCTTCTGAGGGAATCGAAATTCGCTTATGCCAAGTGTGTCACTGGCAACTATCACAAGTAAACAAACAATCGCTTAATCTTTCAAGTGCCCAAACGTTCGATAAGCGGACAAACTTTCGACTTAATTGTTTTTAGTTCCAAAATAATTTAGGTGCATTTCTACTAGCGAAACTGGCGCCATCCCCAGCTGTTCCGCCACTGGGCGATACAGGACGCATTCGCATTGGTATCCCTGGCTAATGTACGCAAAAAAAATATCTCGCAGGTTCAGTATGTGCAAATCATTGTGTTATATAATATAGATTTCACCAATGCCCGGTTACTGAGAGAAAACAAAGATTTACTCACGTTTACAACAGACACACAACACTGCACTCGCGCACGGATTTTAATTATTCCGCGATTGCTCAAAAACTGACGATATAATTTATCTATCCGAAAATGTCACCAAAATACGTTAATGTAATAATAACCTAATATAAAAACCAGATATTCGAAAACTAAATATTGATAAGATAAAATAATGCTAAAAGTTGCAAAGGTCACCTAGAAGTTTCGTATTTTGGTAAAAATAATATAAAACTAAGGAAGATTAGGCGATGCGCAGAGTGCGGACTTTTATGCTTTTAAGCTCCGATTTTGATATCGCCCGATAACGACCAGACTGCTTGTAACCAAGCATAAAATTAACCAGTAACCAGAAGCTGGCTGGCATCGTAACGAGCTTCCATCGAAGCCGGCCCTGCGCCGGCAATTAAATAATTTTTCAAAGAAACTCAATTTTGCCTGGCACCGATCGCCCATCCATCAAAATTCGAACATTGAAACTGCCAATTTCAGCTCTTCCCCAGCGTCGCGATTGATGCTTCGGGATTAATTTGCAGAACTTTAAAGCTGCGAAGTTTCGGCAATGATTCAATTAGGCTGAAACATTGACGTCAGTTCTGTATATTTAGAAATCAGTGACATACATTTGAATTTAACAATGGCAAAATGTCAAGTGTTTAAAATTTCTTCCAATTTTCATACCTTCAAATCCAGGAAAAACTTTAAAATATATTTTGTTGTTTTGCAATTAAGGCCTTAAGTCTACATTAGGAGACGAATACAACATAAAAAATTCTTTGTGGTTATATTATGTACCGTTTATAGCAGAAAGACTTCCAAACAAAAAGGTGACGACTGAGAGGTCGCCGAATGTTTAGAATTAAACCAAAAAACTTTTAGATAAGATTACAATATCTCGATGTTTTTATCGGACTTCTGAGCTTGTACGTTAGGATATTGTGCCCAAAAGATGATCATTTTGAAATTCTCTATTTTAAACTTGCAATAGCGACTTCAGACCCAATCGTATTTTTAGATCTACATAATTAGAAAAAGAAATAGAGGAACGATACAACATGATATTACCATTTCCGTTTCAGAGAGCTAAACTTTTTGCATCTGCAAGAATCTTAAATATAATTTTTCAACTGTGTTTATCACAATTTTTACTCATTAAAAGAAAATTACTTCAACTGTTGGAAAGAAGTTATTTTCATAAAGCAAAAGATCTAAATGAGATACGTGAATATTTCTAAAAATACTGCGGGTATCCTAACACATTAGTTTAAAATTTCTCAGACAGATTTCAATTTAATATAAATACATTGTGTCTTGACAATTGGAACAAAATATCAATAAGAATTTAGTTTTATGATTTTATCTAATCATTCTGGTGACATTGAAACTTTAAGGATGTACTTAATTTGATCAATGTTAGCTTGGGGAGTTTCTAGCAACTGTTTAAAAGATAAAATGATATTTTGCACTTCAATATACAATAACTTAGGCACTTAATAGGGCGTTTGCTTAATACGTACAAATATCAAGCGAGGCTGGAAATTCTTAAAAATTATTATGTATCTTAACTATATTTATTCTCAAGAGTTTTGTATCATTCCTGTTCCACGTATTTTGAGGTTACAATACTTCGTGAATATCATATATAGCAGTACGTTTACTTAGCCCTATACTCTACTGTACTATTAATTTACATTGCCCTGGGTTCGCTAGCTTAAGCAGTCGTAGAGGCATAAAACTCTATTAAAATCGTCAGTGCGGCTAAGGGAAGCTAATATTGTTTTGGATTTGCTCCTTGTCACCTGGAATGCTGATATTATGCATGCAAACACTGACAGCAATAAAAAACCAACAGTTTTACATAAAAAGATATATAATCTGTAAGAAAAACACAAATACAGGGGAATACATGTGTATAAAACAACAAGAATAATCGACGTCCAAACATACAGTGAAGCCGTCAACAATACTTTAATTATCTACGATCGAAAGCTATTTCTACCCGCGTTATTACATAAAAATGCATGTAAAATTACACAATATTTATATAACAAGACTGTACGCTACATGCATGAAAGCACCTTAAATAGTGTGTTAATGTTCAACCGTCGACGCAAAGTCAAAATGTATTTAAATTCCTTCACAAATACACTAAAGGCGAAGCTGTCCATTCTTTAAATGCGCTTGTTGCTGAAAGCGCTATGCTATGAACACTGCTTTGTCACGTTCAAATCTAGCGACACGCTGTGTCAGCAAACGACGCGATGACTGCGTACTGGTTGCGGGTAATTCCCCGTTATCTTGGGCACGACAGTCGCAATTATTTATTGAACCAATTGTCAAAAATGTGGCAATCGCTTCCTTACTTCGTATTGCAGTTTTAACTGTCAACTAACCTTGCATTCGGTGGCCCCCAAGTGTCCCCGAGCCTGGTCAAGAGCAATACCTCTGTGGCGTTGCGACATCGACTTCTTTCTATGGAAGATGCAGCAAACATTTGGTAAAGCGCTGCCCATTTGGTTTGATGCCTTCGTAGCTTCTGTTCCCACACAGGAACTTCTTTGTGTCGGCGGCAAATAATGCCAATAACTCACTATTCTGTGCACTTTAGTGCCTTTATTAATCAGGGACGATACACACACGAGTCGCTAGTTTTGCAGCGACTCTCTCAGTTTCGTTGCTTCCCGCCCATCACGGGTTTTGTTCTATTTATAACACCGCTGGCTTGCAAATTCACACCCGCATGTCCGACACACTTATAGTGCCTGCTAATTTAATACATACTGAGACGTATAAAGAATACGGTTAAGCTTATTACTAGCAGTGTATAAGAAAAGGATATGAAATGTATATATAGTGACTACACGAATTGGTCAATTACACATATCACACGGTGTTATTATGAAACCTGTTGAAAAATTTGAAAATGTGCTACTTGTAGAACCATTTCAAGGCCGAAATAAAATAAATGAAGAGCAAAAGCAAAAATATTCCCAAAAGCACCAACCGAAAAAACGAAAAGAGAGGCGCTAACAAAACTAGTGGAGTAAATAGAAGAAAACTACAATATTCATCATATCAGAACTATATAAGAGAACAGAAATAATTTGAAAAGGCTATCAAGAAAAATTGTAATAATACAAAAGAAGAAAATATAAAATACCGAAGATAAGAGAGAGACAGAATATTGCAAAGAGACAGCAAGAAGACAGGAAATTAAGAAGTAGAAGTCCCAATGATGGAAGAAATCGAGGGAATGATCAAGTTCCAAAGTTAATAAACACTAATTTAAAGGAAATACTTGCCATAATCATTAAAAATATAAAAAAGTACAAGAAAGACCAACAATAAAAGACCATCCGGTAAAGATAATATTATAATAGAGCTACGAAAAGAAGGCGGAACAAAAATTGAAGAAGGGAATACTCTTTAAGGATAGAGAAACGACCCAAAGATATTAATACCTAACTAAATGCTCAATCTACGAGGAGGTATTGATAAATAAACAACAACAAATGCCGTTACTATGGAAACAAGTACGAACTTGTAGCATTTGAAATCAAAAGGCGCAGACGTTTTCGAACGTCCACGATTTGATTTTGGAAAATTCATGAATCGGCATAAAAGGAATATCAAAGACTTTGAACATCCCATATGAACGCGTTTTCACATAATTAACAACAAATTCGGTATGAGGAAATTATTAACAAAATGGTTAACCAAATGCCTTACTACTGATCAAAAGCGAATGAGAGTAATAACTACCAGATGTTTGAAAATGATACATAAAACTTTTTGGACCGAATTATTACAATGGACGAAACTTAGCTTTATTAATGTGATCCAGATACACATTTCCAAAGAGTGGAAACATGCTGGTTTTCTTCGGCCCAAAAAAGAATTTTGTGTATTTTTCCGGAAAAGTGCTCGCCTCCGATTTCTGGGATAAGAATGGAATAATTTTCACTGACTACCCACAAGAGGAGAAATCGTTCACAGGAGACCATTGCTGTTCGTTATCAACAAAATTTCGAGCCAGAATTGTGAAAATATTTCAAAACGTCTGTTTTGTTTTACAAGATAACGCACCTGCTCACAAATCATTTGGTACTCTGCAAAAACTCAATGAAATCGGCTTTCAAATCGTCAACGATCCACCGCATTCTCCTGATTTGGCTCCTTATTACTTAAAAAGCCGTAACAGGACGAAGATTTACGTCAAGTGAAGTGGCAATCAGTGCTGCCGAGGCCTGGAAGCAGACCAAACAAACGATTTTTTTTCAAACTGGTAAAGTCACTTTATGACGTCGTGTTAAGTGCATCGGATTGAAAGGTGACTATGTCGAATAAAATTATATCACTAGGCATATATGAAGTTTTTTTCTAGAAGATTCACAATAAGCTGGATTATTACCAAACATCAATTACTGAAGAGCTGCGAGCTAACGCGATAAAAGTGAAAACAGGGCTCTGCAAGGAGATAACATCTATCCCAAACTCTTCACCGCTGCCATGGAGGATATTTTAAGAGACTTGAATTTAAAGGGAAATGTATATACGCAAATGTAGAAAGACTTGATAATCTAAGTTGATCGCAATAGACCACATCTGCAATAAATGGTAAGTGAGCTAAATGTTAAACGAAAGGAAAGAAGAATGATACTAGAGAGCAATGCCCTGTTTGTGAATTTTGTAAAGACTATAGAGTCGATGAAGCTTTAAAACGCAAGGAATCAACTTCGATTTTACGTATATAATTGGGAAGATCTGGACAATTTATATAAAAGTGACTTCCCTCTCGATTTTGAAAGTGGGGCGTAAGAAAACTACCGTAGCATTACCTTGTTATTCGTTTTCCCCTATTTTTGCTTTATTTGCTAACGTTAGACCTAGCGATCTAGATCACCTTTGTTTTCCCTTAAAAGCTACTTATTGTCTATGCAAATTTAGAGGATATATATTTTTTTTGCCACGCGATTACGTTGAGAGTTTTAGGTGTACATTTCCTATGCACTCTTGAATTTTTCTCCTCGTGTTATGTGGTGTTTTTTGGATCTGATAGGGACCTCTAAAAGAGGTATGTTGGTTAATTAGATCGGGAAGCTCGATATTTACCTAACAAACTAAGTGGTTATTTTGACATGTTGAAGGTTGACAGGCATTCCAGTGCAATAGATAGTGTTTTTCTCCCATAAGAGTGACATAGCTTGACAGTTTATTACCAGTAATACATTGTTGGACTATCTAATTGAATCTGCGCGTGATATCTTGGATAGTCTTAGCTTATCGGGCGTTCCCTGTTGGGATTTGGCGTGTCGTCTGCTCTATTTTGCGAATTTAAAATATTGTCACCGTGTATGGTAAGACGCTCACTTAGTAACTTCTATCGGCGATCAGGTCGCTTATTGGCCTCCCTATTTTCGATTTATCGATTTATTCTCTTTTAGTTTCGAAGTGAGTAACTTTGGACTTTAGCTAAAAACAATTTATTGAAAGACCTTGCGTTTTGACTCTTTATAGAGATTTGTGAAATAGTGATTGATGCTTCTCCGTTATTTTTCATTTTCTTGTGGGCGTTTAGTATGATGGAATCTAAGGAAATACACCAGCTCATAAATCTATTGAAAATAGCAGGTTCCTAGGTACGGTCTTTGAACAATTGTAGGCCATTTGCCCTTAGCAATTTTTATCCTACTTTTAAATGTCTTTTGATAAATCTGCACCTCATGATTACGCTGCGTAGGAATGTTGAACCGCTCCGCTTCTGTGCAGCAATGGCGTTGTATTATCTCAGGTATTTTGATTATGTTTACATTTTTGGATTTGGCTATTTTTAGAGTTTTTGGATTGATGTAGTTTATATATCAACAGACTTTATGTATCAACAAACTTTCTCGATTGTGGTTGGAATTTATGGTGGCGACTTTAGCGCTTTTGGGCTTCATTTTTGTAGGACGCTGGATGCTAGAGATAAGCCATAATCTTGCTTTCATTTAAATACATATTTTGCTGCAATTCAAAGTGTATCTACGTTTATGCAGGAATTATAAACGTATAGATGAATTATTAATTTATGTATACTTCCTAACTACCTTGAACTTTGTGTATGCGTGTGTTATGCGTATATTTGAAATTGCATACATTATGCTGTAAACGCAACGTGTAAACGTCGCGCATTTAATATGGGGTTTGCTTTTATTACTTGCGTGTAAATATCATAGAGTCGATATCTTATTTTGGTACGAGGAACTGCCCTCTTATATTATTTATTTACATGTAGTAAAAACAAAAATATCAATTTAATGGCGCCGCATTTATATCTAGTTCTTACTGTAATAGGTTATAGCTTATCTAAGAGCCTGCGTCTGATAAGTGTAGTTTTCTTCTCTTGAATGTAAGTTGCGATTTCCATATTGTCGGGGAATCTTCCAACTTAGATTCGTGAGTCGTTGGACAATCAATTTAAGGGCGATCTATTTGATTTTGATCAATTTAGTGTTAACCCACTCCCTCCTCCGGAGTAGCTTAGGTGGCCCGTTGAACGTTAGTTACTGGTTACGGGACTGTTTTGAGTATTCGCTATTCATAGCTTGCTGTCCGGCTTGTATTGAGGTTTTGAATATTATCGTTTAGTTTATTTTAGTGCTATTGAGTATTAGAGTGTTCGACGGTGACAACAGTTGCATGTGGACAAAACTGCAAGCTATTAAAAGCATTTGTTTTCACTTGTTGCTCTCGGGAGATTAACTAACTTGATCGCAAAATAAAACTTATTCTTACAAGCGATGCTTTGACCTGTAATAATTTAGTTTGTGCAAATTGCAATTATGAAAAGCCTTTGAACGCCATCTAGACGAAATTGGTCGGTGAGAGCCTGGTCCTAACCCGGCGCTGGCGCATTCCTTCTAATAACTTAGCTCTACAAATTGCTCCAAAGCAGAGCCTAACGAATTCCCGGCGTAATTAAAGGTCGTCAAATTTAATTAGTTTATTTGCTTTTGGCTACCGAGTTAATTGCCAGCTTAATTTTGGGGCATTTTTATTTCAGGTGGCCATAATTCGAGCCCGAATTCCAGCTTTCCGCGTTTTTGACGGACGGGTTAACGGACGAGCGCAGCCTTGCCCAGTAATAACTTCATATAATAAAAATCCTAAATGGGGCCATTATTCCGCCCGGAACAATAGAGTGATATATAACGCGTTTGTCTATAATAATCGGCCCAAACGGGCCCAAAACTGGCGGCTTCGGCCGTCAGTTTTTGATAAAGGTTTAAACGCTCAAACTGAACTGAATTCCGTTTATTTCTTTTTCCAAATGAATATTCCTTATCTGATCGAAAAGATAATTAGTATGTATTGAAATTTCAAGTCATCTTACAGATATTTATCGATGTATAGATACAGCCTGTCCCGCTCGAGTGGTCTGCACGTCGGCCGGGCCTCTCGCTCGCTCGCGCTGCAGCGCCATCTGCCCCTTTCGCCCGCAAGCGAGCTGCCAGTGGGGCTCGAGATGTAAAAGGATCAATTTATAGCAGTATTTTCTTAAAATGCACCAATCATGTATTATAATTTATTGTTAATATACCATACTTGTATATCTGGACAAGCTACAGCCGAGTCATTTAAAATTAGTCGATAGCAGTTTTTTAACAACAAAATTCGTGGCTGGTCTGGAGGCGACGCTCCTTTGTTGCTTTTTAAATCAAAACGCTGGCATTCAGGTACATTGTTTACATTTGCCATGATTAATTCCCGCGCCGTTTATTGGCCGGAATTATGGATGCCTGCTATTAAGCTGTAAGATGAACAAAGACTGGCGATATTTTATAGCGCACTCGGGCTATAATTCTTAGGAGAAACTATAGCAATTTGCTGTGGTGAAACCTTTCTAAATGTTAAAACATTAAGAATTAGATCTACATTGTAATTATTATATGACGTTGTGGCAATTCTTAAATGTGAAAATACAATTTATGGCGGTTGTCATGTCTCCGGCTGGAATTCAATTTGTGTGCTTGTTTTGTAATTTATTGCTACTATTTTTATCGTGCCTGGAAAACATTATAAACATTTTTTGGGAACCTTCCTCTGTACATATCTAGTATTTGTAAAATGCGAAACACAATTAAGAAGGGTTATTTAAAACATTTTTCAAATTAGTAAACGTGACATGCTTCTCATGATTTTGAATATGTTACAGTATTCAGTACATATTTATGCTATAAAATCACTCTACGAACGAACCGACCTAAGGAACAAGTTGGTTTTAGAAAAGGCTTCAGTACCATCGATCTGTCCAAGTTACGCTTGACCATAATTGATTTAAGTTAATTTTAGGAAATAATATGTAACATTTAGTTTACAATTTGTAATATTGCTGCCTACTTGAGTATATTTATATGTTGTATTCCTTAATTCATGTTTTAGGTTGAATTGCAATCGCTTGTCAACATTTGTAATTAAATATAGCTTTATCTCTACGCAGCTCGTACAATAACTGGAAACATTGTATATATACAGAGTTGTAAGCTATTTAACTTAAATACAGCTTTACTAACGGTTATGTTTGTTTCATTGTGTGAGATAGTAGGTTACAATTGCTAGTACAGGAAGATTAGATCTGACCTTCTTGCTCACACCCTTCAATAATTACTAAACATATTAGCCTGGTTTCATTAATCAACAAATTTAGGTTCTTTGAATTACTTCATAAAAGTACAATATTTGAGAATACTACAGGCTGATCATCTACGGTACGAACACTAAAATTCCCTTGAACTCAGTAGAATTGCCAAGATTTGGAGGGTTCAGGATAGGTCTCGGTAAAGAACACCTCTAAAAGATATTGTCAAAAATGCAACCACACACATTAAAATTGGCGAAGAAACAAACACGAAAAAAATACCGTTAAAGGGAGGTGTTAGACAAAAAGATACGAATTCTTCCAAACATAGACTGTGTACAATCATTTGCGTTTCACAGATATAGCTATAATCGTTGAAAGCGAGGTAAAATTAGAATAAATGCTAGCTGACCTCAACCTAGCGTCGCAGATCATAGGGCTCCAAACAAACTCTAAAAAACAAAAAAAAAGTTCAACACACACAGACAATGTCAAGAAAACCTACAGATTATAGAGACATTTGGCGAATATATCTACTCCGGCCATCTTAGTAAGTTGGGAAAACAAAATCAAATTGCTGAAATCACAAGAAGAGTCAACCTGGTTGCATAACATTTGATAAACTCAGCTGGGTCATGAGAAATCAAGAATTGCGGATAGATTTTAGCGAAAAAGAGTAACAGTACGAGAGGTATTCCTCATTTGGATACTTGAAATTTGAACAAGAAGTCTTGCACGCTTTAATATTTACTCTATTTGTCCGGTTTGCGAGCACAGTGAACTCCTGTAACTACTTCAAACCGCGGCTATGCAAGATAATTATTTGCCAAAACAAAAGCTGGTCCACCCGTGTAGTGTTCTCGGGATAAAACCAACTTCAAACAATACACACAAGAAAGACAAGAGGGGTCAATTTGTTTACATACGTATATTGATTTCACAACTCATAGAAAATCAAAAAGAAAACATGATAAAACAAGATTAGCTCCTAGAATGGTTATTCATTTCTAAATACCCATATATAAACCGACAAAAACAATCTACGGGCTTGGGGCTATTCGCATGTACAATGTAAACATACATAAACATTAAAACAATGTTGAAAATAACACTGATATAATTGTTTTGAAAACGCTCAAACTGTCTTTGAAGACGGCTCTATCTTAAAGCCAAAACTGTTAAAATCTATCGGGGTCTACAAACATATTGCCCGTTTATGAAGCTCATGTTTTTGCGCTTGTAAAAGCTTCTCATAGCTGAACGCAAACTTTTCCTATGTCGAATTACCTTCCGAGCCCCCAAGTCGCAGTCGATTGCGTAATTCAAACTTTGAATGACATGATGCGTGGAAAGCTACCACGTGCCTCAAGGACTGCTTGTCAAATTTGTATGCTCTTCTCGTACATGGTGAGTAATGATCCCAATTAAAACGTAAACGCTAGTTTGTCACACCTGTGCCGGTATGCAGCAATTATTTACGGCAGGCCTCTCTCCGCTTCTATTTATTCCGCATTCTCCTAAAGGCGAGCCTGTTTAAAATACTTTTCGGAGCCGCCAGCACGGGCGCTTGTCGCTGAAGCCTGATGGCTACTAAAGTTGAACTTGAAAAAGTCCAGCGAAAGATGCTTTGAAGTTGATTATCCCCCTCGTTTAGCGGGAGGGCTTGGACGTGTGTTTATCGCTGCACACGCAAAATTAACCTTACAACGCGTGCACTGTACAGCATTCCACAAATGATTAATCATATTAAATACACTGGTTAAATCAATAATAAAACATAGAAAATACGAGTTGGCTATATCTTTTAATTATGAAAATAAGCCTTACAGGTAAGGGGAAAGCTAAATTCTACCAGTAATGACATAAGGCATGAAGAAAATGGCTTTGGCATAAAATAGTGCGAAAAAACTGTAAAAACTCTAGGCGTAAGTTTGAGGAACAAAATTTCTAAAAAAGTTACTGAAGTCATGCAGAAGGTAGCAAAATTGAAATGAAATTGAGTTTCTCACTATGTGTCTTGTTCTATCTACTGGAAATTTCCATGTACATAGACACTTTGGAGGCAGTTTGCTCAGTCCTTGTAGCAAGAACGCATCTCCTACTACATCATTCTCCCAACTATACTCTATTTTCGAGTTAAAGTCACCTACAATCATCAGTCAGTTTGCCCTTTTTACTGACTTTCTTTCGACTCCTTTATCATCCTCTCTCTCGAACAATCTTAATAGCTTGTAACTTGTTCGTTAAGAGGACTACAGCCGAGAACCGATTTTCCTATTTAGCTTGAAGCTACTAGCGCAACTGCGTATACTTGTTTTGAGTTTGAACGTCCAGAGTAGAAGATGGTGGCAATACGAATAACATTTTTATACATTCGCATTTTGTTGGTATCTTTATTAGCAGATAACGGAGGGATTCTTCGCGCCCTCTCGTAAAATGGATATTGATAGTACCGTCGTTATCCGCTTGCCTTCTGTATTGCAGTGCAGGAATCGTCGATGCTGTTATAGATTAAGTCATTAGCTTAACTTTGGTGAAATTTCTGTTTTTTATCAACGTTGTGTTGTAGCAGTTTTGATCCGCTCGGGATATTTGATTTCTCTGGTACAACATATATTTTTTCTATCCGCCACCCTGTGAGGCGTCCTATGGGGGATCTAGCAATTCCACACTTTAAACTTCAAAATAAATACGACACTTTAACTTACATTATAAAAGTGATGACACATTAGATAACAACCCTTAGAAAATGAGAATAGGATCATAGTAGACATTAAAGAGATGATATGAGGACATGAAAAGAACATGTATAAAAGGTCTTCGATGATGGCAGAAGAATGAGTGGACGATGTCGAGAGGGACTGAGGGCCATATATTACAAAGGATGAAATATTGCATGCTAGTTATAGACACAGAGAAAGATTGATAAACAGCAGGATTAGACGGAATATTGTTATTACAATTTGTATACTCCGTAGGAGAAATTCTATAAGACTGGGTAAACTCTACATCTATATGTTACAATACCAAGAAAAACTCAATCTCCTGTGCTGTGACAACTATCGAATGATGGCCATATCATTTAAGAACATTTTAATTTTTTGACACAAGAACGGCGAGGTAACCCTATGATTTTTGCAACGAAAGGCTTTATTTATTATAAGTGCTAACAGTAAGTTTTATACAGCTGGTGAATATTGCTTTGGAAAGATCAATTGAAAAAGTAGAGCTATTTTAAAATCCACCATTTTGGAAGCCATTTGACGTTTGTTTTCTACTGAATCTTCATGACATTCCTTTGCTGCGGTGAATGGTTTGCTGAGGGTGAAAAGCGTCGGATTTCGAAATAGACTCATTTGGCATAATTTATTAATGGTTCGCGTCTTCGTTATGATTTTGGTCGCCTTTGTCACAGCGAGCGCGCTTTCTTGCTTTTGGAATTTGCTGGAAATGTTCTTGCCCACTTTTGTACTGATTCTTTCAGAGCTTAGATGCCTTCTGTTGAGCACGACTAGGGGTAAGTTGCATGTGGTCGTTTGACCCTGCTCTCTTATTCTTACCGGATTGGTTTAACGTTTCGGGGTTTTCCCAGCAGATTTTATTGGTCATGTTCCTGTAGCGAGATGTTTTAACCTGGCCATGAACGTTTCCGTACTGTCATGTTCGCGCTCCGTATCGCACATGTGCTGTCCAGTTTTCTTGGTGCGATGACTAGAGTTTTATCGGTCTCCATTCCTGATAAATTCCAGCTAATGAGGCGTTCTTGGTCCAGATCCCGGAAGCTAAGAGCTAAGATTATACTCAGGCAGCAATCTCACCGAGGGAGCAACAGTTTAAGGTTTGCCCTTTATTAAATTTTAACTGGCGAATTGTGGGGCGGAGTGCTACCATGGCTTGGGCTGAATTCTTCAGATTTCCTGTGAAGTTTAAATTGAATTATTACTTTGCGATCAATTGCTGTGCCGATTTGCCAGCGGGTTCTATTCTTCAGGATTACTAAAATTTCACGTTGTTATTGTGCAATAATGTTGGCTTTGGTTTTCGTTACCTTGCATTTTGTGTTGTGTCAGTGCGATAGCACCTCCGTTGTAGTTTGTTTATTGAACGTAATTAGTATTATATTAATACATTTGACTGTTATATTTTTGGAACTTAAGTTTATTGGGTTCATTCGGCGTACTTAACTTTTATATCCAAGAGCCATATTATTGACGATTGTATATTTTACCCTGATTATGTTTGTTTCAGTTACTACAAGCTGTATTCTGATTTGATTGAGATAGTGATCTTGGTAAAGCTTCCAGTTTATGAGTTTTCGTGTCTATTTGAGAACAATTGTATAAACACTCATTAGCGTTCTTTTTGTATTGATGAATAAATATAACCTTCTGTAAAGAACCGCACACCGTCTTCACTGTTTAGCTAGTAGCCTTTCTACTCTGCCGCCTATGTAGTCACGATGGTTTCATTTTGACTTTAAATATGATAATAAGTTTTCATTTACCATGCCTTTACTAAGTGATAATGTCTGCTGCTGCATTAAGCCAGTAATGAAGCAATTCCCGGTATAGTTTGAATTATTCGGAATTTTCAAAATATATTTATCATATCCATTCTACAGAATTAGCAGACTTAAATCGCAAATCAAATTCCCACATACATATGTACATATTTAGTACTTTTCGTGTCTCTTTCATTGGTGGTTTGTCCATAAGCTAGAGGGAGATAGGTAGATGAATTCAAAATGTGGTTTTACATATTGATAAACATATGATTTTGAATTTCTATCGACCCATTTAAGAAATAAAAATCCAATCGGCGATTCCTATTAAAATGATGTAAGAAATATATAAAATGAAATATATAATAAATATATTTCGGTTACGTCTCGATCAAAAATTGCGAAAAAAGTAGCTTTTCTTTCCTTGTTGCACCAGCAGCTGTTTATTTATCTATTTCCAATTTTTAAGGCATTCTAACGATGAAACGGGGGAATTTCAGAATGGAGCAAACGTTTCTAAAATTTGAAGAATAAGGTATTTTTATGTATCGTTCTGCAATTCAATTAAAAATCAAAAGTGAAGCAGTACTTTCAGCCACTTGTGTGAAAGCACTCACCGTGTGACGTCCCGAGATATATTTTCGCTACAGAAGCTACTTAAAGCGAGATAAGATAAGGAGTACTTAACATTCTTCCTAGATCCCATAATCAATCAGTATGCAGATCTCGCAGCGAAGTGTTTTAGCTGAAGATTTATTATTTAGCTGGACACAGGAATTTGATTTTGGTAATAATTTAAGATTGCACGAGAAACGCGAATAGCTACATTAATTAATTAACGGCGCTATCTGCAGCAATACATAAATTAGTTGAACATTTCTGTTCGGTGCTACCAATGGGCGTAAACAGTCGTTTATTGATAACTTGGGCGACGTAATGAAATTGGCATTTTACCGATTGTATTAGATACATTACTAAGAAAGTTATATAAGAAATGAAGCGGTGCTTCATTATGTTGAAGCCTTATGTTTGTCCGATTTTTTGGAGGTATTTGTTAGATCAAAGAATAAGACGCCGTTTGAAGGAAATACACATTTAATGCATTTTTGAAAAATTGGCGCCACGATTCTGTTTAACATTAACGTACGTATAGTAGCTATAAATAACTATTTTTTTAAATATTTTTTTATGGATGGTAAAAGAGGCTACACCATTTAAGCAACCGTTTATTGAAAATCAATTTGTCACTGCATATTTTTCGAAAAACCTTCTCTTTGGTGATCCACCCACGAGATCCTAAGCAGACAAAGGTAGGTCTACATGTCGAAGGTTTGCATCTCTTTTGTGTATCTCCGCTATGGTCCAAGCTTGCTTCGGCGCCATATAGTACAGTAGAGGGTGGAGAGAGATCGAGGTTGAGGTTTCTATAGCTTAGAAGTGGGCACACCTTGATGACACAGAACCACCGCCATTTTCTCGATGAGGGACTTAATTTTTCCAACTGATGTATGTGTAATTAGTCACCCTCTCAATTGGGTAGTTTGTTTGCCATGAGTGTTCCAGGCGGTGCAGGACTCTTACTGATGTGAATTCGTCCTGTAGCCCCTGGTGAGAAGTTTTTGTAACCCCTTCAGCGTGTATTATACTGTATTGTTGTTGATCTTCAGCTCGCACTTGTTGTAAAAGGTTTCCCAATAGGAACGATATGTTTTTAAAATTAAATAAAATACAAAATGTTTGAGACAAAAGCAAAACTTGTTTTTTTATTTTATAGTACAACTTATGACAATTATGTTTTGAATAACACATTATTCAAATGTCCACCTCGGCTTTGTTTGCAGGATCGAATCCGATGAACCCAATTTTCGGTAACTTTGTGCAATACATCAGGTGTAATTTCATTAATGCAGCGTTCGATGTTCAATTTCAAAGCGTCAATAGTTCGAGGTTTATTGGCATAGACCAACGACTTTAAATAACCCCACAATAAGAAGTCCAAAGGTGTTAAATCACAACATATTGGAGGCCAATTAACAGTTCCATTTCTGGAGGTTGCCATAGGAATCGAACGCGCGATCTTCCGAATGCTAAGCAGACGTAGTAACCACTAGTTTACAGACCTCGGTTATCTTAAAAGCTCTATATGAATGTTATCGCTTCCCGGTGCTTGGCAATTTTTGGCAGATTCCTGATCCGCCCGCTACGATCGTCCTAGCATACATTAAATGCCTATATTATAGCTGAAAAGGAGTTATTTGATGTTTGTGAAAAACTGTCAGTTGATGTTGAAAATAAAGTTGACGTGTGTTTTTTAAATACACATTCAAATAAACCTACACTCTAAAATAAAAAATCCTGCTTTAGTGGATGTACATCTGTACTCAGTGTTTACAACAGAAAGGGGTTAATTAGAATATTCGCCAATATTAATGAACATGAACCACCCCGATCACATTTTAAAGATTTGCAGACTCTGTAGCTTCCTTGCCTCTACATTTATTACTCTCTCATAACTATTTACAAAACTTTGAAGTAATTCGGATAATCAAACCTTGTGACCGTTGAATGCTTTCATAGGTGGAAGCAAACACAAACTAATAATAATCTTGCAACACTTCAATATAATGCAGATAGCGAGCTGTGAATGGCAAAAATAGACCAAGAGCGTTTAGTGGGCCTGCTGAGCTACTGCGAAGGAGGGGTGGGTTAATATTAACATGATCAAAAATAAATAAGGGCGCCTCTTACTTGCTCGTTTAACCACTCGGGAATCTAAGTTGAAAGATTCACCGGTGATCTGGTAATCGCATCTTCCATTGAAGCGAAATATCTCAACAATAAAGTGATCAGACGCAGGCTCTTTGATAAGCTATATCCTGTTAAAAAAGAAAAACACAAATACTGTGCAATTAACGTGATATATATTTCCAATACATACAGACAAATAATATGAAAGGGCAGTTTCTCGTACCGCAATAAAATATTGAATCTGCGGTATCTAAAACCAAAGTATGTTCATGTATGTTAATTTTAAATATAACCCTGACGCGTAAATGAACAAAGCGCAATTCAAATATAACCTTAACGCGCTAATGAACGAAGTGCAAGGTACTATCCAAGACAAGAAACTGGGGCAGTTAATATGTTCTGTTGTGAATGTGACTGTTTTAATATGTGTAGTTTCTAGGTATTTATAACTTCATTGTCAACTTGTTTAAATGTTGATATAAAACAAAATTGTTATAGTAAACGTATAATTGTTTAAAGCCTCGTTTAAGCTAATCAAATAATGCTAACATTTTTGTCAAGAGTTGCCCTACTTTTTTTGTCTTAGATAGTACATAGGAAATACACATATAAATCAATAATACATATAACTACATCAATAACTAATAAATCCAGCGTAAATATGAGAATTTAGAATCTCCAGTTTATAAATTTGTTCACGTCATACCTACATATGGAATTGTGGCAAAACAATTTACTTAGAGAAATCCTAACGCAGAGAGAAGTCACTAAGCAAGCGCTCTGGGACTCACGGCAACAAAACGGATAGCTTTGTGAAGTAGAGTAGACGATATATATAATACAATTGAAAACTCATGAAAAGCTAAGGCAGTACGAGATATCATGTACAGATGACTGAATGGACTTGCAAGTAAAGTCACATATGTAGAACAAGAGCCACTGCCTACTACAGTAATCTCGTTTCGATAAATTGACTGAAAATCTGTAACGGCATACGAGCATATACTTATTTTAAAACTGGTAAAAATGTTTCACCACCACAGTGGTACAAAATAACCCTAGAAGACCGGACCGCAGAAGGAAGCTACTAAGCAAGCGCGATAGGACTCGCAAAACGAATGACTTTGCGAAGTACAGCAGACGATACCAAAAATGTATCAGAAAACGCCTAAAAAGCTAAGACAGCACGAGATATTACGCCCAAATTCGATCAGATAAGCCAAATAATGTAACAATGAAAACTTGCAAGAAAAGTCACACATGTAGAACAAGATACACCGCAACCCGATAAATTCCAGGCTTAGCAGGGTCAATACATACACCAAAAATCACTACGCGTATATTACCATACATAACCTCCAATCTTCAAAATAACCAGTTACCAAACTGGTAGAGAATTAAAATGTTAGAGCTACTTTCAGGACGACCTAACAAAACCAGGAGATATTACGGTATTTGTAGAGGGAGTATGCCAGAACCCAAATCAAGCACATAACGACGACTTAAGTAGCAGACAAAACGATATATTTTAACAAAACCTAGTTGTTAGGGAAATTTGTATTTTGTGAGTTGATTTATTATTGTTGGTTTTATAGTTAGTTTGTTTTCCTTGACTCGCAATTTAAACTAAAGTGAGGTAAATCACTAGAGCTAACGTTAGGAAAAGCAAAAATAAATGCTTACATCAAAATAAACATAAGAACCTAGTATGGCTGTGGAATAGTTTCTAATTTATGAATGCAACTACGTCTATACGTACTTAAATGTCGAACTTGACATTTGATTTTCAAGAGAGTTATAGTCGCATTCATAAATTAGGAATTATTCCATGGCCATACTAGATGAAAATACTTTTCGATCATGCTATACATAAGCTTACATGGCTTCATACTGTTCTTCTTTTGAAGCGAAAAATAATTTGCAGTCGTTGCATCGTAGATCTTCAACGACATCTGTGAGAATGGGATCTGCAGGAATTTAAAACAAAAATAACTTTCTCTTTTATGACGAACTTTTTTCCATGTGTTTGCTATTTGGACCGATCCAGCATTGCAAACAACAATTGTTTCGTAGATTAGTTTCTAACCGTGGAATCATAAATACCTGCATATGTTTGTCTTCGTCTAGGCTATAAGTTGAGGTTAAATACATTAGCTGATTCCCGTATAGTATAATGGTTTTCTACAGCTGTAGCTATATTTTCTCTTTTAATCAGTTTGTGCATGCATTTAGATTCTCCCACATTTCTTCCTTCAATCCTCTTCCTGCCACTGCTTCATCCGCCTCGTCTCGCCAATACCTTTGTTTTCAGTCTATGGGACTCCAAACCGTAATATTTTATCCACATTGTGTCCTCGCTCTTGTTCTATGGGCGTATTACACTAATAGCTTTTCTTCTATACAGGGTGTTTCATAACGTACGGAGGAGACGAAAAGGGTAGCTAGAGGAGACCAAAATAAACTTATTTTAAATTCCTTAGGAAATACAAACCAGATCCTCTTGGAAAACGGTATAGAAGATCTGAGCTAGTAAGTATAGCCAACGTAAAAGATAAGATTTCGAAAGGCTGTCAAACGTTACAATATTGCATATAGTGTAGGTATTACAGAGGCATGTAAAACACAGGCAACATAAAACCAGACTTTCAGACTGCATTAAATGAAAGGAAGGAAAATATATTGATTGAAAAAATTGCTCTTTGTGCTGTATGGGGCTATCTTTTTTATATTTTTGGTATAAGACTGTGAAGTCGTAGGAAGAGAATTTGCCTTAAGTTTTTTGTCTCGACCTCAAGACACACTTTCAGTTCGATTATGCAATAATATCGACAGTACTAGGGCGTCTTCCTCCCTACTAATTACGAGGGTAGATCTATATTGAACTGACAATTAATATAATTGATAGAGCTGTACGGCTCAAAAATTTTCTTTTAAAATGAATATGAACATTTATCAGTTACGCTACCCTTTAATAATTTATCAATCACACTACCTAATTCTTTTGCTCCGACTAGCCATTAGGTTTGCAAAACGAATCCCAGGGTTGAGTTTCTACACAGTTGAACATTTATGCAATTGTATGATAATTGCACGAATACGGCGAATGGTACTTAATAATTTTTTAACCTCAAATATTGGTAGCGAAACGACACAGAATTTTGTGTTCAATTTTACTTTTAATCCAAGCAGGCTGTTGATGTGTACGTCACAGGTAAATAACAATGAAACTAAATGCAACTCCGTAACTATGCAAACCTGGTTATCGGTAACCAGGGACGCCGTTTGATCCAACGCTGCCTCGATCCGAATTTCAAAATAACGCCAATCTGCTTCAGAGCCTTCCTGGGCCCCCGATGCTGCAAACTGCCCAAAATGCGCAATACACAAATTAGTCCCCGTCTGAATAACAATAATAGAACCAGTGGGCACTCCAAAGGATTTTCATTACACGAAGATTTACAACAATTTTATTTGGAAGCCAGCACACAACCCACTACTTGGCTTCGCTTGGGCGAGCTTTTTTTGTTCTTATTTACAAGTGTTGCTTAGTAACCTACTACATTCTATTATTTGTGAGTACAAATACTTGATTTTATAAACTAAATGTTTGTTTTGTCGAATTGTCAAACATTGTTGCACTAATCTCACATTTGTTTTAAATCACATAATTTTCACTTTTCTGGTTTTATTAAGCATTGCTACTCTGAAATTTCTGACGTTACAGGTTGCTTTATACAGGTTGCTTTATGAGCTTAGGCACGTTACATAATTTATTCGGTGTCATTACCCGTAACTTCATTAACCACCAGCCTAGCATATCGTTGTAAATACAAATTAACTGGACTTTTTCTCTGTGACGCTTCACCACCCTTTCTTACTAACACAATCTGATTAGCATGTCTTACGTTACTTCAAATATCTGAGCATTTACCAAAATTATAGTAGCACTTATCATATTAAATCATAACATTGAACTAAGTTAAACGAATCTCTGCCAATATCGTTTTTCGGAACCATTTGCTATTCTTAGTCTAATTAAATGATAAATTACTTATCAATTACTGATTATAAATGTATCAATGTTTAATCCCGGTAATAGCGATTAATAAAGTACCAATTCTGTTCATGTTTGATTTCCATTTAATTAACATTTATTCAATAATAATACAGGAGCCAGTCATAGGTAGCATACCATCTCAATATATTCGTAGCCAGACTAATAAGCAGTTGTTGAATCGTTTTGAAATTTCAATAATGTATGAATCTAACCTTGATAGAAACGATTGATAAACTACAAATTTATTCGACATTTGAAAACGAATTGGTCCTTGTTACAAAGAAATTGTAAACATGGATACATTTGAAGTTGGTGCAGACATTTTTGATCGATATGTAGAATACTTTGAGATGTTAAAATTATATTGTAAATATTTAGTTCTTGCACGAACTTCAAATTTACCCATTTTGGGTAACGACTCAGCAAAGAGAAAAGATATTGCTAAGCGTGGCTGCAAATATCCTGAAAGGATAATAAAGCAAACTAAAGCAGCAGTGTCTATCATGTTTGCTGTGTTTCAGAAGATGGTGTATTGTTACCTTATTATGTCATCTATAAAGTCAAACACCTCTTTAGTTACTGCAGGATACAGTGTACGAATTGATAAGTGCTCGAACGAGTCAGAGCATGAAAATCTCGAATTTCATGAAGAATGTCTTATGAAGCACAGGCTGAAGCAATTTCAGACAGCTTCTCACATGACAATGACAGTGATGGCAATATCAATCTCCCCAAGGTTATTAAATTTGGAAAAAACATTTTAAATTGAAACCAAAATTTCTTAAACAAACTCACAAAAGATTTCTAGGGTTGTATTTATATTTTTCTTTCAGTAGAAGACCAGGGTCTTTTTAATTTTTCCAAAATTGTTGGAGGACTGACCCCTCCTGAAAGCTACCTCAGAGGCCATCTGAAGTTTAATATTAATTGTAATATTTTTTTGTTTAATTTATATAACATTTTTGCTTATGCTTCCTTGAATTATATTATAATAAACATTAAAATGTTTTTTATTCTAGTTTTGTCTAAGGCTGCTGGGTTTAGTACTTATGAAAAAGCTTATACTTGCTTCTATTCGCTCCACGGCTTATTAAAATTGGTTTTTTAAAATTTTATATGGGTGTTTCTGTCCACCTCACCATTGGGGTGTATAAGGTCAGGAGTAAAGAAATACGGACATCAAATTTGAACTAATTCAAATTCTGAAAATTACAATCTAAGGTAGACTCCATGGCCTACACAAAGTTACAGCTTTTCAAAGTTGAAAATCGATTCTATTCACCCGTTTTTACTATAGATTTTAATTTGGTGTTTGCTGAGTGTTAATTATTTCCTACCACTTGCTGTCATTATCTACACGTGCAACAGTAGCTGAGATTATTTGTAAATATTATCTTTAGAACTTTATTTTGCAGTAAAGCTTACGCTACTTTGAATGATTGTAAAGAGAATTTAATGTACTTTGTCAGCAGCTGAACGCTCTACCATGTAATCGCAACGAAGTACTGAAATAACAAATTTAATCCAGTCAATATAAGTTTAGCAGCAAGTAATCCAGTTCCCAAAAGGGTCCCGCGATAATTTGCGTTTAGTGGGGACCGCTAGTTTAGCTCCGGGGGATAATACTCCAATTCGAGGCGCCACCAACTTTAATATATATTCAATTACTTGCAGATCCAAAGTTAGAAGGTCTTATTTTGAAAAAATGATCTCATATTATCTTTACTAGACGCTGTCTCATTGATAAGCAAATTTATCTGTTGGTTTGATTTATAGAAGAATGTGTTACGATCAATAGAACACTTCCTTGTTATATTATACACGCACGCATGCAACGTTTTTCGATAAATAAATAATAGATTGGTTGGAACGATTATACTATATTTATGTCACCGTTGTGTGATTACTACGTTTACAACAAGATAACAACTGTATTTCGTCGACTAACACATGTGGTGTAACAGTTATGCTGTAAAAGTTCTACCAAGAAGTGTGACATGTGACATCGCGGTTGCAATAAATTAAGTAATTTTGCTTATATATAAGCTCGGGCGAACTACCGCAACTCCCAGTATATACACACGTCTAATTGACTTAGGTGCACCACTTCTGTTCTCCGCAACAAAATAAACGGCAATTAAAGGTTACTTATGTACGTCATTTCATGCATCCCAAACGATATGACAGCTTTAAACTTCAAACTTTAAAGCTCTGAATTAACAAGCCATCAATTAATTGCTTCAAATTAACAGCTACAGATAAACAGCCCTCAAATAATGTGGTTAGTTTCCCAGCGTAAACTCTAGTTCTGAAGACTTACTTTGATTAGCATACGTAAGGTTCACATACTATAATCTGAATAAGCCGTGTAACTCATTAGATAAATTAGTAAATTCCCATTTTTATTCGCTAAGGTATCGTCTCTTGATTAATATATACACCCCAGTATTATTGCGATCATTGGGAAAAGATAATATCAAACATCTTGTTATGATTCAATTGCGTATCTATTTGATTTCGATGTCTGTAGTACTTATTCCTTTTTGTAACACCTCAGTTGCGTATTTATTCGATTTCAAGGTTTATAATACTCAGTTCATATTTCGCGCGCTTGTGCCACGCCTACTTTTGGCTGGCAGCCCAGGAAGTAAAAGGTCGCGATTGTTTCCTTGGCGTTGTTTTCCGGCTTGAAGTCAGTGTAAGCGTCAGTTACAGAGTTCAGTGGATTTATGGGCATACAGTTTGATTTTTGAGTAAAGGTTGCCCGCGCCTTTCGGCGGATTCTACGCTTGCTCGTGTACTTCATTCGCACATGGCCCTGACATCGCGGGGCGAGTAAGGAAGCCTTCTTAGTATTTAATTTCACCTGTGTTCTATCGTAGACTATTTTCTCTTTATACCAGTCAGTGAAACGCTTTAGGGCAGTTTGCTAAGGTGTTAGCTTCCATAGCATCTGGATGCAAAGTCGTTTAGGGCGTGAGCTTGACCCGCTCTTATCTCCAATCGCGGCCCGCTTCACACCTGTCGCTTTCAGCCCCGTTCGGTCATTTTGACGTTTGGATTGCCGATGTGACCTTGTGAGTATACAGTTCGCTCCGCGCGCATGGTACCTGGAAGCACCTAGAGTGTCGATTTTCAAACTATTGCCTGATTTTAATGTGTGCGAAAATATTTTATCGCTTTTTGTAAACTTGATGCGTTTTTTTTGAGATGTTTCGTAATTTTTCAACCTATAATTTTATATTTGAATTGATGATATTCGCATTCTGGTGTTATTTATTTGTTACTGTTATCGGTACTTGAATGCCTGGATACATTTGTCACTACTTGGTAAAAATGGGTTGGCGCCCTTTTATTCGAGTACATATTTTAAAGAACTGTACACGCCGCTTCTATTGAGCTAGTTTTGGCGGGCAATTGTATCCAAGCAGTCACTAGTCATTAGTTTATTTTCTTGAGAGATTAGCCAACGGAGGCATAGTTATGATAACAATTTTCATATTTTCTTTTGGGTTGAATCCTCAAATCGATTTTTGTTTTTCATATGTAAGATTGTTCGTTTACGATTAATTCTCGTTTCCCTGCACAACCAACACAATAACATTGACAGGTCCGGTGAATGTTTCTTACGTAGCGTGTACAGGTATCGGAAGAACACGATGTTACGTGTGGTCCACCTTAAATTTACTAACCTAAGTATAAGCTAAAACTTCGCAGAACTTTTACGCTTCTTATACTACTTCATATTAACCGGACCAGTATGTATGTGTGTATGTATAATCGATAACCCTGTTTTTACCTTCCGGTGTCGAGGCTGGTGCTTTATGTGCTTACATCTGGCGGTACAATGCTCAACTTGCCCCGGATTCGGAATACAAAGTTGGAGCGCGCCTTTTGTGCTTGCACAGCATCCATTGTGTGAGCTGTGTGTGTGTGTGTGTGTGTGTGTCATGTTGACCTTGTTACTTTATTTCTTAGGTCTGTGGATCTGAGTAGAGCACAGTTAATTTGGTGCCCAACTGTGAATGGTCGCACCGAGCCAGGTTCAAATCGCAAGGCTGCGGAAAATTCCGGCCCTCGTGGGATTCGAACCGAGGACTTGTTTAATGCAAGGCAAGAGCCTAGCCATCTGCGCTACTCGGTAGCTCTTAACCGGACCAGACGATTACTTATATCGGAAAAGCGAAATGTGAACAAAAGTGCTGTAGAATCACCTCATATCATGAAACTTGTGAAACCTTGTTTTTTATTTTTTACGTCTTATGATAAGGAACATGCCATCTGGCTCATGATTTCTCAACCATACTATACACAGTATTATTACCAAAATAAGATCTATGTGTTAGCCCCGACCTTGTTAGATGTTTACAAAAACAAAAAATTTCAGTGTGTCACGTGTTTGCCATTATTTGCACCAACAATTTTTATGAAACTGAAAGGAATGCCGCATTATGCAACACGGCATCTTTTAGATCAACCAAAAAGCATTTGAAAACGAAACATAAGTGCGATCGCTACGGGACTTTTTGTGCGTTGTTGTGGCCGCAGGAAAGCGGAGATCAAAACGTGATTTCTGCGGACTCGTGGCTTTTTTGCGCAAATCCAGAGCAACGGCCGAGAGGCTAAGCCGGCGAAAAAAATTGCCCGATTATATCGACTCATATATTGGATGTACAAAATAGATTCAATAGGGTATATCGGTATTATAAAGAGATTACTAACAATGATTTCAGATTTTTTCAAACGTTGATAGGCGTCAAACTTCTGCTTAGTCACTGTATTCAGATGGGCTCCGAACACGACGTTCCATTGTTAAGGATGATGGCTGGTATGCGAGAAATGATATTAAAATATGGAGAAATAAACTCGAGCTGATTACTTGTTTATCTCTGGATTGTGCCTTTACAAGACGAACATCAATTCGACAGACGTATGGGTTTTTATTGTGCGAGTGTTTTAGAGCTTCATTTTATTGGCCGCGGTGTTATTACAGATAGAAGATCGAAATAAATTACACGTATGCACCCTGCTTTACTCGAACCTGTTCGTTCGAAGGATAGTCATTTGAGTGAAACACCAAATCTCCGCACAGATCCAAATAGCTGGCATTTCACAGCCGAACAGCTGGTTATCAAATTGAAAAATCTTTGATCATGGGCGATGAGAAATTCTTTATCATTTCTAACTCCATTATTAGTTTATAGAGATATTTTTTGTCATAAATGAAACATTTGTCAGCTTTTCAGTCAGGGCCGGATTTAGTGCTTTCCTTCAAGACTTTTTGGTGGCATCTATTAAATACAATCAGAAAGGGACCAAAAAGCCCAAAAATTTAATTACTACAATAATTGGTATTACATATTACAAACAATTGGCCAATTTGTAACTGGCATCACAATTTTTCAAGATTACTGCCTATTGGGAAATCCATGTCATTTGGTTGCCATATCCACTCTTCTCTGTGTTTTTTTGTTTGATCAGTGATTTATGGATTCTTCTGCCACCCCATTTACCGTGGACGGCAACAGCGAAAGTCTAAGAAATCAGGATAACAAGTGGTTTTTTAGGTACATTTTTACAAATCTAATCTGAAAACGGATTTTAACTAAGGAATAGATGTAAAAATTGTTTTAGCTGAAGCTGAATGCCAACAACAAGGGTATTTTTCAGGTTTTCAAGCTTTTTATACTTTTATAGTATAATAATTGTTAATGCCAAGTAATCATATAAAGAAGTGTACAGAATTAGTGATGCTAAATGTAAATTAAACTTGGTTTAATTTTGAAAAGGTTTATGCGCTTTGTTAATGAAAAAATCTTCACAGCGATAACAAACAGGTAAATTGGCTGCCCTACGTAAGCTATGCGATGAATCGCTGACAGTTTTAGCACAAAAAATAACATTAGCGCAGTTGTCACCGTAGATGGGCAACTGGTACCGATCAGCGAGCTTTGTACATTTTACAATCTATAGCTAATAGGCCAATTAATAGAATACATATTCCTTAAAGTATTTGAAAAATCAAGAGCCGACAACATAACAGCAGCAGTACTATAGCTGTGCGGAATTGTGGAAAAGAATAAAACAGGAAGTAGTTAGAATTCTAAACGATACTCAGCAGGTTTAAGAAAAGCTTACGGAACCCAAGGTCATCTACAAAATTGTTAAGCCGTTAGAAAAGGCAAAATAATACAATATTTCTGTTACTGGTCATCATAAGGCTTTCGACATGGTAGATTAGTTGTTAGTGTTAAAAGGATTACAAGATAGTGGAATTAATACCTGCCACTATTCCATTTGTTACAGCCATTTTGACGTTGGCCAGTATTTCTGCCTTATTTCTTAATGTTAGCCCTAATGCTCTGCCTCACCTTAGTTTATCTAAACGCCAATTATTGGCTATGCAAATTTAAAAAATCTGTAAATTTACCCAGAACTTCCCTCGTCGACATTGTGACTCTAAATAATTTTAAAAATCAAATTAAGTTAGAAGTAAACATATCTTCACGTTTCTAATAAATTAAATACATTTTCAAATAAAGCAAAATGTATTCCGTTGGGGTTTAAACCCGCTGCATCTGCATAGCGATCGCAACCGCACATGCGTAGAAATGGTAACTGCATCTACAACTCGAACTGCGCTATCAAGGTTATTTGAAATGAGTGCGGCTCGCACTTCTATTTAAGGGGCCGCGGCCGGTCTTATTGTTGAAACGTTTCGATACTTTTGTGATATTATCCTGTATCTGTTGAGTCCTATTTTCGGCAAGTGTCAAACCTACCTTATGTGAAAATTACTACTTTGTTCTATTTCAAAATTAACGCAAAAATAAACAAAAATTTTTTTTAAGGGGTTCACCCTGTATATATTTGTCTGTAATTTTACCGCTTTCGTTCCAGGTATATATATAATGTGTATACAAAATATAATCTTCGTTCGACAAATAGTTTTTGAGTTATACCGCCAACAGACAGACAGACACCGAGACAGATAGACAGACAGACAGACAGACGGAATTGAGAAAGCCTGTTTTTCGTCATCTAAGGACCCTGAAATATGAAGATCTGAAGAAATCTCGGAAGGTGATTTTTTCGTGATTACTTCCTTCGTCTTTCAGACGATGTATGTAATTTTAGTTGCCACCCTTATGTTGGGTTGCGGATGCACGCATGCGTTTCGTTTGCATTTCTCGCATCCCTCTTCCTGGTTTTGACGAAGGAATCTGAAAGCGGTACGTAGATTAATTAGTTCTGGGAGCTCAATGTTTTGACACATTGGGGGTTACGCATGTGTTGATTGTGAAAGGGCGGCATCTCTTGTGCCTCAGGGTGACCCTACTTGACAGTTCATTCTGACTAATGCAGTGTTTAACATATTTACTCGCATCTGCGCGTGATATCCCGTGCCGTCGTAGTTGATCAGACGTGTCGTATTAGGTTTTGGCTTATTTCCTGCTCTATTTCACGAATTTGTCATGTTGCCACCCTGAGTGATAGCGCGCTCGCTTAGGAACTTCTTTTACGGTCAAATTTTCTAGTAATATTTTGTCCCACTGTAGTGATGAATTGGAAACAAATCATCGATGTCTACGAGTCTGCGTGTCTGGTCCTTAGGGGATTTGCGATTCGTAATCGCTGTGTCTTCATTATCTACATTAAATAAACGGAATCTGAAAAAACACGATGTAGGTGAATTTATATAAGGACGGCGAATCTTTGCCGTGAACTCTTATGTTGCCAATTGGCTTTACACATTTCAACAATTCTAGATGGTTTTCGATAAATCACGACATCCTCTGGAGATTGTAACACTACGTCCTTCTATACCCAAAGGTATCTGTACACTAATTGCGTATTTTTGGTTACAGGGCTTTTTCTAAGATTTTCAAAATTTTTGAAAGGCCTTTCTTTCCTTTTTTAATGTATTTTGAATCTCATTATGGGCATGGGTATCTGGATTTTCTAGTTTATGGAATTAGTGGCTATGGATCTTCTCGAGACAAAATGACAAAGTATGCACTGGAAGTACAGGCGATCCCCAACACCCAAATAGGAAAGAGCGATTCTCTTTGTTGTAAGGGTGGTGCTAAGTATTTTTTTTCGAATATGAAAGGCGTTCAAGGGCGTAACCACAGGAGCAAGGAGGAGTCCACACCTAAAAATATGTAAGATCAAAATACAGTTGATTTATTGGGTTTTTGAAACGACTGGCCGAAAAGACATTTCTCCAGTTTCGGGTATGTACGTATGTTCCACTCAGCGGCGAAAGTTAGGGGTGGATTTTCATCAAAAGTTAGAGAGATGTTTTATAGAGCTTTGGAGCGATGGCAACAGATTTTGGTTTGATTACGTTGCAGCGTTCGTTGTCAGGAGGTTCAGTAATAGAGATGGACGCTTGAGTGGGTATTCACTCACGTCACGCACGTTTCACGCTTGCTTTAAACGCTCACGTTCACGTACGCTCACGCTCACTTTCATTCACGTTCACGGCGTGCCCCTCCACTCACGACGCGACCTACAACTTTTATTTTACAATTAAAATTAAGATCGAATAACATGTTCAAATGTTTTGCACGTGAAATAATTTATGTATTATGTTGCAATCAGAACAGTAGACACAAAAAAAATAAATGGAAATTGATTGCAATAACAGATAAATACTGATTTCTCTCAAAAACATTTCTTGCTACCGCCTTCAAACACATTACTTTTAATACCAAAAGATGTCATTGGAATTGACGTTTCTTTTACTGATACGAGTACAAGAAGGTATATGTTGCTAAGCAACACTTTTAATTCCTAGGTTTAAAAGCACTTTTACGTCCGAGGAACTAAAAGTAAGTTCTACTTGGTCGTCTATAGACGCACACACGCGATTGATTATAGACACAACATTCACAACACAACACAGGTGCAAAGCTCCGTCGCTGCGGGCTGCCACACAGAAGTACGGGAGGTCATTGTCATACTCCAGCTCTAGACCTTCCAAATACAATAATAATAATAGTTAATTGTGTATACAATTTTTTGCCCTCTTCTAACTAGAACTATGTCCTTGAAGGTTTTTGTGCTTTGATTTTGTTACCCAACAGAAAATAATTAATTCTCCTTCTTCGTCATCAATAAGGCAGAGAATGAAACCCGCGTGCCTCGGCTAAGTGGCGAAGTCGGTTGGTAAGAACAGTTCGATTCCTCCATGACAATGCTATACCCCACATCTCTGGAGTAAAGTGTCATTTTCTCCCTTGGATGACGTCCATGCTTTAAATTATGTCCGAGGGAACAGAGGTGGATTTAGCTATTTGCCGCCGTTAACTTGATTTTTTTTTCGCTTTTCTTGTATTATTAAATTTACAAAATACATGTGATTGACGACCTCTTCACGAATTCGGTAACAAATCTTACCTCTTAAAGTTACTTCACTACCTAAACGCTGTTGTGTTTGTACAATACCACCTAAAGAAGACAGACCTCAGCTCTCTGACGTCACGCACTCGTGATGTCAGCTAAAAGATGCGCTCAAGATGGCAGTCGCGTGATCTATGTGTACAGATCGTAGCTACATGTTGATTGAATTATAATTGAAGTTTTTTAATAGACAATTGACTTAGTGTCTTCATTAGCGTTTGATGGTGTGTTTGTGGGTGATTTACCATCGGTATTGCACAAACAAACAAGCAAATACCCGTTACACGTGCGAAGGAAGTATTGAAGTCGCGAAAAAATTACCTTCCAAGACTTCTTCAGATCTTCATGTTTCAGGGTCTACCTATATGTCTGTCTTTCTGTCTGTTGGCGGTATAGCTCAAAAACGATTTGTTGGTGGAAGAAAATATTTTACATGGGGATTATATGTCTACCTATCACAAAACCGAGAAAATAGCGGTCAAATATATTTAGGGTGAGTACCTTAAAAAAATAAAATTCTGCCTATTTTTGCTGTAACACAAGAAGTTTTACTTAAATAAAGGTAATGTTTTATTCTTGAAGAAAAAGGGCATATTTTACGCCAACATATACAGGGCGAACATCTTAAAAGAATTAACTCTTTTATTAATATTTTAAAAATGTTAGTTTCAAAACCTCCACTTGCGAGGGAAGTTCCGTGTAAAGCCCTTTACAGATAGTTTCTTTTAGAATCCTTTTAAAATTTAAAGGAGGCCCGGGTAGCTTAGTGTTTCTTATTATTTTGTGAGCAATTATTGCCCCAAAGTTTAGTTAGGATCTCGTTCTAAGCAACCACTAATCGCTTATAGCGTGCGCTTTGTGAGACGGTAAAAGCAGCACTGTCTGCGGCAGGCAGAATTTCGTCTGCGTTTCGCCGAGCCCACTCTAGTTTCGCCTAATTTTAGTAGCTTAATAAAACATGATTTATTTTAAATATAGCAGAATAATGAATTACTCGTTTGTTGCGTTTTGCTTTGAAGCTCCCGAGCCCGTAAATTATGTATCTTGCACGGAATCGTAAAAGTCATTAAAGTCGGGTAGCGCGGACGGCTCTTAATTTTAATTTTAATTCGAATTCATATTATTTCGATCGCGCCGAATTAATGGATTCGGCCAAGACTAGAAGAATGTAATTAATATGTTGACACTGGCGGTCGTTGCCTCGAGGATCCATTATAATGGACAGGCGCAACTAATAGCGCATTTACAGATCACAACAACATATTTTTAGATGGGTTTTGATACTTTAGAGGCTGTTTTACTGCTGAGAATTTTGTTCATTCAATCATATTTCTGGGAACTGGAAAATGTTTGTGATAGTCAATGATTGCTCCAGGTTTGTAAACAGCGAAACATTATACGATCGCAGAAGAAAAGAACTATAAGTTGGAGATCTGCTATTTGCTGATGGTTAATTTGCCTTTTATTTCACACATACGACCAAATTCCCTGAAAACCGTTATTTAAAGAACCACCAAAAAGAAAAAAAAACAACAAACAACACAAAACAACTTGAAAATTATTTACTGACGATACTTGCCTTCTATCTCATATAAACGACCAAATGCAGCAGAAGGAAGAACTGTTGGTTTAAATATCAACTGCCATAATTAGAAGCCCTATATTGTAATAACAAAGAACAACACGAACAACACAAAGGGTATTTGCGGCCAAAAAGAGGAGGTATAAATTCGAAGTTTATTCGCTGATGATCTTTCTGTCTCACAAACACGACTATATACAATAAAAACATCAATATACACATCATCTGAATAATAGTGAACTAGCAGAAGTTCTAAATATCTATTTTGGGTAGTGTAGTGGAAGATATTAATGCGCCGGTCACATTATTCCAGCACAAAAGGGCACCTCATTACTTCCCCAATTAGTACAAGCAATGATTGCTCAATCAATAAAGGCGCTAGGTTGAATAACTTACCAAATCAGGTGCGTTATAATAAACGTGGAGCGAATAAGCTACGACAAAACAAGCTAAAAGAAATAGCCAACACCCAGACAAAAATGACATGGGCTAATAATAAACAACCATAATTTGTTTACAACAACGGTTCGGAGACACGAACGATATTAGTGCTATATCAGAATCACAAATTTACAAATTAATAGTACCAATTAAGTTAAAGTACGTATTGACTAAAGAGTTAAAATTTACGCTAGGCCCTTATATGCACAACGGATGCAGAAGGAAACATTATTTGTACGACGGCGGACACAAAAAGTTCAGTGCACGAATAGTGATCCAGTGAAACTATTCGAAGCCTTAAACGAAGGATTGCAATTAACTCTCCAATAAAATTGCGAAGTGACGCTCTTTATGAATAATTAATATGGCCTTGTAGATCGCAACGATTTCATATAAAATTCAGATTCGAATTCCAACATCAACCTTCGCTATAACCGCTGATTAATTCGTATAAATAGAAGCCAACCGTCTGCTCTTATCATTACAACTGATAATATTACATAAAATTGAAAGATTGGGCACCTCGAAATAAAGTTATTATTAACAGTAAGAGACGAACCATCGCCTGTCAGCAAAAGAAATGCGTTTGAACACCAAAAGGAATTGTGAGAGTGAGCCGGTGAGCTCAGGTATTTCTAGCCGGGACATGCGAAACGCTTCGCTGAACAGCTAACACCGGAAAATTCCTGCCTCGTACGACAACTGTACAAATCCCAATCCGGAACATGCAGCTACCTCGAATGGGAAATTTCAGGGCGTAGAGGAAAACAAGAAGGCTGCTGGGCGTCGATACACAGCGTTAGCCTACGCCAAACTTATCGCAAATAGAACTCACCTCTCACTTCTATTCGTAGCGATAATCGGTTTTGGTAATCTCGTGCAGTACCAATACTGCCTCTATGGGAGGTTGAAACGAAAACCAGTAAACACCTTCCTGTAAGAAAGGAACGTGGCTGTCCATGAAGATTACTCTCACTTCCAAACCATGCAATTCAGGAATTTTTGGTGCTAAAAGCCTATTACACCAAATAGGTGACTTAAAACGATCGCCAGTGCTCGGGATAGTCGGGTCTGTATCAAACACGGCTAAAAATTCACTCCGACCGATTTTGGATCGTAACAAATCCTCAAGTAAGTGCGAACAAAGAATGTTTAAAACGGATTACAGCAGAACAACGGACGACGAAGTCAAGGAACTTCGACGATATTAAGGAAAATCAAAGTGACACTTACAGAGGAATACTCCATTTTTGCTTTGTCGTTTTTAATAATTACTGTGGCCCATCAATAATTTCAATTTTCAATATTTATGGTTAGTGAACGTGGTGAATGGTACTGTTCCAAAAATAATTAACTGAAGTGCTCTCTTTCAACGTCCAGAAATTTCCCTCAATATGTTTAAAACCCTTTTCTATAGCTTGAGCTGTTAAAATATCGAATTGAAATCTGGTTCGCTTTTCTGGTTTTTGCCCAACCATTTATGTTAACGATTTCCTCTGGGAAATCTTCCCATTATCAGTTCCAGTAATCTAATGATATAACTGAACAGCTTTTTAAAATATTTGTGCTTGAATAAATCTGTTTAAAATACAACTTAATAATAAGAGGTATGTATGGTCAACTTCTGAACTATTTGATAACTGACATTTTAACCACTGCAATTTTGGAGAGAATACTTAGTATTCAGTAAGCACAGTTAATTTAGGAATCAGAATGAGCCTAGAATTCAAATGGACTTTTGATTACTAATAGAAGTTGTCCAATGCCACAACAAATCTCGTGGAACGACCATTGGATCAGAATAATGATCAATGCTATTACACAAATTTTGGAAATATGCAATGTGTGCTTTTTTCAACATGCAAGTCCAGCTATGTCAATGCTATGATTGCTTGTTACCATCGCTATGACTGTAAAAGGAGAAAAACAAAGCAACCGTCTTAATCTTAAACTTTAAATAAAAAAAAGGTCGCCAAGTAGCAGGGAACTCGGCACTTTGCTAATCAAAAAGGTTCATGACGATAGGTGCCACTAACCAATCCTGAAAGACAATCAAGGTAACGGCAAGGGTAGTACATAAAAAAATAACAAACAAGCAAGGCAAACCAGATCAAACTATTATATTAAATATCTCAATGTAATTAATTCATAAATGTATAGCGTAAATAACACAGGTAAAATATTACACAACATAAAAGGGTGGTTTAGAAACTCACCATAATAGTTATATATATTTTAATTTATTAATTAATGTTTAATGTACATCAATATTGTAAAGAAAGAAATTACAGATTGACTGTCAAATTAGCAATTTGCATTACCAGAAGGTTGTCGGTGGAACATATTACCACGACAGTATTATTAAAGATTAAATTTTGGGTGTCGAGCTGAATTCGACACTAAACCCACTAATGCAAGAGCATTCAGATGTTTACAGCAATTAACAAAATCGCTCTCACAGACTAAAGATCTTGTTTTTGGTTATAGGGCGCTTTATAACCCGGAATGTAATTTGTAGTTAATTTAAATCTCATCAGTTTCAAAGTGTCGGATAAATGGTAGGTATATAAGCAGATTTTCGAGAGATTAATCATAAGTTCGATTCAACCTAGTTCTTTTTCACTAATCTGACGTGAAAAGCCGAAATCAAATTAGGTTTTCATGCAGGGTTGCCTTACACATCCCAAAATTTACAATTAAAATTCACGTGAGTGGTACGTGTGACACTTAAGCTAGGAATTTTAGTTTGACACATTACAGGCTACAATGTAAATAAACGCCTAAATCTGTATTAACTTGATAATTTTGTGCAACTTAGGTAAGCGCTATTTTCACACTAAATTCATTTAATTACGAGGGCAATTTAAGGTTTGCTGAAGCTAACACAACCACAAAAAACATATTAAAAGGGTTCCAAACCGTAGGTGATACCTTGGCGGCCGATATCTCAACGCAGGGGCAAAACAGAATGGATTGAGACAGACCTGATGTGGCGAATTCATCCAGGTAGCACACATACGCATCGGAAGTCCTGTCGAACAGCATCGATGAACTCAGGCGACCATGCTCCAAATTTGAACGGCGGAACTGCAGGTAAGGTTGCACGAAAAAGCTGCGAACGACCTTCGCTCCTTGCCAGAAATAAAAAGGGCTGAACAAAAAGGGAAAACGATAGGATTATACCTAATAAACGGAAGGTAAAGTAAACCCTTGCGGTGTTTCGCCTTTATCTTCGCTAGAGTGAAACGTGCTGCTTGCAGACCACATCTCAAACCAATGTTTGGTCTTGAAAAATTCGATTAACGGAACGTTTTATTTCAGAAACGTATTCCACAAGAGCATACCTTTCGGCAGTAGGACATGGAGGCGAATGACAGGAAAAGGTGATAAGAAAATCCAACATTTTGGAAACCATGAAAGAATGCAGTGCAGCCAACCGGAGCAGCTTGATGCGTGGAGTGTGGCATAACCCTAGGAATAGGTGACTCTTTATTTATCAAGGTTTTCAGAAAAAAAGTACTGTAACGATTCGGCTGACAGTTATTTGCCCCAATGCCTCGATTATACTAGAAATTCCAGAGACGGCTGCCGGCGCGTGAATCATAGGCTGCCGACGGGCGGCCTTGAACGCAGGTGTACGTTGGTGAATCATTTTCCAGTCGATGCTAGAGCAGCCCTGACGCGACACGTCACTGTTGCCGGAAATTCTGGAGGCTTCTGGAAGAAAATTACCGGCGTGATATATAAGCGGGCGGAGTTCGCCCCCAAGGCAGTTCTGAAATAATTCTGCGGCAGTTCGAACTCACGTCGAGGCTTGTTAGAAGCCCCCATATAAATAAAAACGCGTGTACATATAGAAATAAATAAATATATAATCGTTAGTGTTTAAGAGTGATATAAATAATAATAGTTGTTAGAAATAGTGCCGTAGTTTAAAAGTAATTTGTAATCTGCTTGATAATTCTCGCATGTGCTTGTAAATAATCGTAATAATTCATTGTTGTAAATAAATATTTGAACCCATGTTTGTCGTATAATTTTAAATAGCCCGAACGTTAAGAACGTAACAGTGGTGTCGGTGTGAGGTTTTGTACCGGAGGCTATAAGAAAATTATTGAACAAACATTAAATAAATAAATTGTTAACAAGTGCCGATAAAACGACGGTCAGATAAATAAATCGAAGTGAGTATTGTGCATGCCTTTGACGAGATCTCAAAGCAGCAAAATGGAAGCCCAATTAAGCCAACTTTTGCAACTGATGCAAGTTAGCCAGGACAAGGCGGAAAAAGCACAAGAGGATCTTAGGAAAGAGATCCAAGTTGGCCAGGAAGAATTGAAAGCAGGCCAAAAGAAGGCACACGATAAGGCAGAGGAAGCCGCGAAAGCACTTAAGGAATGGCTGAAGGCCGAGCAAGAGAAAGCAGTCCAAAAACTTGAGGAAAAATTGAAAACCACTCGAGAAAACCTCAAGGATGAGCTTAGGGAAGAGTTGCGATCCGGTCGAAAGAAGGCAGAAAAAGCACAAGAGGATCTTAGGGAACAGCTGGAAGCCGGGCAGAAAGCACGAGAAGAGCTGAAGGTCGGGCAGGAAGAGCTGGAAACCGCAGAAGAGGAAGTAGTCCAAAAGCTTGATGGGAAAATAAATGGAAGAGTTCGGTCTCTGTTGTTGGACCTGAGACGCGGCGAGTTGCACGTGGGTGGGGAGGAGCTTTCCCGACACCCAGGAGGAGAGATCGCGGCACAAGTGGTATGGGCGGAAGATGTTATTCTGCAGGGACGAACCGAGAGGGCCGTGGATGCATACCTGGATGGCCATCTCCGGAGCAACGTGGTGCGCGTGGTTGAGCCCGATTATGCTGACATTGCAGACGAGTGCATTCTGGGAATGGATGTTGTGGATAAGTGTGAGTGCGCTTTGGACCTAAGACGCGGCGAGTTGCACGTGGGTGGGGAGGATCTTTCCCGACACCCAAGAGAAGAGATCGCGGCACAAGTGGTATGGGCGGAAGATGTTACTCTGCAAGGACGAGCCGAGAGGGTCGTGGATGTATACCTGGATGGCGATCTCCGGGGCAACGTGGTGCGCGTGGTCGAGCCTGATGGTGGCAAGAAGCTCACTCATGGTATCCTGGTAGGGAAGACGTTGATGAAGACTGGGCTTGGGGTCCCAGTAAGGATGATGAACGTCAGCAGAGAACTGGCAACCGTCAGGAGGAACCCAATACTGGGAAGGGGCATGAGCCAACGAAAACGGAAGAAGATAGAAGATTTGGTGGCCCGGTACCAGGACATCGTCGAGTGCGGAGATCATCCCAGCGGCCGTACTGACGTAGGAAAACATAAATCAGTTGAGTTTGGCAAAAGAGTCTTGCTGAGGATCGATCATCCTGCTCTGAGATGGCTGCTGCAGTGCAAGAACCCTGAAGGGCAGGTGGCTGAGTGGATCGAGCGCCTAGAAGAGTTCGACTTTGGAATAAATTATCGACCTGGCACAGTCCACCGCAACGCCGATGCGTTATCCAAGAGGCCTTGCCCTGCGGACTGCGGCCACTGTTCGAGACTGGAGGGTCGTGTGGTACCCATTAATCGTACCACTGTGGTCGACGATTCGTGGGAGCCAGACGAGTTGCAGAGTAGCCAGGAGAACAACCCCGACTTAGGCGCGGTTATAGCCTGGAAGCAAGATGGCCGTCGGCCTACCTGGCAGGAGGTCCCCGCCACCAACGCAACAGTGGAGACTTATTGGGCGCAATGGGACTCCTTGCAGCTGGACAACAACGTCCTGACCAGAATCTTGGAAGATGAGGACAGTAGGGCAACGAGAGCACGATCGATGGTTCCAAGGAGTAGAGTGGCCGAGGTGCTGCGCCACCCGCATGATGGCTCCTCTGGGGAACACTTCAGATTGAAGAAGACGTTGCAAGAGGTCCAAGAAAGGTTCTACGGAGCAAGCTGCGAAGGTGACGTCCGAGAGTGGTGCCGAAGGTGCGAAGCATGCGCTACAGGAAACGGACTGGTTGGAAGACGTAGAGCTCCGATGTGGCAGTACAACGTCGGTGGTCCATTCGAGGGGATAGCCATGGCCGTCGCCAGACCATGCCCCGAAACCCAAACACGAGAGAAATACATCTTGGTGTGCATGGGCCACTTCACCAAGTGGCCCGAAGCGTACGCCGTTCCGAAGAAAGAGACCGGTACTGTCGCTGATGTTCTGGTGAAGGAGTGCTTCAGCCGTTTTGGAGTCCCCCTGGAGTTACATTGCGACCAGGGCCGGAATTTCGAGTTTAGACCGTTCCAGAAAGTCTGTAAGCCACTGGGGATACGCAAGATCCGAACCACTGCCCTCCATACTCAATCGGACGGCATGGTGGAAAAGATGAACGGAACCATGGGGAAGCATCTGTCCAAGGGGGTTTCCGAGCATCCGCGTGACTGGGGCCAGTACATGCACCTGTTCCTGATGGCCTACCGATCGGCAGTACAAGAGACAACCGGCGTCCAGATCGAGGTGTGCTGTTGCGAAGCCTGGAGACCACGGTGGGCTGCTGCTTCTTCAGCCAGTCCATGTGCAAGAAGGGCACCGCCTGCAAGTACCGCCATCGGACCCCCACAAGAGCGAGAAGACAGGCACTCGACGCAACTCGTTCTGGGACAGAACGATCTAAGGCGGGGGCAGTGTAACGATTCGGCTGACAGTTATTTGCCCCAATGCCTCGATTATACTAGAAATTCCAGAGACGGCTGCCGGCGCGTGAATCATAGGCTGCCGACGGGCGGCCTTGAACGCAGGTGTACGTTGGTGAATCATTTTCCAGTCGATGCTAGAGCAGCCCTGACGCGACACGTCACTGTTGCCGGAAATTCTGGAGGCTTCTGGAAGAAAATTACCGGCGTGATATATAAGCGGGCGGAGTTCGCCCCCAAGGCAGTTCTGAAATAATTCTGCGGCAGTTCGAACTCACGTCGAGGCTTGTTAGAAGCCCCCATATAAATAAAAACGCGTGTACATATAGAAATAAATAAATATATAATCGTTAGTGTTTAAGAGTGATATAAATAATAATAGTTGTTAGAAATAGTGCCGTAGTTTAAAAGTAATTTGTAATCTGCTTGATAATTCTCGCATGTGCTTGTAAATAATCGTAATAATTCATTGTTGTAAATAAATATTTGAACCCATGTTTGTCGTATAATTTTAAATAGCCCGAACGTTAAGAACGTAACAGTACTAAGGGATTTTCTAGCAACGTGATTTATTCAGTTTTTGAAGTCACCATGCTAGTGGCGAATGAGTGTGCATAATAAAGGGCTACGAGTGGCTTAGTACGTTTAAATGTGCTAAAATTAGCTAAAACTCTCGAGAGGTTGTGCCAGGTAGTATACCTAGTTTAAGCCAAAGCTACGACCCCGATACTTGGTTAAAATATGTTTAAAATTAGACACCTTTCTTAAAAAACGAGATAAACTATCAGATATGATACGAAGCAATGACTAGATAAACTGATATGGAAAGTTATTCCAGAGGAGTTTGCATCAAATTAAGCTAGAGAATAAGCGCTCCATATTGTACTGATTGGAGGTATTATTATTTTCTAATATTAATTTATGTTTTCGTAGCTACTCAAAAATTGCTTATTAGGTAGATGTTTAATTGAATATCCAAGTGTACTTGCCTTTAGTTTAATCGTTAAATTTTTATTTCAATTACTTACCTCGGTAAAACATGAATAACTCACATCAGCGTTGGGTTTTAACTCTTAGGTAAAATAATAATTTTATTAAATTGCCATTAGATCCGATGCAAACTTGGTTATATGATATTCTCTAATTATTTTAAGTGAAGCTGTATTTGTGCTTTGAAATAATCTCAATTTTAGTTAATACTGGATAAAGCAACTATTTACAATCTATTTAATCAAGTAACTCTTATCTTTTACATGTGGTTAAAGAACGTTCATCTCAGGTGCCTTCGTTCACCACATCAACGACGCATAAGCTCAGCACCTTCCGCCGAATACTATGCCTGCAAAGCAAGAAATTCCCAAACTGCAACTACACCGCCTCATTTCCACCGTTGGTCTAGACAGTCTGGAAACCAAGAACCGCATCGAACTCCAAACTCATGATTACCTTCTGATCCTGAATGGCTGCAACAGCACCACCTTCAGCTGCACGGTTCGTCTGTTTTTCGTACAGTTACTTTCACCGATGCATGAACCAGCGAACTTCGTACTCAGTCCTCGTCTTTTTCCAGCGACACCATACATTCACAGACGAGCTCCTCCAATGCCCTCCGCATGTACTCAACCACGAACCACCTTTATTATTTATAGTTCCTGTATTAATTTATATCTCCTGACATTGGTTTCACAATCCTTAATTAAACAAATTAAAACAGCTTCACCATGTTACTTGTTGGAGATATTTTTCTAGATTAATTTTAGTTTAACTTTACCTACCGTTTGTTTTACATTTACTAGACACTTGTTCACTTTTAAGCCATATTAATTCACACTGTTAATTTTGCTTTCAGGTACCTTTCGTTTTATGTCTTATTTACAATTACACATTCTTTATGTGATTCATGTGCAAATATTTCTTAAATTCTGCTCACATCCGCGCTGCAATTAAACCATAACCAATTTCGTTTTTATTGAATTTTTTAAACATAAAATGATTAACTGAACAGAATAACATCCGAGTGCAATACCATAGAAATATTTTAAGAAAAAATTGGGAAGCTGTATTTGCTGTTCCAGAATGAACCAGTTATTCGTACTCTTAGTATAGATCTAGCAACAATATGGAAACCCCATTTTAAAAAGAAGTTTCAACAGTCACAAGAGTTAGCAATTGTAATTTACCTCTCTACTGACTTACAAGAGTCGTAAACTACCGATAAACCGAGTTTATCGTCAAATAGTTATTGCTTCTTTATAATATATGCAAAATCCAATAAGATCATAACTCCATCACTATAAGTTAAATATCTAAAAAATCAGTTAAGTAAACCTCCTTTTCACAGTTCAATCGAAAATCGGGAGCAGAAAACTGCAAGCTCACCTAAAACGCCCCCCGACATTCCAGCGAAAAATCCGCTGCTAACCGAGACTTGCTCAGGACGAGATAGAACGGCCACCTGCGCACTTGCAGTTCCTTTAAAAGGCTTTTAATTAACTAGGTGGCCGTAATCACGATCAAGTAAACGCTCCTTTATTTTAATGATTCTACGTATACTTGAGAGCACGCTGACTTAGGATAATGAAGACGCCGAGCGGGATGGGTCATAAGCTTAATTGTAAAACTGGTGAAACGGCTATGATGAAATTTAATGCGCCCCCGCGCGGCCGTCGAGAATATTGCGCCCTTGGAGCTCGCTAAGCCACCCTCTGGGCCCGCGTAAGTGATTTTTGAATATTTCATTGAGGGGGGTTCGCACTTCGATTATCGCGAGGGTTTTGGGTAGTAATTCGTATTTCGTTGGTCCAACTTCATTTCTGCTATGTCTAGAGACCTAGAGTGTCGTTCTCTGGTATAATTTTTTTGGTAATGTTATAATATAATATAGCAGGGGCAAAGGGCGAATTCGTCAAAATCGGCGTGTTTAGAATATCAAAAAATAACCTATCTGTGACATCGACCATTTCTGTTTTTGATCGTTGCTAGAGGTGTTTTAGAATTTTTTTCATCACGTAGAACATACTGACAAATTCCACAGAACTAGTTAAACTATTTGTGAGAACTGAGCAACAAATGAACGAATCCAGAATTAGAAGATGAACTAACTGAAACGATCTGGACGCTCTTATCCTGTTGCATTAATTTTGACATTTTTGGCTATATTTACTACGTTAGCTCTACCAATCGATTTCACCTTAGTTTGCCTTAAAGTTACTATATGGCTATGCGAATTTAAAAGGATATAGATGACATTAACTGCCACAGGTTAACGTTGATGTTCGTTGCAGGTCATGCGATTGCCAGCACTTTTTTTCGAGTTGTGTGAGGTTTTCTGGTTTTGTTAAACCCCTTTAATGTAAATTGCGGTTACCATATCACCGGGGAATCTTTCAAATTTGCGTGATGTTGAATAAGCAAGTTGTTGGCGTTGGTATTTGGTTTTGATCATTTTAGTGTTAACGCAATCCCTTCGTCAGAGTAGCTTAGCTGGCCTTCGTGAACGCTATTGGTTACAGGACTGTTTATCGTTAATTTATTGTATTGCCATTGCATATTGTCGCGTTCAGCGGTGACAGCCCTCAGAATAGAAGTTTTATACTTACCGGTTCCTTAATTTTTAAAGAAATGGTAAACATCGAACGATTTGGAAATAACAATGTCCAATTATTTTTAAGTATATTCACGATGACTACTTGCAACTAGAATATTTGCACCAGAGTAACATCAAATCTCATATAGCTCGAAAAACTGTGGAGTATCTAATAAAATTTTTGGAGACCAAATAATTTGAGCAAACTCTTGGCCACCGAGCATTACTTCTTTCTCCGCTTCTAGGAAACTTAATATTTAAAATGCCTATTTATAATCTCCCAAAGGTAAATACAAGATAAAGCCGCAGCAAGATGCAAGTAAAATACTAGACGACGAATTGTTTTGTGGCTACAATGAGAAGGCTTGTACATTTTTATTTTGTTAAGTTCAACTTGCCGATGTACAGAGTAATAACAAATGAACGGACCAAAAAAGAACCGTAACAATTAGTTTTCTTTTAGCTTATTGCTTTACTACTAATTTAATACTCAAACATATACAGATACAAAAATTGTCGTAAAAACCACAGTAAATGCTAACGTAACTGCCATACTGCCAATGTAGTGAGAGCGATCACTTCCAAACCTTATTTATACAGTGCTGCTCATTATCTGCTCCATCGGAATTTGCTAAGCTCTTACATGCTTGGCGCCAGGCCGTCTTCACGTTATATAGCCCCCGTTTACGAAAGTGGAAGGGGCTTATGATTCAACGGCTGCCTCAGAAAATCCGAAGCATTCTTGAGGTAAAAATGCTCTATTGTCCTGCGTGTAGAAGATTAGGATCTTGGAATACGGTTTATATGCAAACTTACCGGCTAGTTAGGTGCGCAGGTTTTCACTGGGATATAGCCGAAACTCTGATTCGTCTTTGTTATAAAAAAAATGTAAGAGCAGCTGCGTGCTATCGAGTTGGACCTTTTGTATCTCGGAAATGGCTAATTATACCACTTCTTACATGGTGTCCTTTATATCATAAGGATGAGACGCGCTTCTGATGCAACGCCTCGGAATGCCCGCAGTTTTAGACATATTGCAGTATCGTTGGAATGAACCTGATTCTTGATGAAACCGAAGAAATAATTTGTATATACCTCAGTTGTTAACGTTAGAAATTTTACTTTACCTGCGTTGTGTTCAGATTTTTATTGGAGCTTTTGTGTGTCTTTGGCAAGGCGATTTTTGTTCGCTCCTGATGTAGTACCTCCGCTACATAATCATTGACAGCCATTTTCGCTCATCGAATAACAATAAAGATTAAAGAGGAGGAAGAGGATATCCTCTTTTTCATTTTTTTCTATTTTTTTTGGCCGACCTCATTTTATCGTTTATGCTGGTTTTCTGTCATATGTTATCCTCAAACCTGGTATTTTTTAAATTCTAATTGGCCCAGCTGCATTAATTATATTGCTTGAACAGTGGCATTATATCCGGATCGTTATATAGTTAGTTCTGTTTGGAATTCATCTTTGTTTTTGTATTTTTATTTTTAAGATGTTTGTTTTCCAATTGTAATATTCACGTTTCGCTTGTGTATGTTACCACTGATTTTATTCCTTAATGTATATTCCATTTTTCGTGTTTGTGGATATATTTTTTGATCGAAATATATTTTTCACAGGATATAGCTTTCTTTTTCTACTGTTGTTCTAATTATTATTTATTCACTTCTATCGTTGTTTCTTGGGATTATACTGTCACTTAAATACCTAAATTCTTGCGCTTCTTCAAAACCGTGACTACCCAGTTTTATGTGCGTTTTCTCCTTTTAGGTCTCTGGTCATTCATATCCCGCCCATTTTCCTCTTTTATAATCTGTGATAAGCTATCTTTGGAAGTTGTTGTGTTGTTGTTAGGAATAACCACATCGTCTGAATATGCAAAGTATTGAACGATTATATATATGAACACATTTTAAGCCTTTATGCTTATGAGACCAATTAATAATATTTCAAGCACTTCAAACAATATTTTATAAAATGTGCTAGTTTAATTTTTGTAAATAGTATAAAATAGCATTGGTCGTGATAATAATTTCTAAACAGTATTAAAAATAGTGTTAGCCTTCATTTGAACAACAAAATGTAGTCAGAGCAGGCTTAGAAATAATGCAAAGCCCTGTAAGATCAAAGACAAACAATGGGGGTAAGGAAGCCAAGCTATGAAGTGGTGTTAATTTTGGCTTCCCCAATAAAAAATTATTAATAAGTGAATAAATACCCTTTTTTCAATTCTTTGAAATTAAAAGGTTTAGTTAATTCATAGCACCTCTGGAGATTGAGTACGAGGTTCGAGCAATGTAATTGGAGCCTTGTGAGCTAGAGGTAGGCAGCGACCTTCGTAGAAAGTAGTTAGAGCCCTAGGTGTAAGACAACGGCTGAATTGGAGGCGTTTTTGGAGCGGTCAAGCAACCGGAGTAGCTCTGCAAGTGATTAGCGGCTTGATCTCCAGGCCAACGAAGAAAGAGGGGCCCAGTCATCGTGGGACTTGCTGAGGCGCTAGTTAAGCCCTGTTTTTAATTAGTTCGGAGGTGACTTCATCTTAACTCTTTTCACTTCCTCTCCCGTTGGTCGCATTATAAATATTTAGGGGTTGCTCTCTTCAAGCAGTTTCTCGGGTATTCTTTCTATGTTTGAGGCATTTCTTCTTTGTCTGTTATTAATTGATCCTATTCGCTTCTACACGCATTTGTGTTACCTTGGTTTTTCACTTTTTGACAAAAGGTTGGCACGTGTTGAGTTCTACGTTCTCTTTCTATTTTTAATATGTTTTAGTTCTCGTATTATTTTCTGATTTCTGCAAAAATGTTGTCAGTATCTTCGCTTGGTTTAGTATTCTTCTGTATTTTCTTATTCTTTGTGCGCTTGTTTGCATTCTTTTTCATACCATTTGTTACGTTTTCGTAATGTTTTTTCCTATGGTGTATAGTTGTCCCATTTCTCTTGTTGTGGGTAACTGGTTTCGCCCTCTTATTTGTTTATTATTGTTATTGTTTTTCTTCGTTCTTGTTCTCTGTTTATATTTCCCTTTAACTATAAAGTAATGTGGATTACAATTTATCCCTCGGTCTGGTGTCTTTTATTTATGCTATAGGTATAATTTAAAAGACAAAAAAATAATGATAATGATTGTAGATAAGATTATGCAATTAAATGTTTTGAAGAGTAGGTTAATTGTTTTTTTTAAATAACTATGGGTAGATTAGCATAATTATTTCCAAGCATTTGATCTGTTATGAATCGATTAAGGCAGATGATAATTGTGTTAAATTTTCTGGATTTAAGCGATTTCTTGTCGAACTTTCAAGGCCGTTACATAAAGAAGCTTGTTAGTGGTGTGAACTTTTTGGTAGAAATTCTACCCATAAAATTTTACCAGGTCAGCTGCTTTGGGTTAACCTCTATACATGTGCACACATTACAGATGTTCTTGTAGCAAAATTATGTCTAATAACTGGAATTTAATCTGCAGCGTTCTAGATAACACAGCACCTGGAAGAAGTTCACGACACTAAAAATCTTGGGAAAATAATCCAAACCAGAGCAGTTACACATGCACCAAAACAGATAAAATTGATGCCGGATGGGCCTGTCATCAATTAACTTCACGGAATTATCCTAATTTCGTTAATTCAATCGAACAGGTAGAAGTGACTGGCATCCCGATTCTAATTGTCAGGGGCCTAGAAGCTAGTAATTTTTGGAAATTTGTACGGGGCGATGAGGGCAAACTGCGCCGGGCGCAGCCCACTCGGATCTCGACCTCGATTCCGGTGACATGAAATTGTTGACTCGGTACGGAAAAATCGCACGGGTGTAGCAAAATAGATTAGCGATTGGCTCCACTCACCTACGGGATAGTTAAAGTGTACTACGTATTGTTAAACCGTGCAAATTTAAATAACTAATAGAAATTCGTCATAGAAACCGTTATAAATCGGTCGGAAACTACCGGTATCGCGTACGAGATAACTCGGCCGAGTGAGACATTCAAATTCGAGCCCGAGCGGCAATAAGAGCAAAACGCCCACCAAATGTCGTCACGTAGACTTAAACACAGAGTAGGATTTTTAAAAATCGAAATTCGAAATTATAGTCCGACTCGCAGTCGTAAAAATTGAAACCGCGGCTGAAAAAACGCTATAATCAGATATTTGAAACGACGCAGAACAGGTTAGGGTCGTTATTAATGTTCGGAGTTCAATTATTTTTTCCGATGTTTCTTGAAAACGAGATTCTGTAACCGGCAATTTTGTCATTGCTGGATACTCCGTGCGTTTTGGGCAATTTCATTAAATTGGCTGGGGAAAAAACTATCCCCATAAGCGCGCCGTTACTTGGTTGTTTTCTAAATTGGCTCCTCTCGATCGACATATGCAGATATTGTTTTGCTCATTGGAGTTAATGGAAAATAGTTTTGGTTACAATCTCCTTGCGTGGGAGATATAAAGTCGAGTACTTAATAATACACGTTACACTTTTACTATCAAACAATGGAACTGAGCATTTTATTTACTTTGTATGCATTGAAAACAGGTTGTCACGTTTCATACATAAAACAATCTACTCAAATGGTTGTTTTTGTTCAGTGTTAAAGATGTGAAAATTTTGTATCTACTTCAGAACAGAAAATGTAAGTTCTCTAGTATATTATGTAGCGTGGAAAAAGTGACAAACACACCTAAGTAAGATAATAATAAAAAATGCAAAACTTTAGCTGAAAAGGTCGTCAGCGTGGCCGAGCGGTTAGGGCGTCGGGCTGCGGTGCCACGGTACGGGGTTCAATCCCCACATCCGGCAACTGGCGGGCGGTCCACCCAGTCGCTTTAGAAATTGGGTACCGAAACCACAGTTGTGGAAGTAGGCAAAGTAAGACAGTTGTCAAAGGCGTGATGTCAACCACATCACCCAGTACGCCGTTAACGGTATGCCAGATGACTGGGTTTCGGAAAGAGATATTTCGGCGACCCTGACTCGACTTGTCTCAGGACATGCTCCTATATGGAGTAGTTTAACAACCAGATTCTCGAAAAACACCCTTGATATAAAATTGGAGTGGTAATTAAGCTAATTCCAGAATCTTTCTTTTTCTTTTCTTTCTTCCTCTTATTATAGGCCAGTGGAATGTTTTTACCACATTCCAAAATCGGGCATACTATTGTCGTCTTTGCGAATATTGTCGTAATTATCTTTTTATTCCCCGTTTTTTAAATTTCCTTATCGAACCATTCCTTTTTCTCTTTGTGGCTTAGCTTCGGGAGTACATTCCCTGCTGTTGCTTTTACCACTGCTTCTACTGTTTTCTACTTTTTTCTATCGAAATTTTCCCTTCCGTTGTTTCCAGTGATTTAAAGCAGTCGTGCAGAAAAAAAGACAACATAATGAAACTGTCATGGGTCAAGAATGGTAGAGAAGGCTACCAACCTAGAGCTGTGTATCTGAAGAACAGGAGAGGGAATCTGATAAGTGAACCAGAGGTGATATCAGGCAGATGGAGAGAGTATTTTAATACAGTTTTAAACTGAGAGGAAAATGTGCATGCAGTTTTACGGCACGTGGAGATAATGATTACGATGATTAAGAAGATAAGGCTCCGTAGGTATACATGAAGAAAATGTTCTTCGAGATTATCAGCCGCTCATAGACCAGATATTTAATATAAAAACTCCAAATAATGGCTGCGAGCACAGATAAATGAACAGACACCAGTTAAACAATGATAGAGCTGGAAGTTACAAAGAAGTTAATAGGGTTAACCAGAATGGTGCTAAACAATACAGAAAATGAAGCGTGGATAAATGAAATTAAATAAACACTCTCCCTAGTTAGAAATGATCTTAGACAAACGGAGACGTTTTCTACTGCTATTTAAGTAGGCATTGGAAAAAGCAATTATATAGACGTATAGCGTATGCCCTTAACTTAGCTTTAGTAGCGATGTCCTGTAAATAATTGCAAAGAATCATAAGGAACTGGGGTAGGAAGCTGGAAAACTAGGTCTACAAATAAGACGGACGAAGAGAGATGGAAAGGGAGCTGTTAGAACTATACACAAATGATGCGATGGATTGGACATGTGCAAAGAAGCCTTAAGAAGAAAACGCTGAAAGCGTTCCTTAAAAGAAACCCAATAGTTTGTGAAAGAAAAGGAAAACAAATGACAGGTTGGATAGACGTGGTAAAAGAAGACCTCAACAAATTAAAAATCCAAAACTGGATGGAAAATGACTTGAAAGCATGGAAAAACATTATTTTCTAGTTTTGTATCCTTTGTAGGCTGGATTGTGGGATCATACAAACAATGAACGATCAAATGAAAAATTACAAACAGACTTACGTCTAAGCAACAAACATAGTGCACAAAAAGGTTAATGTTCAAAATGTAAACACACTAAGTAATGGTAACATTCAGGGAATTCTGAAGGAATTCTTCGAAACCGCTAGCAATTCGCATAGCCCAAAAATGACTCAACGTAGAAATTTAGGGTAACATGCCCGGGGACCTGATGGGCACCGCTCGAGCTGAGCTTAGCATTGCACTCAAAAAGTTACAAACAAAATTAGATAATGGTCAAATTTTAAGGGTGAATTCTTTCCCTGCTGCTTCTATGAAGAATTCTAACTCTCACCAGAAAAGTAAAATAGCTCTAGGCCCAATAAGCTGCTTAAAATGGGTACTGGGCTAAGGCCGCGTTAACATAACGAACACGCCGCACACAACGAACGCTTAGGCGATCACACAGGGGGCATCCAATTTGGAAATCTGACTACATCCTTTTTACAGATAGTAGAGGCTGCAAACCAATAGCGCAAATTAGAGCAAATCCGTATAAACCGCGACGTGAACAGAAGATGTAAACACTCATTTCAAAGTGGCCCACGAAATGCAGAATTGTAGCTAATCTAGCCTCAATGAACCGCTGAATTGCGCAAAAGGCAAGGTTCTCAAAACCTCGCAATAAAGCTGAAATACGCCTGGCGGTGTGTGCTAACATACCATCTACAACTCAAACATGAGGCGATATGGTCAAAACACTCAAGGCTCTGGGGAGCCACGAACCGCAGCGATCGTGACTGTATCACAGCATAAAACGGAGGTGACGAGAAAATACCAAAATTTATGCTTAAAATCTAAATCCTTTAGCCAAACTTATAACCCTTCCGCACGAAATATGAATATTAGCTCTAAAGGCAATTTTACGAAGCAGATAACTAAAACAATTTATTTCTTTTCCAAAAGGAACGTTGATAATTTAATTAATTATAATATACATTAATGTGTATGTGTGTTAGCGACTGGTGCTTCATTCCGTATGATATGGTTGATTTACGAACTTCTCAATGTTTAGTTTTCAAAAATAAAAGAAATGTGAGAGGGCACCAGGTGCAACTACGCAATCAAAGTATTATAAAATCGTAAACATTTTCCATTTGTAAAAAAATGTTGATCAAATGATAGAAAGAACGTACGACGGCAAATCTAAGAATGAATAATTTTAATAAAAAAAGTGATAAACAAGATGGAAAGGTGCAAGCCCTTGGTCAATATTTCGACATTTAAAAGCATAATTCGTATACCGGTTTTGTGTAATAATCTTCGAATCATAAAAGCGGGCGACACACTTACATATAATTTTGTCCATGCCAAGAGTCATCGTGCTGGTTGTCCTTAGAAAACTGCACTCGGGACAGTTTTCATTGCAACCAGCACTCGACCCTTGGATTGTGCAATATTACCGTAGGTATGTCTTGCCCTTACTAATGAAAACAGTTATTGTGACATATAGTTATTGTACGATTTTGCATTACCGTTATTTTTTGCATACTTGCAACTTTTACGTTACTTATCAGTCTTTTTTTAATTTTTCTCTATTTTTTTATGGTTTTAGTCTACTACCTTTGCCACTTGTCTGTATTCTGTAAAATTGCACATCTGCCGTCAAGGTCGTCTTTCTTAGTCTTGCTCTATTCGTCCGAACTAATGGAAAATTGGAAAATATTAACGCAATTGACTCGCGTCCATTTAACCTAAACTAGCAAAATTAAGATATGGATGTAAAATATTAGGTATCATTCAGTTTGTAAAGCGAAATTGCAAAAATGCATTTTGCCAATTCTGCAGTTGAGAAAATCAACTCGGCAGTTGGTAAATTAAGGTTTTGCGCAGTTACCACACTTACACACTTGCAAAAGATTGTCTGTAAACTTGCTACAAGTTACTTTCACACTTGTTCTTGCTGAACATTCCCAGAAAATTTAAAATAACTGAAAATTTGGAGTAGAGCCGGTCGATAGTTTACAGGAAGATTACTGAAAACTGAATGTAAATTTGTTAAATATGTGCAGCAAGCTTCAGAAAATTTGGCAACAAAGTTGCTATAGAATTGCAAATTCACACAAAATTTACTGGTAAATTTGTTATAAATTTCAGAGACTCGTCTAATACGTTCTACCATGGATGAACATCCACTGTCAACTGTTTGAAAAGATAAAAATGTATTGTAAGATTACAGAAAATTAATACAAATTCCCTAAACAATTGCTATAAACTTACTGAAAGTGTACTGTAAATTTTCTGATAAAGTGCTGTAGAATGAAATAAAAGTTGCAGAAAATTAAATGCCAATACCAAAGGTATCCTGCATAGTTATTGGTAATTTGATATAAGTTCACGAAAAACTAAAATCCATGACAAATTTGTTAAAGTAGTTTTGTAAATTTATTGAACATTTTCTGAAAACTTCTAAAAATGGTCTAGATATATGTGCAGCAAATTTTCAACGAATTTTGTTGAAGAGTTATTTATATAATAAATTTATTGAAAATCTGCTGAAAAGTTTCTATAACTTTAATGAAAGTTAAAAAAAAGTGAATGAAGATGCAAACTTCCTAAAGGCTATAATTCGACTGCAAATGTGCTATAAACTTGCTGTAAATTTAGGCAATTGTTCTACAAGTTTGTGGAAAACTTCCCGAAAACTTACTAAACTTTAAAATAAATTGAACATTCGATATAAACTAAATTCGTGATACCTTGCAGCAAACTTACTCAACGTTTACCGCAAAATCACTAAAAATGCACACTTGTTAAGTTCTGTAAAGTTGCTAAAAGTTACTTTCTTCATACCTTCTGTAACTGAAAAGTAAAAAAAATGAAAATTTTGAAAAAGCCTGCCGACAGTTCACAGAAAGGTTACTGAAAACTGAATGTAAACTTATTAATGATTTGCAATAAGCTTCGGGAAATTTTACAGCAAACTTACTAAAGTATTGCTAATTCACACAAAATGTACCGATTAATTTGTTATAAATTTGGTAGACTCGTCAAATATGTGCTACAAACTTGTTGAAAATCCGCTGTCCACTTCTTGAAAAGATAACAATGTACTGGAGATTTCAGAAAATTGGTTACAAAATTCCCTAAACAATTTTTGTAGGTGTAATGTAAATTTTTTGATAAAGTGCTGGAAAATGGAATAAAGGTTTCAGGAAATTAGATACAAAGTTAGAAAAGGTATCATGCATAATTATTGGTAATATGATATAATTTCACCAAAAAACGAAAATAAATGACGAATTTGTTAACGTCGCGTAAATTTAATGAAGCTTTTCTGAACACTTTCAAAAATTATCTATAAGCGTTTAGAACATTTTCAGCGAATTTTGTTAAACAGGGATTTATTTATTACAAATTTTACGGTACAGTTATGTGTAAAATATTTCTTTGTAATGAATTATACGAGAAGAACGAAAAGATTCTCCAAAACATCTAGTAACACCCCGTTTCAATTTTATTTCAAAAGCGTGTTAATTCATTTAACACCGATTTTCGGACCACTTTGTAGCTAAATTTACTAGCAAGAGCTATAAACACCTGCACATTTGCGCGTTTGAACTTGTCGTCGACTTTCGATCCGCGTTGGTGAGAACGTTTCTTTTAATTTTATTCTTTGAGTATTAATTTTGGTTATTTAGGCTAGATTGCTCTGCGATTCAGCTCATCGAAATCGCTGCAATGCGTCTTTTAAATTAGGCCGTGAACATAATCGGTAAGAATGCTCTGGAAGCATAATTTCGTTTTCTAATTTTTCAATATTTAGGCAGTTTATTATGGGCTAGTTTGGGCTAGAAACCGCTAGTATTGGCTCATAAATCAAGCAGCTATTTGAGCTCTCACGAAGGCTTCAATTCAGCATCCCGGAGCTAACGTTTTAGCTCTTCCTTGAGCTAACCAGTTTCCCGAATTCGAGCCTGTAGATAGCCAGGAATCTTCTGCATTTTGATGCTAGTTCTTATTTCGAGAGTCGACATTGGGATTCTGAGAACCATGCAGTCAGTTGGCTTTGTGTTTTCATAGAAAAATGCAACGAACAGCACTCCTTTGCCGATCACTGGAATTCATCTTAATTAAACTGTAAGTACATGCCATTATCAGCTCTGTTTTTTATCTACAAAGGCATGATGCCGCAAACTTATGTCATATTAAATATTTTTTTGACTGTTACTGTTAGTATTTGTTGTTGCTAGCATTGCTACATTGAGAATGAGGTATGCAGCGAAGCTTACAAGGTAGATGTTGATTTATTTTGCTTGCTAGGTTTGTTTAATTGTTGTTAATAACGACATGGCGCCCACTTCTTTTCTAATCTACTGTTCAATTGTAAAAGTCCAAGGCATTTCTTAGCCTGATCTTTACACCACGCCATTTTCTGCCTAGATTTAAAAGAGCTAGCCGAGGCCTTGCCAACCCCATCGTTTAAGGGTGGTACAATCTGCAACCCAACAAAGTTTAAAGTATTCAATAGGCTACACTAACCTTGCAGGTAACCAAAGATAAAATGGGAAAACCTGGGAATAAAATAAATAAAAAGAAAGTTTTCCAGGAAGTCTAACAGTGTAAATCCATACGTTGATCTGAATCTATTCTTTAGTAGGTAGATGTGTTGGATGCTATCATATTATGTATATCAAATTACTGTGATCCTTTTTATGGGCATTTGGCCTTTGCAATCTCTTTCATTCTATTTAACAGGTGTTTTAATCTTAGTTGTTTTTATTTTATCTATATCCTTAGGTTATCAAATTTATCATTGGTCCACATCGCGCAGAACTACTTATACAGGGTGTTGAAAAAAAGGTAGGATATTTTACTCATTTATAAATCTCATCAATACAAATAAAAATGTCCTAATAAACATGGGTCCGAAAACGCTTCGTTTCCGAGATACAGGGTGTTAAAGGTTTTTTTAAAAATCCGTTTTGTTATGTTATCTAAACACGCTTTGAGGAATTTTAATGAAATTTTTTGCGTTTGTTTATAACTTTATGAGGTATCTTTTGGACCTATTAAAATTGATGTAGTAATTCCAGGGGCGTGCCCAGGGGGCATATCGATTAGGTTTTTTCACAAAAAAATAACGCCACACTTTTTAATCAAGCAACTAAAAATGCAACTTATTTGTCTTCTGAGATTTTTTCAGATCTCGCTTCGTTTTCAAGAAAAAAATTAAAAGCTCATATTTTGCACACCTCTGAACCTGTTAAGACGAAAATTAAAATGCTTCAATATCTTAAAAATCCTTAGCCGATTTTAGTGAAACTTTGAAGGTTTACTGGTGTCATTAATGATCATTCTTTGGCACACTTAGATTTAAATTATTTATTCCAGGAGCAGATGGGATTTTTTTTTAAAACTTGAACACTGTATCTCAGAAACAAAGCATTTCCGGACCCATGTTTATTAGGACTTTTTTGTTTGTATTGATGAGATCTATAAGTGGGTAAAATATCCGACCTTTTTTCAACACCCTGCATGTATGATTAATAAATTTAAACGAGATTAACTAGAAGAAGCTTTTGAAACGTAAGAGAAAGGGAAAACCAGGAAAGTGTTTTTGCAAATTAATAGAAAAATACGAACGATAAAATCTAGTAGTCTGGTATGGTACTTTAAATTTCCAATATTTTGGGTTAGCTTCGCTACTGTAACTTCTTCTGGTTGCTTAGATTAGACTTCCAATTTGATTGTTGGAATGCTATTTTTTTAACTATTTCTACATCTTATTATTCTCCATCACAAAGCTAATTGGTCCTGGTGCTCTTCCTACTTTTTTGTTGTTGCACGCCTTATATTTTAAGCGCACTGGTGGTTATATCACTTTCTTTTATATGGATTGGTTATTTCAAAATTGGAAAATTAATAAAGTTTATTAAAGATAAATCCATAGGAGAAGCTTGTAATTCCTAGCGGGCCCGCCTCCAGGTGGCGGATAGGGGATCACGTGACATATCTACCGCATAGTAGGAAAAATACCCGTTTATACTACGATGTGGGTGGAGGTTATGGAGACGGGTACAGCTACAGTGGGCAACTAGAAGCGCGAGGCACATAATACCGTTGAAGGTACTGCAATGAGGAAACGGAAAACCATTACTTTTCTAGGACATATTGGCATGGCTATAAGAAAAAATACGGTCCTCAGTCCCCGGCTGCCCTTCAATGGACAGAGGATGCTTGCAATTCCCAGGATAACCAAGAAAATATGTACTTGAAACGTACGGAGCATGTTCAAATATGGAAAAAGTCAACAGTGCAAGACCTAACCATATTGCTACCCCGGGTACAACCGGAAGCATTGACTTGAAATTTATACAAGTATGTGCCTCGACTGCAGTTAAGAAAGAAACAGATATTGAAGGTTTATACAACTCGCTATACTGATTAAATTCATAAAAAGGGGTAACTAGTGTCATGGGTGATTTTACTGTTAAGGTTGGATGCGGAAAGGAAGAACATATTGTTGGTGAATTCCATCTTTGCTCGTGGAATAGTACAATTCTGTAAACATAAGAACTTGTTCTTCCAAACAAATTTTTACTCCCTCCAAGGAAACTCTGCACATGGAGAGTTCGAAGCGACATGACTGGGAATATAATCAGAATTCAAATTTGTCTTGCCCTCAAACTTTCATAAGTTTTGTGATTCACTGCTCCACCCATTTTACCATTTCTAATTCGTATCTTCAATCTCTATCACCTTGACGAACTAAAAGTCCGATTGGCCACCAGATAAATTAAACATGTTGATTTAATGGATGAATTCCCAGTTCACCTCTGACATATTGCTGTACGTAATCGAGCTAAATCCAGTAGAAACCTAGTAATTTATTACTGCAATTTTTGAGGCCGATAATCAGTGACGAAAGCTAATTAATCATATCGGCTTGCGTACGTAAATTAATCGGCCGCTTCCAGCCGATGTAGTTCTCGCAAACTATCATTTTTGTGGCGGCGAGAGTTCGGCTAACTGTAAAGGCTCCACCTGTTCGTCGGTTTTATTCGCTTGTTTACTCCAGAAGTACATAAAAGCAGTGCCTTAATTGCCGGAGAGCAGTTCGGCATAATTTGTTCCCACATCTGAGATTAGGCACTAAAATTGTATCAAAAACGCTGAAGCCGGGAAGAATTTATGGGCGCGCTCTTCCAACTTTCAGTTGTTCTCACGGCTGTTTTGGAGCAAACTGGCATAAAACAAACGTGGTTTAGCTTGTAATGGGCTGCTAGGATAAGGAGCCATAGGCTATGGTATATTTATGACGACTATAAATCTATTTTTTCGAAAAGCCCGGTCTACCACACCTATGTTATAGCGGCGAACGTATAAATTTACCTGATATCCCACATATACCAGCAACTGGTTACTTAAATTATATCAAAATTGCTTTTCAAATTGTTGCTCGTATAATTTATCATTAGCCGTTATGAATTATTATTTGGGTATATTATAATTGGGTTCGTTATTTAGGTGGATTCGGTTTTTTCCTGTTTTTTGCCCCACTAAATATAGCATGGGCTTAATGCCGAATATATTGCCCTACAAATATCTTTTATACCCTTCGGACGCCCACTCCGCCGTGGATTCTTGCGAGTTTTTGTGATCACGATCGGGCGAAAACAATAACTTACAATAAGGCTGATTAATATTAAGCAGCTTGTAATTATTGCGCTTATTTCGATATTCCGCGAATTCGCAGGCGAATTTGGACTTAAGCGTGACGCTTTAAATGTTAATTAGCGATTTATTAGTGCGATCTTGTCACTCGTCAGCTGCCAAAAAAACGGCGGAACGTGGAAAACATGCAAATTATGATTACAGGTTTGCGCTTCTTGCGGGACTGGGCCTTAAATTTATTTGCCTGCGAATAGAGTGCAGGATATCGGACATTATACACAGTGATTATGAAAAACGCGGACGTGGATATAATAAATTGGCGGCAGTTTTAGCTAATCGCTTCCTAGGCATTGCATGATTAGAACTCATCACGGATAATCTATATTAGCAATTAACCGAAATTTCGGGTACTAAAAGTACCAGTTTTTGTCCGTTTAAATGATTCATGATCCAAATTTTCATAACGTCAAGATGGAAATGTAGAAAGTTCAAGGTAAACGGTATTCTATAAATTCTAATACTACTCAAAACCGAAGTCTTCCTCGTATCGAAATCGACACGAGAATTTAAGAAAGCCAGCACACAACAAAAATTATTAACTAATTGCTTAATGTTAGATTCCCCTTATACGTAATTCACTTTTCTGATGTATAAAATGTTCCAAACAGTAGGTACCATGGTTTTGGTTTTAGTCTTTGAACGAAGTTAATGAATGAGCGATGAAAAATCGTAGGAAAAACGTACAGCTTTGTAATGATTAGAATTAGAACAAGGCATTATTGATTTACAAGCGATTCTTTTCTATTTAATTTTAAAGATGATTCGCCATTCTGAATCGCTGTATTTGTCAATCACTGGCATGCGTCAATTCTTCGCCCACAGCAATGAGTATATTAATTGAACGTTTATTATTAGGTACAGCACAACGATTATAGAAGTGTAAAAAACCCCTGAAAAGTGTTTGGGTATATCAATCGTAGATATACGAGTATATCAATGGTGTGCATTTGAATCCGTTAAATTATACCATTTCTTGATAAATAACAATCGTTGGCGTATTTCAATTATTGAAATATGCCAATCGTTGTAGAATATTAATGATATTAAGTTTGACCTGTTAGATCCTACTATTATATCGTATATACCAGTTATTAGTCAATATTTGAAATATACCAATAGTTGTCAATTTTCAGTTTCTAGAGTATACAACTCCTTGATATATAGGTATCTATCGTCGGTGTATAATAATCAGTGAAATATACCAAATTTTGACAATTTTCAATCGCTGGGTGTATAGCAGTAATTAGCACATATTAATCTTTAAAAGATACCAATCGTTGACAATTTTTAGTCGGTAGTGTATATCACCTCTTGGTATATATCAATCGTTGGTATATAGCATTGATTGAAATATACCAATAATTTTCAATCGCTAGAATGTACTACTTGTTGGTATATCAATCGCTGAGGGTATACCAATCATTAGCATTTGTTGTCGATTTTCAGTTGTTAGGGTATACCACTAGTTGATATATATTACTCGTCGGGGTATAGAAATCATTGAGATATATCAAATATTGACAATGTTCAATCGTTAGAGTATATCATACTCTGGCACCAATCGCTGGGGCATAGTAATCATTGAAATATACCAATTGTTGGCAATTTTCAATCGCTATAATATACCACTTGCTGGTATATCAATCGCTGAGGGTATATCAACGGTTTAACCCTTATGTGGCGGCAAAAATAATACAACGTACATAGCGGGAGGTGGTACCTGGGTACCACTGTGTATTTTGAATGGTGTTGCGTGGATTGTTGTATGATTGTGTGCCTGTGCGAACCTAACGGTAACGTTGACTGTTTTTTGTGCTTAGTCATCTCTCATGTATGATCCAGTTTACGTTGTGATCTGGTTGAATTATAATCAGTTTAGTTCAAATGGGAAAAAATAATGCCTTCTACTCGTGCTAATAGTGTTGCTGCAGCATATAATTCCAGATGATATCTGGACTTAGATACGTATATTTGTTTGTTTGTCTACAATGGACAAGGTCGAAGCATGCGGAGTACCAAGTACCTTAGACACCGACTGCTTTGATCACATGATCAAAGTCCTACTTAGAATTTTGCCGAGACTAAAGAGTTTCAGCCCTAGCAAGGGATCTTTTAGATGCTACACTTTGTAGCAACATGGGATTCACGGCTTTACATCACTTCAGAATGATGGCATTCTGTAGAGCTTTTCATCCTCATTTTTTATTTTTTTTAAACCTCACCGGGATCGGGAATCGACTCTCGATCGACCCTTAGATCAGTAGCCAGAATGCTTAACCACTGAGCTAAGGAGCCCGGCCATATAAGCATGTTGCTTTATTTTTCTGTTCGTTATAGTTAATGGTTTTCGATATAGAGTGATGGCTGAAGAAATCGCAAGGTTGTATGAAATGTCTGATAAAGAATTTAGTGATTCATTTGAAGATAGTAACAACAAGGATTATATGCCATCAGTGAACGATACATAATCAGACATAGAAGATGTTTACACTGGACAGCGAAATAGAAGTGGAGCTGAACAACGACGACAATGAGGAATTTATTACAGAGACAGGGACTACTGCAACTCCACCGTTTATCGTAGTAGTAATTCGACCATCTGGAATAAGGCCCCATTACCCTAGTCTCAAATCCGGTTGTATATCATTCGAGAATCAAGCAATGGGCGTTAACATTGACGAAACAACGGTAATGTACTTATGTTGGCATTACAAAGTATCATATGGACTCATTCTAGTTGGTACGTTTATGAAAAACAAACCCTATATTCCCAAAGACCTTTAGTTGAAATTGAACAACTGCCTTTTCAACAAACTTTGTTTTCAACACAGATGCCATGTTGTGCTCGTATGCCCCAAAGGTAAAGTAAGTCTTAGATGATTTCGGAGGCTTTCACGGCCATTGTCATTAAGTAAAAAACGACTTCCGGGATTGGACCGTGTCATTATTGAGGTCGAAGGAGGGGCTTCATCAGAAGGAAAAAGCAAAAAGAGCACTGTAACTCAACGTGTTAACCACGAATTTCGCCTCTGGCGTGGTTAACACGTTGAGTTACTGTGCTATTTTTGCTTTTGCCTCCTGATGAAGCCCCTTACGAAAGTGGGCGAAACGTTGAGTTTTTCGACCTCAATAATGACGCGGTCCAATCCCGGAAGTCGTTCTTTATTTAAGGTAAGCCTTAGTCTTGTTATCAACGATACACTCTATGCAACTGATGATACCCTGAAGCCAAAGTCTGAAGTAATCTCGTTTTATAACGAAACTAAGTCAGATGGTGACGTTATCGATAAAATTTTGAAAATATACATGTGACGAGCAAACCGTCGGCCAGTGGTCTTTTTTTCAATATATTAGATGTAGTAACTCTGGCTGCCTACGTTATCTACACTGAAAACAATCCCACGAAAAGCATCAGAACATAAATAAGAGGATACATTCCTTAAAAGATTTAGCTCGTGATCTGTGCTTGCTAACTGTGAACCAACGAAGCGAAAATTCCATGGTATTGCAAAATCGGTTTATGAAAAACTCCCTTGAAAGTGTTGTAGGAACTGCTGTGGAAACTCTTAATAATTCAAATCCTGTCCCCGAACAGTGGTACCCAGGTACCACCGTCCGCCAGGATGTGTCGATTTTTTGTCAAGGCCAAAGAAACCTGACATTCCATACTTCCCAATACATGAAATTTTCAAAATATACTTACAATTACATATTTAGAGATGTCCTAGAAGGTCAATTTGATTCGTCTTCCCAAAACCGAAATATTTTATATTTTATACCCTAAAAGTACCCGGGTACCACCTTCAGCCACATAAGGATATAAGGCAATTGTTGTCGATTTTCAGTTGTTAGGGTATACCACTCCCTGACATATTTATTGCAATGACCTACCCGGCTGTTTGTTAGTTTATTTTGGTACAAATTTAATAGGTTAAATTAGGACAAATTACCACACAATTCTCGGGTTGATTTTTATACTGTGCTATATTTCGCCTGTCAGTAATTTAAGGCTAGTTAAAATGAAATGTATTAGCTGATGTTCAAAATAAAATGGTTGAATTTCTTACTATTTTATTGAACTGCAATATTATTTAAGCTAGCTCTCGGCAATCACAAAACTACTTATTTTAGGTTGGGTTCAGAATTTCTCTATATTCACAAATTAGTAGTTCATTTTAGATTATTCGTCCTTGAGTAGCTTATACACACGGTTCTGGTAGATACACTTTACAATCTGTCAGATGACACAAAAACTTCGCCAGTGCAACAGCCATTATTTGAATGTTTAAAAAAAATTGTGAAGTTAACAAGGAATCATCAGGTAATTTGATTCAATTATCGCTTGGCAACAAAACCTCCGCTTCATTGTTACAGGAATGACGTAGATAAGACGCCATCCATTCACTTGTTTCTGCTGCTTGGAATCGTTGCAAAGTCCGCAAAAGTTACTGACGCCCTGCAATTTTTGGATTATTACGGCGCAGCTGAACCCTTCAATATGCGATAGGCCTCTTCAACAAGGTTCAATCTCGTATTTTAATAAGTTTCCCGAACTCTGACACTCGATTTATAGTTAATTCCTACCTTGTAAAATTTTCAACTTTGGCAGGTGACGCTGCTGGAATTTCTCTGCTGGAAACGCTACCCTGGCTGCAACTTTCACTCAGGATGCTTCTGCAGACCCCGCTGATGTGATGCAGTGCAGATCTTTGGCTTCCGATGCTTAATTGTTCCATAATCGAAGTTCTAAAATATCAGTTGTGTGCTGCCGATCTTCAGTCGCAGATGAGATTGGAAAATTTTTAATTATATCTTGTCGGAAAATGCCACAAACACTTCCACTGGTGCACGGTGATGTGTACAATAAAATGCAACACTTTTTATAACTGGTAAACACTTTTTATTTGCAAAAATATTAATTTTAAGAGAGCACAATTTCGTTCAAACTGTCTTATTTTATAATTTCAATTGTTCTCCCCATTTTTTACAAAAACGCATCGCGTTGCTATGTTACCGTGATAATTTTTGTTAATTAGAAATTAGTTTTGATAGCAAAATACACAAATGAAGTAAAGTTTGATTACATAAATCTTAAATTAACATTCTCTTAAATCTAAAAAAATTTTCTTATAACTTTTATTGTTCCTTCCGTTACGCACACAAATGTTTAAAATTACTGCTCTGCTTTTTCACTTTGTCTTATTAATGCACTGGAGACTGAGTTTAAATTTACACACGTTGCTCGCTTTCTTTCTTTTCCGTTGCCTAGTTTCGGGATTGCTCTTTGCAATTTTCTATTATCCTTTATTCCGATCTCATTTACTTTTCAGATTGCTTGCTATTCACTGACCTGTACTTTTATTAATAATTACGCTCATTTTGTCTGCACATAACAAACCTTTTCTGTCAATTAATTTTCAATCACTAGAATGTACCACTTGTTGGTACATACATCGCTGAGAGTATACCAATCATTAGCATATAGCAATCGTTTAAATATAGCAATTGTTGTCGATTTTCAGTTGTTAGGGTCATATTCCTTGATATATACAGGGTGTTTCAAAATTACACGGAACAAATATAAGGACGGTATTCTGCATCAAAAATAAGAGAAAAACTCTAATAAACATATGTCCTAAAATAATTCATTTCAAAGATATCCTTGATCAAAGAATTGAACATAGCAATTCGTTTTTAAAACGTTTAGATTTAGTGGGCTGGTGTTTGGTTTTCATTATCTGTATGTTTTCTTACAACTGTCAACATTATTATGAGTGACTCAGAAGAAATATATTACTTCGAACAGTTACTACAAGTTTTACTAAGAAAAAAACTTGAAATAATTTATTTTGGAACGCATGCTTATTATTTTTCTACTTTTTACTATAGAACTCCCACATATTGTATGTAAACAAAAACATGTGTTGGAACAAAACACCAACCTACGTTTGAAAATCGGATTACTATCTTTAATTCTTTAATCAAGTATATCTTTGACATGAATGATTTTAGGACATATGTGTATTAGAGTTTTTTTCTTGATTTTCGATGCAGAATAACGCCCTTATGTTTGTTCCGTGCAATTTTGAAACACCTTGTATATATAAATCGTCGGGGTGAAGCAATCATTGAAATATATCAAATACTACCAATTTTGAAGCGTTAGAGCAGCGTTTCTCAAACTGTAGACATCGGCGGACCCCTTATTTGCTTAAAAAAATTCGAGGGCCCCCATACAATTTTGGACCCCCGTACAATTTTACCGGCCATAGATAGTGTATGACTTATGTACCCCTTTGACCTTGAAAACAGTTTACTTTGCTGCTACATTAGGTGCAGGTACTAAAATTGATAATATTTGATAGCTCTATATTTTTATTATTAAAGTAAGGTTAGTACCTATTAAAAACACAAAAACACCTACAAAATTAATAGAATATGTAGTATGAATACAGGCGTACAATAATAATAATAATAATAATAATGAAATAATGTTAACTCTTAATTATACATAATAATAGTAATTTATTATAAAGGGTTTTCCAATAGGGAGGGGTCGATGTTGGCAGGCTGTGGCGGCCATGTTGTTTTGGCGGCGCCTGTCAAATATGTTGCTTATTATTCAGTCACTGATGCCAAATCACCATGGCAAGTTACACGATTGAGCAGCACGTCCAAATGATAAAACTTTATTATCAAAATGAGTGTTCGTTAGTGCAAACTCTGCGCGCGTTGCGCCCATTTTACGGCAGAAGCGGTGGCCCTTCAAAGTCGATTCTCCAACGTTTTGCTGCCAAATTCGAGACGACCGGTTATGTAAACGAACAGCCAACACCCGTACGTCAAAGGAACGCCAGATCGGCCGAGAACATCGACGCTGTCCGTGAAAGTGTGCAGGAAAACCCGAGCCAGTCAATTCCTGGCAGTGCACAAGAACCCGACCTTTCGCAGACTTCAACTTGGCGAATTTTGCGTCGGGACTTGGACCTGCACCCCTGCAAGATCCTACTGACCCAGGAGCTCAAAGTTAATAACCATAGACAACGCTGTTTGTTCGCCGACTGGGCTTCGGAGCGTTTGGAAGAGGACTCCAATTTTGGCAGAAAAAATCATCTTTAGCGACGAGACGCATTTTTGGATGAATGGCTATGTTAACAAGCAAAATTTCCGTATATGGGACGACGCCAACCACAACGAGGTACACCAGGTGGCAATGCATCCACAAAAAGTTAGTGTTTGGTGCGAATTTTGGGCCGGCGGCGTCATTGGTCCGTACTTTTTCGAAAACGACGTTGGTGAGGCAATCACCATCTACGGCGAGCGCTACAGATCGATGATAACTAACTTATTTTAGCCCGAATTGAACGATATGGACGTGGACGATATGTGGTTCCAGCAGGACGGCGCTACGTGCCACACAGCGAACGCCACGATAGACATTCTGCATGAACAATTTGAGGATATGGTTATCTCTCGCAGAGGTGACGTGAATTGACCACCAAAATCGTGCGATTTGACCCCGCTAGATTTTTTCTTGTGGGGTTTTCTGAAGTAGCAGGTCTATGCCAATAAACCGCAATCGACCGATGCCCTCAAAGTTAACATAACCCAGGCGATCGCTCAAATTCAGGCGGATTTATGCGGCAGAGTAATTGAAAATTGGACCTCCCGGATCCGTGCCACCGTGAGAAGCGGCAGCGGACATTTAAATAATGTCATATTCCATACATAATGACATACATGGGCCTTTCAAATAAAAAAGAATTTCGTTAATACCTCACACACAGCTTGTTTTATTCCATTTCAACGTCGACCCGCCCTTATTGGAAAACCCTTTACAAGACGATAAAGTTAAATTTTATCCGTCGTTTAACGTCGAGACGAAGTCGAAACGTTAATGATTCAAGAGTGGATAGAAATAACCTTATCGTCGTGTATACTACAATATTTTTTTCTATAGTAAGAACTTTAACAATTTCAAAAGAAAATAAGAACAGCCAACCACATTTCAAAATGTCAGTATCTGGATTGGGTTGCTACGATAATACGAAACTGTCATATTTAATATAAACAAAAGTTAGAAAATTAAATTACTTTTTCTACTTATGGTATTGAAATCAATCATTTTCACATTGATTCCGGTGGTTGAAATTGCATTTCAACCACTAGAGATTGAAATGCTCGGACTACCGGGATTTCAAACTGTTTGACATTCAATTGGTGACAAGAGAAATGTCACTTTATGTTTACTTTTTTCTAAAGTGCATTAATTTGTTAAAATGAGTGAAAATTCGTAGAAAAAATAGTATATGCAACTCGTGGTTGATAAAATTTCAACGTCTCGAGTTACTTTTTTCAACTCGCTTCGCTCGTTGAAAAAACCACTCTCAACGTTGAAATTTTATTTCAACCGCTTGTCCCATAATATACTATTATCTATCCTTGATGTTAAAGTGTTACTTTATCTACCCTTGCTGTTAAAGTAAAACTTGACCTTTTGTTTTGAGTTGATAAAAGCACACGTTAACATGTGCTATAGAAAAATAACTATTTATTGTTAATGCGACGGATGGTGTTGTTTTACAGAAATAAGATTAGAAATGTTTGGCTCAAAAGTAAACAGTTTTAATCGTAGTTTTGGTTCTACATTTTTAATTAATTTCTGTATTTTGATTTTATGTATAACTTATACAAGTGTAGAAAACGCTCGTTCACATAAATACGTCGCCGTCGTACAAAATGGCATTAGATGCGTCAAAGCTTTTTGTGATAACTCTGGGTAATCAAATCGCAGTCGTAACCAAAAGTCCGTCACGTTTTACACAGTGTGTTATATAAATCTATATTATCTATTCCTATTGATTTATAATAGCTCTATTCGGGCTTAACTCGAGGACCCCTTAGATTGCGTTTGCGGACCCCCGAGGGTCCGCGGACCCCAGTTTGAGAAACGCTGCGTTAGAGCATTCCACACACTGGTACCAATAGCTGGAGTATAGCAATCGTTGAAATATACAAATAGTTGTCAATTTTTAATCATCAGAGTATATCACTCCTTAGATATATCTATCGTTGGTGTACAGCAATCATTGGAATTTACCAATCGTTGGGAATTTTCAATCGTTAGAGCAGACCACACACTGGTACCAATCGCTGGGAGTATAGCAATTATTGAAATATACTAATCGTTGGCAATAATCAATCGCTAGAATGTACCACTTGTTGGTATATCAATCGCTGATGGTATACCAATCATTAGCAGATATCAATCTTTAAATTTAGCAATTGTTGTCGATTTTTAGTTGTTAGGGTATACCACTCTTTGATATACACCAATCGCCGGGGTATAGTAATCTTTTAAATCTACCAAATATTGACAATTTTTAAGCGTTAGAGCATACCAGACGCTGATATCAATCGCTGAGCTAGTAGCAATCGTTGAAATACACCAATTGTTGTCAATTTTTAGTCGTTAGAGTATACCACTCCTTGGGATATATCAATCGTTGGTGTACAACATTGATTGGAATCTACCAATCGTTAACAATTTCAATGGTTGGTGTATATTTATCGTTGGATAATAGCAATCGTGAGCGAATATCGATCAATAAAATGTAAGAATTGTTGTAAATTTTCAATCATTAAAGTATGCTACTGTTTGGTATATCCATCGCTACCGCATATTCATTATTGAAATATAGCAATCGTTGTCAATTTTCAATTGTTCGAGTTTACCAATCGTTGGTATATGAATTGTTAGTGACTAGTAGTTATTGGAGTATGTCATCGTTCTTAATTTTCATCGTTGGTATCCACCAGTCGCCGACGAACTGCAACCTTTAAAATATGCTAATAGTTGAAATATCTCAAACGGTGTTAATTTTGAGAAGATAGTATACTACCTTTTGGTACACATCAATCGTTGCGGTATATTTATAAATACATTCAAAATCCTGATCCTTTCTACCCTAAGATGTAAGGCTTGCCGTATATCAATTGTTGTCAATTTCAATCCGTTAGAGAATACCACTCGTTGGTAGATATCAATTGTTGGTGTCGGTATAGAAATCGCTAGCGTACCTACAGCAGTCGTTGGAGTATATCAGTCATTAAAATATACAATTTTCAATCGTTAAAGTATATCAATCTCTATATTGAGTTTCATTTAATCGTAATTGCTCTCTGCGGTGTGAACTATTCCAAATAGTACCACGGTTTAGGCTTTAGTTGCTTAATAAAATTAATTTATTTTCTATTCGATTTTGAAGATAATTCGCCTTTGTGTATCTCTGTATGTGTCAATCATTGGTATGCAACAATTCTTGGCCCACAGCAATCAGTATTAATAGAAAATTTATTATTACAGCAAAATGTTGTAACGATTATAGACCTAAAACCCCCGAAAAGTACTTGAGTAGACCAATCGTTGATAGACGAGTATGCCAATGGTGTCAATTTTCAACCGTTAAAGTAGATAGTAATCGTTAATTATGGCAATATACAAATCGTTGGAATATATTAATGGTATTGAGTTTGACTCGTTAGACCCTATTGGTATATACCACTTGCTGATATATCAATCGTTAGTGTATACCAATTGTTAGCATATATCGGTCTTTGAAATATACCAATCGTTGTCAATTTCCAGTCGTTCGAGTTTATCACTTGTTGATATAACGGGTGATAATGACACCAAAGTCATTTCTCTATCTCCTTTACTTATCAAGGGATTTGAATGAAACTTGTTATAAGGACATTAAACATAGCTTAGGATGAACAGACAGATACAATCACAATAGCCGACTTCGGGTTTCACCGGAAATGTATTCACTTTTATTTTTGAATGGATCGCCCTGTATATTTCATATTTTTCAGAATCTACGGCTCAAATTACACACGACAGTGGTGCCAACCTTGCTTAGGTGTTACAAAAATATTTAAAATTTATTAATTAAACATTTTTCAGCATAATGCATATCGTTAGATTGGTAATTGAATTTTCTATCTAATGACATGATGGATGACCTTTGGTTATGTACCATTTAAAGAAACTAACTTTTTTTCAAAAAATATGTATAGCAAATTTTATTTGTTCTTGAAAGCGTTTTTATTGATTTAATTGATGAAATGGCTATTATTCTGAGTTAATTAGAACAGATTTTCTGCAGCACGACCTTCCATGATAAAAAATAACATTTGAAATATAATTTTTTGTTTAGAAAATGGAAATTGGTCAAAACTATCGTATGTAATTTAAGCCAGATATTCAAAAAAACATAAAATATACAGAGCGATCTATTTAAAAAAATCAAAGTTAATAATTCGGTGAAACCGCAAGTCGGTCATTTCAGCTATAGTTATTCGTCAATTAGAAATTGTCGTTATCAATGTTTAGTCATTAAAGTATCCCACTCAAATATGTTGCTCAATCGTTGCTGTATAGCCATCTTTGGCGTATATCAATCATTTAAATATACTAAACATAGTAAATTTTAATTCGTTGGCATATGAATCGTTGAAATATATCAATGGTCCAATAATACAGGTACCTATAGTAGTTTTTGGTATATGTCATCGTTGAAGTCTCTCATTTGTCAAGAATAAGTTTTTAAAGCAAAATATTGTTAACTACAGTATTAGAATAATTATACCAATCGTTCGTATATGCCAATCGTTGGTAATAACAAATCAACTCTCGGAATATACCAGTTGTTAGCAATTTCAATAGGTGGCACCTACCAATTGCTGTATTAACTGAAAATGGACTTTTAAAGCAAAATACTGAAACAATGATAGACGTTTACAAAAACAGCATTGGCATATATAAATCGTTGGTGTATGTAAGTCGTTGGCGTATATTAATCATTAAAATATGCCAAACGTCGTCAATTTTTAATCAACTATTTTTTACTGAGAATTGCTATCTACTAATTAAGAATGTTACCAATATTAAGCCCGAAATTTAGAATTCCTCTTTTCCAATTTAAAACTCAAAATTTCCAAAAATCTGGCCTAAAAGATAGCTGAAAAATATGTTTTTTAAGTTCAGATGTTAACCAGAATTCTAACTTAAGATGCCGCTAAATGTCACTTACTCTACATTAGCAATTAACAGCTATAATTTCAAGTGCATAACTGAAAAGTTTCCCTTTTTAGTTTAACGTTGAATTAACCTTTAGGAATTCTAATTTTTTATCGAAAGCTCTTAAAATGTCAATTGTCAAATCTAATATCAAATTCTAAATTTCAACAAGTAGGAATATGTAATTTAAAGTTTTAATACTTTTGAATATGTACAATTTGATAAATACGCGAACTTTATGTAACGAACAACTTCCCGGATTGGACAGTGTCATTTTTGAAATACAAGCATTGAAGGTTCGCCCACTTTCATTGAATTTTAAGTCATGCACTATAGAGCAAAGGTAGTATATAATTTCTCAACTTAAGCTCCTTTTCTGTATCAGGGCCTCTATATCGTTAGAGGTTCATATTTGCATTTAAACATTCAGTCACAGTTCCTAAAATTACGTTGCTTAAGTTTAAAACATTTATGATTATGAAATTAAGTACTAAATGAACAATTCCAGTTTCTAAATTCTTGCTAATAAATCAGAATGCATTCACTTCTAGACTTGCGAGCTTAAAATTTGCGATTTTGAACAAGGAAATAATGAAAAACTCGTTGGTTGTAAAATTTTCAATTTTGTTATTCCTCCAATATGGGTAAAAAGATTTCAATTTAATATTTTGAAAAAGCGTTCTTGTTTACCTACCACTTCAGTTTGGAATTTCGATATAAGGATTTTAATTATCTGGAAATTTTAATTATCCCCCTAACGTTATGAATTAACTATACTGTAATTTCAATTTATCATCTAAAATTGACAACTTGTTATATTGAAATTTACCAATTACCAACAAGCACGTAAAATCTAATTAATAGCTTAGTAACGTGAAGTTTCAACTTTTCGAGGTGCTGGGATTTCGTATTCTATAATTTAAAACTGCTAGGTAGAATTGTGTTATACTCGTATTATTTAAATTTTAACTCTGTATCATGAAGTCGACATCTTGCTAATCATAAATTAGAGTGTTTCTGGGAAATTGTGGTATTTCATCTTGAACATGCAATTTAGAATGTATCTCGAATTATCAATTTATTAGCATTGATACTATAAGTTTTCACACGTTCAATTTAGATTGAATATATTAAACCTTCAATTTATCACTTGCAATTTCATTTTATCATTTTGAAACTCAAATTTGTATTAAACCATTTTAGTTTAGTATTTTTATATCTTTCAGGTTACTCTGTTGGCATTTCAATTTAATAATCTTAATTGTCAACTTATGATCCTAGCACATCATTTTTGTGTCTTGTACTTTGAAATTCAACGCATTAAGATGAAATGTCATTGAATACCTATTTCTAATTTATTAGAATTTATCGTTTTGGTTCTTCAACTTACTTTTTTTGTTGATATTAGTAATTTTAGTTTTTAACTTATCGTCTAATTGTTCCACATTAACACCTTGAACGATCAACTTATTTTTAAATTCTGTTTTATAGCTTTGCGTTTACAAATACTACTTTGTAATTTCAATTTCTGATCTTCAAATGTCAATCGTTGGTGTATAGCAATCATTTGCTTGTATTAATAATTGAACTAGAACGATCGTGAATTTTCAATGTTGAACATACAGAAATTTTTGTCTTACTATATATACTAATAAAATGTTGAAATATACACACTTTTCATTGCGAGCATACCACTCGTTGGAATATATCAATCAGTGACGAATAACAATCGTTAAAATATAGAAATCGTTGAAATGGTGTCAACTTTGTATCATTAGAGTATATCATTCATTAGCACACATCAGTCGTTGACGAATAGTAATCACTAAAATATGCTAATCGTCAATTTTCAGTTGTTAAAGTATACCACTCGTTGATTTATATCAATCTGTGGCGTATATCAATCATTGAAATATACCACTCGTTTTTAATTGCAATTCTCGTACAACACTCGTTGACCTATACCAGTTGGTGGTAAAATGTGAAATATACACATTTTCTATTTTTAGTGTATATTGACGATTCACGAATAGCAATCGTTAGAATTTACAAACGGTTATCAATTTTCAATCATATAGCATTCGTTATTATGTATCAATTGTTGGTGCATAGCAATCCCTGGGGTATATTCATAATTGAAATATACCAATCCTTGTCAAGATGAAACTGTTAGAGTATACCACTCGTTTTCATGTACCAGCTGTTGAAGAATAGCAATCGTTGAAATATACAAATCGTTGAAACATATCAATGGTGTCAACTTTGAATTTTCAGTAGTTGTCGTAAACCGGTTGATGAAATATACACATTTTCTGTGGTTAGAGTATACCATTCGTTCGCATATCAATAGTTGACGAATAGCAATGAATCGTGTAAATAAACAAAGCGTTCAATTATACAAATGGTACTCTGATTCATTAGAGTAGGTACAACACTCGTCATATATCAATTGCAATAGTAATTGCTAAAATATAGAAAGCGTTGAGATATACCAATGGTATCAGCTTTTATTCATGAAAGTATACCAATGGCAATCGTTAAAATATATAAAATGTTGAAATATTTCAATGCTGTCAACTTTGATTCATTACAGTATACCACTCGTTGTCATTATATCAATTGTTGACGAATAGTAATTGTTAAAATATAGAAAGCGTTGAGATATACCAATGGTATCAGCTTTTATTAGTTAAAGTATATCAACTGTTGACGAATGGCTATCGTTAAGATATGTAAAGTGTTGAAATGTTCCAATGATGTCAACTTTGATTCATTACAGTACACCACTCGTCATACATCAATTGCAATAGTAATTGCTAAAATATAGAAAGCGTTGAGATATACCAATGGCATCAGCTTTTATTAGTTAAAGTATATCAACTGTTGACGAATGGCAATCGTTAAGATATGTAAAGTGTTGAAATGTTCCAATGATGTCAACTTTGATTCATTACAGTACACCACTCGTCATATATCAATTGCAATAGTAATTGCTAAAATATAGAAAGCGTTGAGATATACCAATGGCATCAGCTTTTATTCATTAAAGTATACCAACTGTTGGCCAATGGCAATCGTTAAAATATATAAAATGTTGAAATATTCCAATGCTGTCAACTTTGATTCATTACAGTATACCACTCGTTGTCATTATATCAATTGTTGACGAATAGTAATTGCTAAAATATAGAAAGCGTTGAGATATACCAATGGTATCAGCTTTTATTAGTTAAAGTATATCAACTGTTGACGAATGGCAATCGTTAAGATATGTAAAGTGTTGAAATGTTCCAATGATGTCAACTTTGATTCACTACTACAGTACACCACTCGTCATATATCAATTGCAATAGTAATTGCTAAAATACAGAAAGCGTTGAGATATACCAATGGTATCAGCGTTTATTAGTTAAAGTATATCAACTGTTGACGAATGGCAATCGTTAAGATATGTAAAGTGTTGAAATGTTCCAATGATGTCAACTTTGATTCATTACAGTACACCACACGTCATATATCAATTGCAATAGTAATTGCTAAAATATAGAAAGCGTTGAGATATACCAATGGCATCAGCTTTTATTCATTAAAATATACCAACTGTTGACCAATGGCAATCGTTAAAATATATAAAATGTTGAAATATTCCAATGCTGTCAACTTTGATTCATTACAGTATATCACTCGTTGTCATATATCAATTGGTGACGAATAGTAATTGCTAAAATATAGAATGCGTTGAGATATACCAATGGTATCAGCTTTTATTCGTTAAAGTATATCAACTGTTGACGAATGGCAATCGTTAAGATATGTAAAGCATTGAAATGTTCCAATGATGTCAACTTTTTTTCATTACAGTATACCACTCGTCATAAAATTATATCAATTGTTGACGAATAGTAATTGCTAAAGTATAGAAGGCGTTGAGATATACCAATTGTGTTAGCTTTTATTCACTAAAGAATACCAACTGTTGACGAATGGCAATCGTTAAAATATATGAAGTGTTGAAATGTTCCCCAATGGTGTCACCTTTGATTCACTACAGTATACCACTCGTTATCATATATCAATTGTTGTCGCATAGTAATTGCTAAAATATAGAAAGCGTTGAGATATAACAATGGTAGCAGATTCTATTTATTAAAGTTTACCAATGTTGACGGATGGCAATCGTTAAAATATATAAAGTGTTGCAATGTTCCAATGGTGTCAACTTTGATTCATTACAGTATTCCACTCGTTGTCATACATCAATTGTTGACGAATAGTAATTGCTAAAATATACAAAGCGCTGAGGTATACCAATGGTATCAGCTTTTATTCGTGAAAGTGTACCAATGGCAATCGTTAAAATATATAAAATGTTGAAATATTCCAATGCTGTCAACTTTGATTCATTACAGTATACCACTCGTTGTTATATATCAATTGTTGACGAGTAGTAATTGCTAAAATATACAAATCGTTGAGACATACCAATGGTATCAGCTTTTATTCATTAAAGTATATCAACTTTTGATAAATGGAAATCGTTAAAATATATAAAGTGTTGCGATGTTCGAATGGTGTCAACTTTGATTCGTTACAGTATGCAACTCCTTATCATATATCAATTGTTGACGAATAGTAATGGCTAAAATATAGAAAGCGTTGAGATATACCAATGGTATCAGCTTTTATTCATTAAAGTATACACACTGTTGACGAATGGCAATCGTTAAAATATATAAAGTGTTGAAATGTTCCATTGGTGTTAAATTTGATTCATTACAGTATACCACTTGTTATCATATATCAATTGTTGATCAATAGTAA
>OW679203.1:29336640-29446619 GCA_940337035.1 Agriotes lineatus | reverse complement strand
ATAATCTGAAAGTTTAAAACAAACAAACAATTAGAGAATAGGTGAAAGAATAAACCTCACAATTAATACATACCGGAAAAAACATATCGTAAATTATTGAATAGGTTCCATTACATCTTCTTGTTTAAAATTGAAAATATCATTTTTCTTTTTTCTTCAAAACTCCAACTTTGCCAATAAGTATTGAAAAACAGGATAGGGTTGTGATTATTTTCTGTTTTTTCCGTGTGTCCGAAATTTAACAACCAAATAATCGAAGAATTAATACTAAATAAAGTAAGTAATCCAAATAAAAACGCTACAATAATAACGAAGATTTTCTCTATAACAGGAAATTTAAAACAAAGAAGGTCGAACTTACATTATTAAAAGGAATTTTTCCAACAACTACACCCGAAATAACATTATAAAGGTCATTCAATCCATGCATTGATAATTTCTGGAAAATTATGCAGTTTGAACTATAATTAAAACAAAGAAATGTTAACAATAACACCGTCATTAAATGAATACATTACAAATAAATTTACCAAGGAAAATAAAAAACGCCTATAACCTAAAAAAGGTTTCGCAGAAAACTAATGTCTAATAAAGTTAAAAAATTGAAACAATGTTTAAACAACAAGCCAGGTAAAGACTTGATCAACATATCTTACAATACGAAAAATATATTAACTAATAAAAATCCTTAATTATTACAGTTTAAGTCCCACAATCAAAGAAATTAAGTATTAACCAATACAATTTTACTGAAAGAAATGATTTCACTTTAATCCAAATATGTACTCCTAAAAATTAAAGGTAAGGATGTAATCAATAAACAAATACTTCTTAATAATATTAACAATAATTAATTTCTAGCCAAATATTAATAAACAAAATACGAAACAAACATAAACCTAAACAGTTAAAGAAAAACAAAATTTTTTGAAAATACATTAATTATGGATGTTTAATAAGAAGATTATTTTTATTCTAAAAAAATGGCCACTTATAATCAAGAAATATAAAGAACAATAACAAAGAATACACTTAAAAAAAAACGACAAAAACTACAAAGGTGATTACTATTCATTTAATAAAAACCGATCTCTATTAATTTTTAATATTTGTCTTTTAGCAAAATAATTTTTAAAGAAAACACACGGAAAAAACAGAAAATAATCACAACCTGTTTTTCAATACGTATTGGCAAAGTTGGAGTTTTGAAGAAAAAAGAAAAATTATATTTTCAATTTTAAACAAGAAGCTGAAATGGAACCTATTCAATAATTTACGATATGTTTTTTCCGGTATGTATTAATTGTGAGGTTTATTTTTTCACCTATTCTCTAATTGTTCGTTTGTTTTAAACTTTCAGATTATCTACTACAAAAGGCTTGTATTTTAAATTTATTTTGTCTGAGGAAGCTGGTATAACCAGCGAAACGTTATAATTAACTTTTAAATACAATTTTAATGTGTTTTTGACAATACAGAGTTGGATACGGATTGAAACTTATTTTTCATGTAGAATTTTTAAGTAGCTAAGCTAATACAACACTAACATAGCTGATTTCTTCTTCAAATTACTAATTTAAATACAAAAACAGCTGTAACCCCAAAATTTTAATTAATATACAATAATTATTGTTAAAATATACTACTAGTGTCAACTTTGGTTTGTTAGAGTAGTGGCCTCCAAACTCTTTTGATTGCGTATTCCTAAGAAAAAAAAGAATAGTTAGTACCCCTGATATCTACAGTGTGTTTCACTTGAAAGATACCTCCGATGGCACTACATATTTATTAATAGGGTTATAATTATGCTTAAAATTGGACATATTAAATTTAACAAATTTGTGGAGGTAAACGCAACATGTTGCTATGATTTTAAAATATTCTCCAACATCTTCAGATTTTTTCTAATACGAAACCACGTTAGGTATAAAAAAATTAAAGAATATACTACAGGCATTTGTTACAAAAAAATAGCTGGAAGGTTAACACAACACTCTTTAAAAACTAGAAATCTAAATCTGATGACACCGCCATTACAAGATTCTGAAATTAAACTTTACGTTTTATTTTTGTGGGAAACTTAATGGCTTTACTATAAGACTGTAAGTGCTGATGATTTTATTTTTTCAAAAATTCATAAAACAGAAATCGTGCAAAATCTCCTAATACTCAATAGGACCTATTGTAACACATAGAAATGAATGAAAATTTTGTTTTTCATCCAAAAGAGTTTTGAGGATGCTAAAAAGGAGTAATTTTGACCTAATATAATCATATGCTGTTGTCGTTTTCAACGTCAAAATGATGCATATATGCGCACTAGTTGCAATATGAGATTGCATATTGACATTAGTGTTAATATGAAAATTTAGAACAACTTTGTAGATTTAAGTAAATTTATTTACTATACAAATTAATATGACTCAAAATTACAGAAAATCTTGTATGCAACACATTGCAAAAGTAGCGTTTTTCACACACACACAGCGTGTTGCTCTTCACTTCACGCCTAGTGTGAAAAGCACTTTCATGCTGAACTTGATACATAAATAACTATTTAAAACAAATTCAGCATACCTGATTGCAAGGGTAAGTTCTCAACATATTGATTAACCTGTATGGCATTGATACCGTGAGGCATTATTCCACATTCGAGAGGTAAGTCACAACAGTTATAAAATTTTGGTAACGCTTTCTACCTATAGCAGCCCCTTGAAGTTCGTATTTTTTTTGCATAAAATCACTATCTCCAAAACAGTTGACGTTAGATCTATACAGCTTTGTGTGAAAGTTACCAGTACTTTGAAACAAAACTGTTAAGCTACTTATATGGGATGTTCTGTTTAAAAGAAGCTGAGCCACACTGTTTAATCAAAAATATTTTGAACTGTTTAGTAGGTACCTGAGTAAAGTCCAAAATTGACGTTTTTTATGTAAGGCACTAAATATTCTAAGTAATAATAAATACATTTAGAACATTTAAAGCAATAAAACCTATCGTTTCACCTTCTCTAAAAAAAATCTAGGCGAACCACAATAAGATACGCAACTAATGACTAATGTGAAGTGGACTCTATTTAGACAACTCCGGGCTGTTTCCAAACATATAAAATAAAGTGTCGCCAAGCTCTTCACCGAAATGAATCACGCGCAAGCCACACATTAAAATTCGAAATTTCTGGAATAGCTGCATGACAAATTCCCAAATCTATGCCGAGGCAGTATAGCAACGCCAGCTATGACTTATGGCACAAAATCCTGTTTAATTACAGCTTGCAAGGCTGGGCGAGCAGTTTTTCAGAATTTACGGCTATCGCGAATTTAACCAATTTAGAAGGTAAAATTCCTGAATTCCTTGTAATTCCTCCGGGCACTTTTTGCGCCCGTTTTTACCAGCCCATTAAATTACAAGAATATTAGAATAAAATCATTTTCGAGCCAGATATAATTTTCGAAACAATTATAACACAAACCGGTTTTGCTCCTATTGTCTAAATGCAGCCTGCAGGCCAAGAGGGGCTTTTCGCTGGTGGAACCGAATTTTATCAGCGGACATTTCGGGGATCCCCCGGTGCGTTGAGGAAGGGATGGTTGGGACTTGAGCGGGCTAATTTTTGCACTTTTATTTCTGTGGAAGCCTGCAAGGATGGGTGAAAATGGAGCGAACCGAGGGTACACGAAGAAGTCGAGTCTTGGGCAGATCAGGTGGTCGGTTTTCTATCTTTTTCCACGTCTTAAAAAGACAAATGAACTTAGTAAAACAGATAAGGTTCGAATTTTAAATAAGTCCATTCTGTGGCGTGTACGCGGGAGTTTTTGCTCTACGTCGACTGCAAGACGGAGAGGAAAGCTTGTATTGAAAGGGGACGCAGCTGTCGGCCACAGGCACAGCATTCCGGAATTTTTATCGTCTTAAGAACAACTTTATTGGGAATAAAAAAGTATTTTAATCCATTTGGAACATATTTTATGCATTTAAAAGCAGTTTCTTTGTCCAGTTTTACGAATTTTTGGAATTCCTGGAAGTCGTTACCGGGGCAGATTTTTTGGATTCGGCGGCCACTTGTTTTTATTTTCTCCGCGTGGGCGTCTTTCCAAACCAGATTTGCGGCGAAATCGCTGGTTTGGTCAAGAAATGGTCGAGAAATGGCCGAGAAGGAGAGCTAGGACGTTTCCCGCAATCATTCGGAACGCGCCTCCGAAACCCTGTCAAAAACTACCTACTAATTAGTAAAAGATTTAATCGTGAGGTGCCTGACTAAGCATAATTTATAGAATTTTAAATTTCCAGCCGCTTTTTTCGTCGTTTTTTTCTAAAATCTAAAAGCTCTTAAGAGGTTTTAAGATATTATTCCCAGCGTGCCTGCCTTCGCATTTTTATTTAAAAACTAAACAACAATGAGGCGTGCATGATTAAGCAAGACTGAAGTTTCTCATACGCGGGCCTCATGCTTGGCTGCTTTCGTGAATGAGTGGCAATTTGCTCGACACGACCAAAATGGAACCGGGATTAATTAAAGTGTGTACTTGATTAACGAAATCCCGATTAGATCTTCCACAATTTATTTAAATTACGCTGCATGTGTGCGCGCTTTCCGGGCTATGAAGTTGTCAACGGCTAGAAATGTCCATTAGCTAGAAATCGAAAAGCAAATTTGTGCTCCTCAGCCTTGAACTTTGCTAATTAATTGTGCAAGCAAGCCTTCAGCAGCTGTTGACATTCTTAGACAATAAGTGCTCAATTTTGGCGTAAGTGGGTCACATCTCAAAGCGAGCTTGTTGTTTTAAGAACTACCAAATTTCTTGCTTTTTAGAATGTTACTGGAACTTGTTTGGACTAAAATGAAACAAAATTTGACTCATTGAAACCAATTCGTTTGTCACGTTTTTTTGTTTGCATGAAATGGTTTCTATCTACAAAATATAATATGAGCAACAAGTAAATTTATCAGACGTTCTATGGAATTTTAAAGTCATTTGTATTACAACACCACTAAATAACAACATTTTGTCAACCTAATTTTTGATGTTTAATACCAACATAATTTAAAAGATTGTAACTTGACTAATTTTAGGAGTCTCATAAATGTACCCTCACCGACTGACCACACAGAGCATGTTGACAAAGAGAAAGCTAGAATTTATGTATGAAGAAATGAGAAAGCATGATGCCAAAACGATTCTAGGAGACTTCAACGCTAAGTTAGGAACAGAGGATCGAAACGCACTAGTAATAGGTAATGATAGTAAACACTAAACCCAGCCATCCTGGATCCAAGAACTGGATCCAGGCTCTGCCTGTCACAGGCCAGGATAAATTGGGAAGTGATAGAGGAGTAACACCTCTAAAAAACGGAGCTTAGGTGATCCTCCTAACAGCACCTCGTAAGGGTAGAGACCCAGGGTTACGGATGACAACCGGTTCCAGGGGCGAAAGAGAAACAAATATGGATATCCAACGGTTATGGAAGCGGACGAACCACCTGTAACGGGAAGATAGACCTCAGCAGTCCTGGAAAACAGTCTATCTAGGGGAAGTATACTCCAAAAACATAGGTCTTGGTCCTCCAGGTTGGGGGTTGGAGCGATGGGCCAGCAACCCATTCTCCGAAAAATTATTTTCAAAGAAAATCGCTAAAAATGTGGAAAATTTGCCTTGGAATAAGGATGGATCTAAATTGCGACAAACGCTCCGAAAGCGAATTATGAGGATAAGCATATAAACGTCCAAGGAATAAGGACCAAACAAGAAGAAGTTTTTAAAGAACTAAAGCAATGAAAATTGATATATTGTAATAATTCCCTCACCTCACTAATAAAGGCATATAATAGTTTTTTAATAAAATAATATATGGCAAGCGAAGCTACACTTTATAAAATGGTATTAGATTCAATCACAAACCTGCCTGTCAAACTCAGGGCAAATTAAAAGAGTGTAATAGTGATTACGAAAAATAAATGGTTTACTGCCCTTTTCTTATTTTATCTATCTGCAATAATTTCGGATTTAGCTCCCTAGAACATGAGGCAAACTTGGTTCACGGTGTAGGTTCTTAAAATTAAAGAAAACTTGGTATGACAAATAACTCGTTGTATGACAAATACTCTCAAATATTTCGGGCAAATGCACAATTTCCATCTAACGTATAGCTAATTTCTAAATTTGGCTTAGCCAAGGCAAAAACAGCGATAAATTGTATTTTAAAAACACCAAAATGGCAAGGGAGCGTCAGGTAAATATTAATACTGTGACGTAGCAACTGCTAAGCTCGTTTTGTTTCTATTGTGACGTCACAACCCACACGTGATCGTTTTTGTTCCATATCCGGCCGAAAGTGAAAAATGCCTCGTCATCCCGCATTTCCAAGGGACGCTACCTAAATTTCTGGAAGCTGGGCGGTTCTGGACCACTGGAACTTGGCACTACACCTCGTAGACAGTCTGATCTTGATGAGATCCAAAAATAATGAACCTACTCCAACTCCCTGTCAAATTCTACCTTTATCGGAGACCTCTCAGACGCCTGATACGTTTCCCAATGACACCACGGGAATTATGGACTTGGGAATGGCTTGTTGGTTGGAATTCCTACCCGTACGGGCTCCTGAATGTCCTCCCTACAGGTAGCAGGCACTATTCTTGCTGGACGATGTTGGTTACTTCTGGGATTGGCCCCTCGAACTTACTCGCCCTTGGTTGAAACCTGGTTGCTAAACTACTTTACTTAGCACTTTTTACACCTGGAAAACTATACCTACAAATGCCCTGAGCACCGGTGAATAACTTTAAACACAGTTGTTATAACTAAAGATTTTTTTATTTATAATTTTTGTGAAAAATTGAGGAGCTCAATCTGGCCCCAACACAAATTTTACAAGCTTGTTTGGTTATTATTAGCAAAAGACTGTCATGTATCTTAGCAACTAGATTTTCAGTTTAGGATTGATAACATGTGCAACCTTATGGACTACAGTTTTAATGTCATGTCTTTGCCTAACTACTAAAATTGTCTTTTTCTTGGAATAATTGTTACTACACTTGCTCTCCTTTCAAATCACTTTTGTTTATAATGCACTGATACACTTGGAGTTCTTTTAGCATCTCACTAACTGTCCTTCGAAAGGCTGCCTTCCATTTTTCATTGCTCTTTGCAATCCTTATTTTGGTAGCACTGTTTCTCGTTTACGTTTCAGCTAATTTGCATTTTGCTGGCTTATACACTTTTTAATACATAAGGCTCATATTCTTTCTGATATTAATAAGCTCAAATCCGTAAGTTACAAATTAAATTGCATTAGCCCTCCCGAAAATTGATTATATTGGAAACTTTAAATGTAACCCTTCTGTAACCTGCTTTATTTCATGCTGACTTTTATCCCTCAACTCATTAGTTACTGCTGCCCACATCAACTGCACTTATTAATGTAAAGTAAATATTAAATCTGTGCTCATGTTGACCTTATTCATTTAGTTAATTAGTCAATCAGAATTGCTATGAGCAGTGAACCATTACAATATGTGTACTCACAGAAACAAAGAAGAAGGTTAAAGGAACCGAGATTATAGGAGAATACGTACACATATACAGTGGTGTTAACAAGGACTCCAGAGCTAAAAGAGGAGTTTCAGCAAAAATACATAAAAGTTTAAAAAATAAAATAAAGAGCTGGAGAGAAATAAACGAACAAATTATATTGTTAGAAATACAAAAGAATGGACAACATATTGTAATTGTTGGAGTGTATTCTCGGTGTAATGATTCAGATATACAATTATACGTTTTATGACCACCCTCTTAGAGCTTTAGGAAGCTAAGGAAATATTTGTAATAGGACATCTTAACTGGAGAATAGGAAAAGAAGAAAATGATCCCGTGGTAGGAAAATATGGGAATAAATGATAATGGTGAGAGACTAAGGGAACTGTGCAGTCAAGCATCACTGAAAATAATGAACGGATTTTTTTCCCATAAGGAAATACATAACTTTACGTGGACATAGCCAATTAAAGGACTACAGTCAATAATTGACTATATAATCCAAGGGCAAAAATCAATGTTGAGAACTATAGACCTAAGGGTATACCGTGGGATAGAAATTGGATCAAACCACCATCTTTTGATGGCTAAAGTAATCGTGAACTACAGGAAAACAAACATAACACAAGAAAAAAAATGCACAGAGCAAAAAGTAGACACACTCACGTTTAATGTACAAAGTGTACGAGAAGAGTCCACAAGATTTTTGTATAAACTTAGACTGGCGAACAAATTACAAACAGTCAACGCAAACAAGTAATCTACGAACAAATGAAAATATGTATACATGAAGCAGCACATCAAGCTTTAGAATATGTATAAAGAAAAAAATAAATAGACGGAATCGAGAATGGTGGTCAGAACATATAAAAGAATTAGTAGAAACTACAAAGAGAGCTTACGATAAATGGTTAGGTCCCATAAAATTGAGGAAAGTATACGCACATTGGAAAGGTTAAACAAGCAATACAAAAAAGAAGAATGAAATGTAGGAAGAAAAATGTGAAAGGTTAGACAGATGCATGGGAGGAACAAAGGTTGCCGAAGCATGGAAAACATTCAAAAATATAAGGAAGAATGAACGATAAGACGGTAGCATACAATTAATAGAAATAAGTCAGTGGGAACAACACTATAAGACATTCCTGACTGAAAATAGACAAGTATAGAAGACACACGGTAGCAATGTATATATAATAGAAGATCAACAAGTAGAAGAGATAACAGCATAAGAAGTAAAAGAAGCCCTTAATGAATAAAAAGATGGAAAAGCGGCGGGTCCAAGAAACGTCTCCATTGAATTGGTGAAATATGGGACAGATAGGCTACATGGAATCTTAGCAGAAATATTCAACAAATGCATGTTAGCAGGAGAAGATATCCCGAAAGATTGGAATATAGCCTACATTAGCACTATTTTCAAAAAAGGGAACAAAATACTTTGTATTACAAAAAATAATCGAAAAACCAACTGCAACGAATCTATCCACCTACTTAGTATTTGTTGACCTAGAAAAAGCCTACGATTTCATACCCTTGAAGAAGTTATTTGAAGTTCTGACAACGATTGGCCTTAGTAACATATATATTCCAGCAATTTGGATTATGTATAATCTGTTCGCGCTGTTAAATTAGGAAATGTGATGTCAACACCGTTTAAGGTAACAAAGGGTCTTAAAAAGGTTGCTGCCTATCACTTACCCTGTTTAAAATATACATTCAAGAAACAGTAGCCTTTAGACTACTGTGTTCCTTAGACCAACGGTAATTACGGCGTGTGGTCCTCGAAGGACCCCAGCTAAAAAAATATTAAAACATATGGTAACATTTGAGTAAGTGTTTATAATGGTAAAATATATTGAAAATTAACACATATTACAAATATAAAAAAAGGTAACAACAGAATTTTTATAAATTAAAGAAAAAGGATAATATATTGTCAATTTTCGATGTGATCGATGCAACTCGCTGTGGAGACAATATTTTCTTTTCGATGTTTTTTGCAAACGAAGAACTGACATTGTGAACATCTTATATTTACTTTTTTATCTGATGTTCGTGTACAAAATATCAAAAACAAAAAACATCCATCCCCTATCCTTAGTTTCACTTACTACTCAATTCAAGAGTGTACTTTTGAGATAATATACACGGGTTCAGATAAGGGTATAAACAAGTTACAACATCAGAATTACTTGTTACAAAAATAATGTCCAATGTCCTCATTATCGTCGTAAAACACATAAAAAAACTGAAATCAACTTATTGATTTCTAGAAAAAAATGGTACACATTAATAACAAAAGTATGCAGATATTAAAAACAAATACATCATGCTATGTATAATTGTAAAAGTGAGGGGGGTCCCTTGAGGACCCCACGCCGTAGTCTAAGGGCTAGACAAATGGATGAAGAAAGTATCAGGAATGGGGATACAGATAAATGATAAGTGTTTGACATCGCTTTTATTTGCAGACGATCAAGTCATCACAGCCAACGAGAAGGAAGACATGGACTTTATGATCAGGAAGTTGATAGAAAATACAAAAATGGGGTCTAAATATGAACATGACGAAGACCGAATATCTTGTAACAGGAGATAATATTATAGAAGATCCAACTCTACAAATAAGTAGGGAAATAAAAAATGTACGAAATACAAATATCCAGACAATTGATACGGTACGGTCATGCCATGAGCATGTCAGAGGAAAGGTGGCCAAAGAGAGCTCTGGATTATACACCACAGAACCGAAGGAAAAGAGGAAGACCAAAAACATCTTAGATTCCAGTCATAAAGAAAATTATGTCTGATAGAGCAATAGATGAAGAAGCTTGGAGAGAATGGTCAACGACTATTAGCTTTAAAGGTAGTGGCAGATTTTTAAACTCGTAGAGGGGTAGAAATACAGTATTTAGAGGAAGAAAAATCACATACAAATCGGAAGGATTAAGAGTGAGCAAACAAGGGTGGAATGTATGAAGTAGAAGGGAAAAAATTAACAAGTTTAACAAGTAGGGTAGATAAATGCAAACTACGAGAAATCCATCAAAAACCGTAATATGTTCAGAAAATGAGATCCAAGTTAGTATGCAGAAACCAGTATAAACATGAAAATCCAAGAAATAACAGCACACAGTTGTGTGTCCATGTCATTGGCCTGAATATTACTTATAAAATATTATCTGTCTTAATATATGCGACATTGGGGCACACCAGAAGAGAAATACGTTGATACCAGCCCGATTTTAGGTTCACAGAGATCTTTTACGGACCAAATCCGAACGCTCCGAGAAAAAACAAGAAGGATGGGAAGAAAAACATGCTTCATGTAGGCCTACAGCTACAAATACTAGTATGGTTGTTCCAATTAGTTAAAATGATCCTGGTAAAAAGTGAAAACACGTTAAGGGTAGAAGGAGTCACCTCCGAAATATTCATGGCGCAAAATGGCTAGAACAAGACGACCTTATGTCGACAATTCTATTTAACATTGTGTCATCATAAGTAGAAATGTGGGTTAAACCATTAGAAGCAAGCTTAAGAACCAGCATCAGTTGTTAACGCATTGTTACGATTTGCGTTCTTGTGTGAAAATGAACTATACGCGGTTGTACGAATAGACTGTACTTTAGTTAGCCATAAGTAATTTGTATCGTAAATATTTTTAAGGTAGAATTTCGTAGGTCATATTAAAGTTACAACAAACAGCTGAAAGCCGGTATTTAGAACGTGCCTTTCTCTGGGAAGATGGGCGTATTTGATTCTCACGGAATGATTAATGGTACATTTATGCGGAGTTTACCTCATAAGCAGAAAAATTGGGCAAAGTTAGATTATTAGTAATTTATTGATCCTAAGCGCAACTATTGCAACTCGATCATAAATTATTAGGCTTAAAAATACGTGCCGGTTAGGGGCAAATTTCTTTAGTAGAGTTGTAGACTTAGAAATCGTTTACGAGGTGTCGACCGGCGTGTGAAACCTACAAATTTCAAGAATACATGGTATGGAGAAATTATGTATTGTCACGGTTGTGTACGCGACTTACTAGTCTGAAATTACGAGCTGTTCTGATAGGCTTATTAGAAATTTTAAGAACGCCTACCGAGTTTTCTTGGTCAAATTGAACTGAGAATTTAATAGGTAATAAGTAACCTTAGAAGCCTTAAATTGTTCTGTTAACGGCAGAAAATAAATGCTTCGTGTACAAGTGTATTTTGACTAAAATGATTGTCAGTTCTCCGACTTTAGACGAATTCGCGACAGTATGTAAAAGTAATCTGTGTCAAAGTCAATCAAGACGAAATTATGATATTATGCGACAGTTACAGCGACATATCGAATATACTGCAATGCTCTTCTATGTGGGTATATGAAATACATTTTCTTTACGTTACATTTATTTGCATTACCCTCTTCGCTTTCTTAATCAAGTCTTTTGTAATATACACCGTTTTACTTAATCAAGCACTAAGTTAGATGGTATTCTGCAATACACTCTTCGTTTTTGGCGTATATGACAAATTATATTGATGTGTTATCAATGTAGTAAGTTGACTTCCTTTTAGTATCAAATAAAACTTACTTTCTTTAATTTATGATTCATAAACTACACGAAACGTACAACGCAATCATATTGATATTTCCAAAATTTCTGCTATGACATATCACTTATGTCAAATATTTAAATTAATTCAAACCACAACTAGCTAGCTCAAAGCAATGAAAAACCTTCTTCTCAGCAAAATAATCATTCTTACTTTTTATGACCTGTTATAATTATAGACAGGACTTATAAACAGCATAATATTGTTACTTTAAGATATGTATTTAATTCAAGTAATACCTTCAAAATATTTTTTATTAAAATTTCAAATTATGATTAAACTCAACTAAACTTCAAAATAGTTTAATATCTTGATCAAAATATTTCCAATTTAACACATCAAAATTATTAAAATCCAAATCCAAAATGCTAACTTCAATTATAAAGATCTAAAACTATCAAGATTTTGACTAATTTTCAATTTAGAATATAAGTTATATGACTTATTTACTTTCTAAACAGTTATGTTAATCCTAAATAGACAGTTTTTTCAAATGATACCAAATCCAACTTTTTCGTAAAACCATATTGAAATACAAATAAAACTTCACTGACCTTTGATGTATTTTCAGAGGTACCTGAATTCAAATTGCTATCCGTTGTGAACCTGCTTACTGGTGGTTTTACTGGTTTTCTCTGCTGCAGAAACTGGTTGTAGAATTTCTCCAAAATATTTTTCTATCGCTCAGTACAAATAACTTTATTGGCACAATCACTCACTCACTATTCTGCCTTAAATAAATTATAAATTCTATTGCATGTTTAATATAGAGCAAAATAATGCTTTGGAAACTGACTTTTATTATGAATTATAATAATCTGATACTATTTAATCAAATTATAACACAGGGAAAGCTATTTTGCCACTATGTATAACATTAAAGATTATTATTTATTCACAGCTGAAAATAGTTAAAGATGTAGCGTGATTGCAAATTTTTTTCAACTAAATATTATGCATTCTTAGTAACCTGCTACTATCTCAACTGTCACCATGTTCCTTTAATAGCCTTTTAACTGATTGGATTTGAAAATTTAAAAAAAACTAGGTGCATCTGTATGTTGCATTACAGGTTACATATTTGATTCTAGTTACTGTTAAAATTCTGACTTATATTAATTAAATTTGACCTTACCACATTTAGTAAATTATCATTTTAAATATAAAAATGCAAATTCTCTTCATATTCATTTAACAACTTTCTACAACCCCCACAAATCAACTTCTGCACATCCCAAGCTGCACCCTTCTTCATTTCTGATGTACCTACTCTTATTCAACTAAATTTCATTTTAAAATTTCCATTCATTGCTTTTCGTATGCCTCATATAAGTTTTTTAATTACAGGCTATCCAGCTGTTTCTACGGGCCTTATTGCTTCAGTAATCTACGTACCGTTATGTAAATGAACAGAAAGTAAATTGGCTCACTGTCACTTTCCAATGAAGAGTACCTGCATATAGTCACATCCTGATTGAGATTTCCATTTTTAGTTTTATTTATCAATCATGCTCCAAATAATATCATGTTAATGAAATTTCATTGTTATTAAGGGATCTATCCCTATCTTTTATCTATTTAATATTACATGCCAAAATATTGATTACAATTTTGAGAGGTTGGGAAGTTTCAGCTACTTGGGGATTGAATTGGGGAAAAACTGGAGACGTGTTAGAGCTGACGTTAGAGGTAGAGTAATGTTAGACGCAATATTGCAATTTTGAAGATAGCTGGTAACGCTCATTTAGTGTTTATTGACGAAGTAAATTTGAGTCTACCTCTAATGGCATATTGGCTACTACCAAACCTAATCTAGCATCTATGACTGAAAACTCTTTACCAGTCGATTTTTCGTCAAGATTTTCATAATCTATATAACTTTTTAATCTCTGTTTTGATGCATATTCTATGAAAAAACACTCTGGGGGGTCTGCAGCCTCTAGAGGGTGCGTCCCCAAGTGGAAGATAAGGGAATGTTTAGTAGTTATACTGGATAGGACATCCAGCGGACTAACACGCGCAAACTGCATCATCTGATCCATAATGGACGGCTGCAACAGTAATGAGTAGATGCGATTCATAAGTCACAGAGAAAACACGTTTCTAAGGGATGATAACCCGAAGAAATTATTTTGCTGGTGAAACACAACACAATTAAATAATGAACTTAATAAATAAAAAAATTGTCACAGAGAAAAACAAGCAAAAACGCACAAAGCAGACTGACGAGTACGTAATAATATACAGTAAGATAAATGAAAGCAGAAAAGCATGCTGGGAATTTGCGATTTTAGCGGACTCGAAGTGTAAAAACTCAAAATCGAACAAGCACACTTAGTAGTTATCTTCGTCTACGCACCAGAAGAAGGAAGAGGCGAAAAGAAGATACTTAACATACTATATGAAAGACTGCAGAGAAAATGGAAAAAAAGACAACATACATTCAAGAGTAGGATATATTCCCGTTCTTCAAATAATAGGAACCTCTAAAACAGAAGTGTACGTTTCGCCTGAAACAAAAGGGACGCCACGCGAAGTATTCTAAGTGCCAGCTTGGGGAAGCATCTCCGAGATACATCAGTTCATAGCCAGACGTTGCTATTCCAGCTGCCATTTTAGTTTAGAGGAAGCCAGTCGACTTTGCTAACGCCAGAAGCCTGTGGGAGCAACTACCAAAGTCTCGGATCTGAACTTCTCGTTATCTTGCAACGAGGTAATGGCAAGTTTAATTATCATAAATAAAACACACGCTTGAATGCCCGGAAAGTCAAACTGGGAGTCGAACCACAATAGCGATTCTCGAAGAGATTGCAGCAAATTACGCAATAGCCTGAACGACCGTGCTGCTGATGCAGCTTGCCAGAACAAAGTACTTGCATCATCTTGTTGGTACATCGCTTAGCTGATTTCAAGCTACTGGAGTCAGAGCCGTAGTTAGTTAATTCGAGTACGGAATGTAAGCTAGATTCAGCATTAAGCTCGTAGACTAATCCGTGCAACTATTCATAGCCTTTATAATACTGATATATTACCATTGCGTATTCTTTTTTGTATTTTCATGCATGTATGTTTATTTTACAGGGTATACATAATTTCATGTAAACTGTTTGGTTTTTATTTCTGGCAGTATATGCACGTACAATTACAGAATTATAGGTGATTACGAGCAGCCGGAAATGGCAATCTTGACATTTTCCTTAGCTGCACTGAGGTAAGAGCGTGCCTTGTACACCTACGACTGGGCTAACTAGCATACAAAAGGCAATATAAATTCATAGTACAGTAGAGTATAGGCACGGGAAAAGCCATATTAAAATCCGAGTCAATTTAAACAGCTGAAACTGACAAACAAAACACAGAGCAACAAAGAAAGTGACATCTGTTGGAACATCAGAGGACAGTAATAGCAACCTGGTATACAACGGTTTATCTTCCTTAGAGCCTTAAGAACTTCTGGTAAAAGGTTTACTACTATATTATAATGCATCTTCCCATACTGCGAAATTAACAGTGGACTGCTTGAGCGAAAACAATATTAAAATTATTCCACACCCTCCGTATTTCGAGGATTTAGCTGTGTGTGGCTTCTGGAATATTTTTGGCTGAAGAAAAATTTAAGGGGCCGCTCTTTCAGTTCGGATAAAGATATTGAACAATGCGGTTTCAGTATCTTCCCTCAAGGAGATTATTTTGAATAGAATACATTTTACGTGTTTTTATCGTTGATTTGAAATGTTTCACGTTTTTAGCATACCCTTTCTGCGTATGTCAATTACCGTTGATATTTGAATGTGTTTTCAAAAGTAAACTACAGTTATAATATAGGTTTCTAGACGAACGCAAAAGTAGCTCAGTAACTCCTTCAGTACTCTGAGCTAAGTATATCAATAATTTTTCCTTGGGGAATACGTTGTACAAATTCCAGTTGTTGTGTTCCGCGTGACATCACTGCAACTAGGTATATAATCCATTTAAAAAGATTAACTTAATCTTTATTGAGGTTTTGGCCCGCTTAATTATAATTTTATATGCATCTTATCTGAATAGAGGTGTTGAAATACTGACTGGCTTTTATTTGTCCAGCTCTATACACTTTAGCGTATTTTTAAGCTTAAGAATATCAGGTGTTCAAAGCTGAGATAAAGTCCAGATTTTGGAGCAGAGCACATCCACTTCCTACCACCGATGAGGTTTCCCTGGTGAAATTCCTAGTATATGATTGGCATTTAACTACCAGAGTGACGTCTAGTCGATCATAAGCACCTGTGGTCTTTACTGATTCGACCTTTCTAGGTAAACACCTGCTTTTCAGGTTAATACTCATCCCATTTCCCACTGCAGCCAGCCCTATGCAATTTTCAGATTTACTACAGGTAGTAATTAGCTTTTCACCTGTGATACACAATGGATAAGCATTAAGACAGTTTGGTACTTTTAATAATTAAAGTAACCAACACCTATAGAAGAAACAGCATCCACAAATGCATTTGGAGCGCTAAAGGATCAAGGTCAATCATTGACTGTATCCTAGAAAATAAGGTATACATAGATGTAGCAGATATACGCGTAATACTAGAAAAGCAAGGAAGAAATCGTTATAAATAGCTATGGTGCGACCTAGAAAACACTACCGCAAATAAAGAGCAAGTAGGAAAGAGCCAAGGGAAATATTTAGGAGTACACATAATTAATATAAAGGAGTTAAACACAGCGCGTAAGAAAATCAGAAATGTGAAGGCGAACTAGTGAAATTGTATTTTGTATTTGTCAAGAATAGCAAACGGGGGCTTTTGTAGTTATATGCGCTCTATTCGGCGATTGTGCGAAGAGCTTGTTTCTGAAAGCGATAAAGAGTACCATATATATGACTGCGTCTGTTAGTTGAGGCCTCGTCGTACAACGAATCGTGTCGGTCCTTGTATTGAACAGGTTTTTGGATACTAGCAGGGGCGGACTGGGACTAATAGGCCCGGGATGCTGGGTGCCTGGGAGGCCCGCGGCCCGCACCAGTTCATGCGGTATAGCTCGAGCCTGAGGCGAAGCCTCAGCTGCCGTGGGCAATATCGCCGAAGCCGAAAAGTTTTTTCGCTGGTGCGATACATTTTATGGATTAAAACGCTATTTTAGAACGCTATTAACAGGCGCCAACAACCACCTACGAGTACTAGTAACACTACCCGAGCGCGCAGTTAAAATTTTGAGAAAATTATATTCAAGGAAGGCCTACGACCAAGAATATAACTCGCAAGTACCAAATTGGCACTCGCAAACTGCGAGCTTGTGAGTGGATTTGGCAAGGGGCAAGGTGGCGGTCAGCGGCGAGTCTCAATGTATTGAACATGTTGATCATGCATTGCATAACTTTCTAATAATCATTTTCTGAATAGGTACATATATTGATGTATAAATTATATTTTGTTGCAGGTTTTCGTGACCCATTGGTATGAATGTCTATAAGTTTATGGTAATGACCACACAGCAAACTACTTTTTTATTTTTTTTATCTTCTACATTTCGAAAGACTAGGCTTTCATTCTCAGGAAGATTAGAGCATAAAAACAGAAATACAATCATCAAAAATACTTCATAAACAAACAATATATAAATCCTCATTGTGTAAGTATCATCATTTTGTTTATTAAAATTTAGACTGGGATTATTATTATATTACCAATTGAACTACTTCAACAACATTTTACTGAGGAGTTTAGAACTTTCTCCAAGTACATCTATGATTGATTCTGTGCTTGGAATGTTATACGATTCTATACTGTAACGCTTCCTCCTGTATTACATTTTTATTATACATAAAATGTATTTAAATTAAATACATCGCCTAATCAAGCGCTGCATCAATTCGACGCGTAAACAGGCGATAAGAAATCCTACCCGCTCTGCGCAAAGTAGCGCTAAATGAACGACAGCGTCGTTCCCTTTCCAGTGGAAGCTAAGTCAAGCACCCCGATAACGCGGCCGAAAAGGCATAAAAGAAGACTGCACTGCCTTTTCGAAAACTTGAGATTTATCCTCTCATAATTCATCTCCTTTTCTATCTGGACTCTCCGGTCTAACAGGTTGAACTGTCCCTTACCGGACTAGGCTTCAAGGGAGGTGACCGGTTGAACTGTCAGACCAACGAAGTTTAAACTTTCCGTAGCCCATCCGGCTAACCGCTTCCAGTCCGCACAGTTATTAAGAGCAAATCCCGGCGCTTCGAGAGGGAAAATACATCGCATAACATAATTTTACTAATAATTGAACATGTAGGAATCGCAACACCTATCCTATCTACGACCGGCTAGAATACAGTAACCACCCCTCAAGAAATTCACCTGGAGAGTCCGTTTTAGACGCTTAAAAACGTCTCCTTGGGGTCCGAAGTTCGAGCTCGTGTTCAATAAATGCACTGCCGGAGGGCCGCCAAACCACCGCTTTCCGGCTAGAAAGTGTACGTCTTCCATCTGCAAGATTTATCATCGCGTTCGCTCTAAGAACGTTGCCCAACCTGCGTAAGATAACAGCAGCCTCCGCTCCAGGAGTTAACCACTAACGCCGGCCCCAGGTAACCCATAAAAATCGGTAATTTCACCTGCAAATTGCAGCTTAAAATCACTGTCAACAACTGCGGCGGAAGGTCAAATTCGAAGGAACAAAAGATCTGCTCAGCCCATTTCCCAAAGAATCAACGTGCTTGGGAGTAGGCGATCCAAACTACCTACGCAGCTCATTTCCCGAGGAAACGACTTGCGTACCGGCGGACTGTCCATAGGAGCCCGCAACACGCCCCGGTGTAGTGGGTTGCAGCGCGACCCACGAAACGAAATATCGTCCCCGTAGAACCTATTAATTAAATAATGTACAATTCAGTTATTTCTAATTAACCTTTGTATATAGCTAAAAACACTATATTTATTTGGGTAATTATCTAGTGGATTTACTAATCGAATATATATTTGAGTGAACGTAATTATCTGATTTTGAACTTAAGCCGAGGTAAAAATTTTACGCCCTTTGTAAGGGGATGAAACGTTACACTACTGATTAGTAAAAGAGCCTCCAGGAGATCCTGCTTCATTGAAGATCGAAGTTGAGTTTCCACTATTTTTAACTTCGAAAACGAGCGCTCACAGTTTACTTGCGTACACGCCAGTGTTATTAAAAACGAGTGGAAGTTATATTTATAGAGCAATTTAAATGCACATGGTATGCAATATTTGCATGCATCAGCATTATTATTCTGAAAATGAGGAATACATGGATTACAAATTAATTGTGAGGCGGGGACTCCGGGGCCAAAATGTGCCTGTGTAAACGTGCTAGTGATTTTAAATTTTAGTTTAAAGCCTGCGGGCCCGGACAGCCCAAGGGCCCGGGATGCGATCGCAACCCGGCATCCCTAGCCAGTCCGCCCCTGGATACTAGGAGATGTTTTTCTACTTTACCGAACCGATTTCGAGCGCTCTTATTTTATTGATTCTTTTTGAGCTTGTAAAATCTTCGTTACTATTTGTCCATCGAATGTTTTATAACAGTTTTATATAACAATAATTTAAATTCTCAGTTCGGCTACAACCTTGTGTTTTTTAAATAACAATAATTCGTTACTAAACTGTTCCATTGAATTTAAAGTTTTCGTGTTAATTACATATTACCCATAATTTTGAATTTTTCAGTTGAACCACCTATATATGATATTATTACTGGCGTTACATTATGAAAGTTGATTTGCAATTACATTTTGTATTGTCGCTATACATCAACTGGCATCCTTTTGTTTACACAGACTTGATTAATCTGATCAAGGCCTACTCTGCGCCTGTTTGATTCTATGCTGTACTACTCATGAGATTTGCACATATATGGAGCTTTGAGATAGATGTACACTGTAATGGCTTCAATGCATCCAGCTGATAATTCTCGGATTTTCCTTGCAATTTCAATATTTCATCTACTATATGCAAGCGCTGGTTAAAAAGCGCGTTAAGGTGCATGGTTTTGCTTAACGGCAACCGACGTGGCTGTCAGGAGCCAGAAAATCGCGAGCTATCTGTGATTCCTCTTGTCAGTAACAAATCTTCGGAACGATTTTATGAAGTGCTGCTGCTGAATCCATTTGCGAAATTATGGACACGCCTTGCTCTACGCATCATTTATCATTGGCATTCTTTTTGCGGAACCCGGAACCGAGCCAATTAACGGGAAGCCTCGTTAAACGATTAATTAATCGATCTAATCGCTGGCTGCAGCTTCGGCGGTCTGGAAGAAGTGCAAAATCAGCACAGCCAAACTTTGTCCAGAAGGACAAAGGCTGCCATAGATTGACTCCGAAAGTTTACACGAGGAAGGCAGGACCGTCTTTGATCCAGATTGCGCATTTATTTTTTAAATAAAATTAACATTTTGAAATGAATTTAGAAGCAAATTCAGCGAATTCCCACAAGAGAAATGAAAGAATAACTTTAAGAAAGAAATTGAAAAGCATAGTATGTTGTACGCATGTCAAATAACATAAACAATAAAATTGGCATTACAGTGTACAATAGATGCTTAAAAATACAGTAAAAAATTAATTAAGAGTGTAAAGTTCTTAAATATTATGTACGGGTATGTACTACCCAACTATGTACTATTACGCTGCCGTGCTCTTAGTTACACGGCCACTTAACGGCTATTGCTGTTATCATGAACACAAATCGAAAACATATACAAAGAAAAACGACCAATCTCGCCCAATAGCTTTTCACTTCTATTCATTAATATTCCACACAAACTGGCGCAGAAATCATCCTGATAGGTTATGTCGTTCTCTAGACAGCATGTTTACATCCATCAGGCAAGATAGCCTCGCTAAACTACATTTTCCTACGCAAAGCGGTTGCTGGCTTCACAATAGTTATGCAGTTTTATGAGACCTTTCATATAATTTTGGTTTGGCCGTGATTGGTTGAGACAAAAAAATATTATTTAGCAATATTAAATACGATCTTCCAACGTCACTCCAGAAGGCTGTACACTTGGAAATCGCCTGGAAGCAATGGGAACTTTAATGTACTAATTTATACAATGACCAAGATCATATAACGAGGCAGAATGATGATGACGCTATTAATATCAATATCATAGGATTGGAGCCCTCTAGATTGATTAACACAGTAGAGCGTGCTATCAAAAACTTACTTTGTTATAAGGTACGTGGTCTAGATGACGTAAGCAGGAAAATTATCAAAAGTTTAGGGTTTAGGGGAGAAAGAATTGTGCATACTAAGCGCGATATGCAATAACATATGGAAAACTGCCATCTGTTAGAAGATTGGACGACCGCCATGTTTATCGTTTCTCTGTGGTAAAAAATGCTCATCCGAGTCGGTGAACTGGAATCTGACTAAGTTCCTTCAGAATGTCCAAAGTAAGCAGACTGGATAGACAATTTTGTTGGCGCCTCTTCGTCCCGTTATATATCCTTGTTTGCGCAAGAAGTGGGGTTCGTTTCTTATCTCTGGCCACTGAAAGGATGCCTCGTAGTTTGCAGGCTTACAGTAACTCATTGTCCATCGAATAGAATATTTGAGCCTTGGCATTCCATTTTATTGTTTGCTATCTGGCAGGTCCCGTCAATCTTTTATGGAATTCCCTGACCGACGGTTGGGCACTGTGGAATACGGACAGGCTTTAATTGCTTGATATTTTTGATATCCGGAAAAGATTTAACGCACGCCCGCTGAATCATCTTGGAATCCCAGTAGTATGACTTTCTTGCACTTTCTTCTGGACAACGTATTTCGTTTTTTTAAATTTCAGAGTTAACGTACATGTACTAGCACATAACTTCGATTATGACGTTTCTTGACAATGTGCTGCATATCGCATCGCGATTTTACTTGCACACCCACTGATAATGCTTTTATTAGTGCTTTTTGTATTATTTCTAGTAAAAACACTACTCATTCCAATTGCGTTGTTATGCAACCTAATCGACGTTAAATGACAGAAAAAATAAAACAGAGCTTTCTAATTGTGGTGCTGGAAATGGATGTTGCGTATACCGTGGACTGCACACGGCATCAGTTTATCTATAATAATTGTAGAAATACACATTTTAGTTAGATTTCCACATTTGTTCAAAGGAGAAAACTGTCACGTTTCACGCAGGAGTTGTAACAACTTTAAAAAACATTATCGCCATGACAACACATTGTCAAGAAAATCATGACACAGATATAACTGAAGCTGAAGAAATACATTGGAGAAATCGCCATGGACTGAAGAGGTTTGTTACGATACTTTTGGAGCGTCCCCCGTAGTATTGAACTTTTGCTAGCTGAATTCTGAACTTGAATATTTATGGTTGGCTTTTGCCAATTTTTGCATGCTTTAAACTAGGTATAATTAGCTGTATCTTATTTTTAATTATTTTCCTATAATTATCAAGCAGTTTGGTAAGCAACTCTTCGAATAATTACCCATATTCTACTAATTAAATTTATTTTGGTCATATTCCTACAGATATTTGTATATGGCGCTTAGGCAACCCCTGTTGCAAATTATTCTGCACTATTCTATTTGTTGCTAGATAAAGGACATCGCTTCTTGCAGTCACATTTTTCAGGCCGTTTTTTTCGCATCTTCTGGCCCAAAAATTTTGGAAAGTTTTGATAACTGGTAACTGGTGGATGTTTGAGTTCTTTCCCATTTTAAACTTGGTGCAGGCTGCTAGTGCTTCGGCCGTGTGCTTAAATTTGTGAGCTAATTAGTATAGCTCAGCTCCGTTTTGATTTTTCGGAGGACCTACAAAGCGCATGTGCCCTTAAGACGTTCGTATTTGATTTGGGTATACGTACGTCCTTCGCAACTGCGGATTCGTTTGAGGCCAGCATTGTTTCTGCCCTTTCTTCTGGCTCAACTCCAGCGTGAGGTAAGATAAGGCCAGTTTCTTCTTATTTGGGAGTCATTTGGGCGTTGTGCGTTATAGCCATTTACTGTCGGATGCCATTTACTGTCGGATGCCAATTCCTGTCGGATGCCAATTCCTGTCGGATGCTTTTTCCTGTCGGATACGATCTTGGGAGAGTCTGGACGCTTCCTGCGAGAGGTTGAACTCCTCCCTGAAGAGGCTTAGCATTCCTTGTTCGGCTGCACCCTGCGGGCATCCAAACCGTCGATTTGGGCTCCTGAAATTATCGAGTTGTCAAGGAGTTCTGCAATTCCCTGGGAGCTACGCTGGAGGGTGTAGCACTGCACTCACCTGCGACACATTCACCGCTTCCTCGGCCCGCTGGGCCTCCCGCTGTGTCTGCCGGAACCCCCGTTGCTTCTGCCGTTTTCGGCCCCCGCAAGCCAAAGGTTAGGAGCCGACATGTTTTCACTGCAGGCAAGAAAAGTTAACACTCTTTGCGCCTGATGTATTTTATAGTTAGTTAGTAGAATCTCGTCTCGTTAATAGATAGGGCATGTGTGATATTTTTGGGGCATAGCAATGCTTCGTTTAGTTAGATGTTAGTGCATGCTTTTGTATGGTTTTAATGCGTTATTATGATAGGGCTTTTGCAAATTTCGAGCGCCCATCTTGTGCGGGTTACTGAGCTTTATTGAATCTTTAATCGTGCTTACCCGAGTTGGTGACGTTAGTTCTGCGGCTTACGCCTGTAGGAGCTTTCGGTTATGAATTAGCCCCGAGCCACGGCTTCTCCGTGGAACCTACGAATTTACAGTTCAATTAACCCTCATGCTGCTGCCCTATTTGCATTTATGTGCAGCCTGGCAAATTAACGTCAGATTAACTTACTAGAGCCCTGTTTAGGTGGTTCCGAAGCCTGGGGATTCGCCAGTCGCCGCGCCCCATCGGGCTCCCCTGCAAATTGTATGCTAGATCTTTCGTTCAATTATTTTAGATTTAAAGCTGTACTTACTGCTCGTTGCCTGCGGTTTGTTTAATATACAGATATTTATATTTATTTTCGTCGTCATTTGCGTGTCAGCCGCCTGACGTTTGCAGTTTAAGTTCTTGTCTAATAACTAATCTCGGGTTAGTAACGGTTGTGTCGCAAGGCCCGCCGCCGGTAGAATCATTGTCAATTCCGCGTTATTGTAATTTATTAGCGAGTCTTTACGTAGGTACAAGTTTGCCGAAGGTTTATTCAAGCGATTGCTTTAGCGTTCATTTATGTACCTGATGTATTTCCACTGAGAAAACTACTCTGTTCCTATATGGCCATAAACCTGGTAGTTTTGACCTTTAGAAATTTTTGAATAATTACTTTAGAATCTTTCTGAGCTGATATTCGGGGTTTCGCATCAGCTGAGCGCTTGCATAACCTGGCCCTGCTGTACCCTGCCTCACAGGGGCTATTCTATTTTTTTTTTGTAATTCAATACTCGCTACGCTTCTTTTAAACCTCGCGTTATTTCGAGCTTCGCGGAATGTCGGCACCTGAGTTCGATCGATTTATGCCGTGCTCGCAAAATTTTAATGTGTTAGCCCATCCACCGATTATAGTTATTACTGCTCGTGGGCTACTGTTTGTTTGATATATACATTTATATTTATATTTATTATTGCATGACGCATACTGTGTGGTTATTTCTTTTGTTGTTGTTAGAAATATACAAAGGTTCATATCTATTGCCAAGTATCGCCTATGTTAGTATTTGTATCTATTTTTGCTTACTGCCTGCTGTGATTTATTTATATGTTAGCTATGCACTATAGTACCCACCAATATTTAAAATAAAGCTGTGATCTATTCATTGGTTGTTGGTTTGCTTATTTTTTTTTGATCTGCTGGCAATTGTCCTTACCTTGTGTACGGTCCGGCATAAGGATTGGATCTGAGTCGAGGACCTGGCGCCCTCTCCTATTTTTTTTTCAGCATAGCTGGAACCCTGCGACCCTCGCGGCGAGCTAGCCCAACTAGGCCGATAATTACCAGCCGGCAAAATAACCAATATAACTTTCGCCAAAAGGTAAGGCCGACCCTCTATCTTCCCTGACAGGTTGTTAAAAACAGAAAACAGTTAATTATGACAGATGCCACAAACCTACTAAAATATAAACTAACTTATATAATTAAATTCAAAAAATATTTAACACCATATCTTCTTTTTCTTCTCATTTCTCCTTATGCCAGCAAGCGATCGTCGGAGTTCATTTTATTCTGTCCTTCTCTTATCAATATTTTCCATGACTTCTAGTCCCTTGCCATCTGTCTCATCTAGTCTAGTGTTCTTCCTTTTGTTCTCCTTATTTCTTTTTTTAATCCATGTTTTACTGGGCCTCTCTTTTCTCCTTTTTCTTATATTTTCGTTTCTGTTTCTGTCGATACGTGTCTTTCCTTCTATTTTTCTCGGTTGTTTCACCTCAATCGCATTTACTGCACTTTCGTGTTTCATCTGGATTATCCAAGATTCACCTTTGGTCCGCGGAGCAATAGCGCCACGTCTCTTTTTAATGAACTGGGAAAACTAATTGTTGACAGCACAGGTATTCCTCAAGCAAAGACATATCTTAAGCAAAAAATTAGTATTGCCATCCAGAGAAGCAACGCAGCTAGTGTGCTGGGCACAGCACCATCGTCAGCTTCATTTAATGAAGTGTATTACCTACATTAGTGTTTCACTTTATCTAATGTATTTCTATAAATTACATGGTATGTCAATAAAGTAGATTAATTTGAAAGATTCACTATTGCATAGTAGTGTTGGTACTGTTATTGTATTATAATTCGTCTGTTTAGTATTTCCTTTTTTCCCGAAGATTGTTTTATTCAGTGCATAGTAGATTCTTGTAGCTTTTCTAATCCTGTTGACTATTTCCAGATCCGATTGGACATCAAACTATATCAACGAAATGTAGAAATAAATGAGCGATTAAGATGCTGCAAATACGAGTACTAACGTTACTAGCAAATGGATACTTATTATTAAAACCCAAGAAAGGGTGGTAAAGTATCAAAAATCTGTGAAGAGACACACTGTAGATGGCAGATAAAATCTTACAAATGATGGATAATCGACGCGAATATAAAAATAAAGATCGAACTAAATACAAAAGCATACATAAACATCTTCGCGGAAAAATCAGGTGACTCAAAAGCAAAATGGATAATATGTATATTGCAATGAACATAATTTAAGCCTTTACAATTATAGTAGTAATTAATAAAATTTCAAGCATTCCAAATATGATTTTAAAAAAGTTGAATAAATTCTGATTTGAATTTGCAATTGTATACAATTGCATTGGCCTTGACATAATAATTTGCAAAACGGTATTAAAAATAGTGTTAGCCTTAATTTGAATAAAAAAGTTAATCAGAAGAGACTTTGAATTTATAAGAACAATGTGAGGTCGATATAAACAAAAGCAATTGGGGAAACACGAAGCCAGAATATTGGCTGTGCTTTTTTGGCTTCTCCACAATAAGCAACTTAAAACGTGAATAAATACCCATTTCCCAATTAAAGTGTGTTTCAAAATTAGTTGAGTGTCCTTTTGGTAGGCTGTTTTGACTTTGATTCGTGGCACCTCTGTAGGAGGTAAAAAGCGTTTGAACAGTGCGCCAAGTGTATCTGGTATTTCGGTGCTGTTTTGGAGGTCCTAGCAGATTAGTTCGTGGAAAGTAGAGGAGCCCTAAGTGTGGGGTAACGGCCTGCGTCGGAAGCAGTTTTGGAGGAGAGCGAACTGCAGGCGTCGTTAAGCAAGTCATCTGGACTTGTTATAGCAGCCCAACGGAGGAAAGGGACCCCATTTGTCGCGGGATTTTCTGCGGGTTTGATTTTAGCTCTATTTTGCACAGCAGAAGCCAATACAATGTCAGGAAAGTTTATCTTAAAATGAAATCGGTGAATTTTCTTGTGGCGTCTATTTTTGTGTTCCCTTGAGTGTTTTATTAGTGGCGTCTGTTTACTGACGCTTTTGTTATCGCCATATTTAGCAGCGTATTCCCGTTAGTTTAAAAATCCATATTATAGTGATCCCAGTGGATAAATAAGCAGTACTTAAATCGATACATTTAATAGGACCCCAACAATTGATGTGCATAAGCAATATATTAGAAATAATTTTACAAATCAGTATAATGATTTGATAAGATGTAGAAACCTAACCCAATTGAGTCATTCATTAAAATTTAAATAAATAAAATACAACACAGCAAAAGCCGGCAAAAGGAAAGATATGCAGTTATTTGTAATGAACACAAATATCAAATAATAGTAAGTATACTCTAGCAGAATAGGGCATATCATCGTAATATATAAACGCAGTGTCGTTTGTTTGTCTTCTCTTTCTGGACGCTGTCTGTTCCTTTTCTAATTTTTCTTTGATGTCTGATCTTATTCCATGTTTGCGTATAGTGTGAATGTCACAGGGGCTACAGATGGCTTTTTAGTTACAGTTTCTTGCTTGTCCTCTCTGATTATTTTTGGTAACCATATTTTACCCTCCACAGCTGAATCTGAAGAAGCAGATATATACAGTTCCAGCTGAAGTCCTAACTCAAAGGAAACCATGAAAATTATTATAGTTAGATATGGCTGGGTTCACTCTCTTCTTCACTATGAGAGAGACTACCTTTTTTTATCTCTACAATCTAATACTATTCCTTGATCGACAGTTGTGCTTTTCCCATCATGATGCTCTTAAAGTATTCGAGGGCTGGGGATCTCTATTTTCACCATCTTTAAGTTTTCAACGGTAGAGAAGGCGCTGAACCCCAGTATGGGAAATCTGGTGAAAGAAGCAGTCTCAGGCCAAGTGGAACAACTTACTATAGCAAGAAAAACAGTGGATTAAATATCCTCGGGAGTAATTCTGTCCTCGGCTGATGCCTCGGCCGTAAACCAATTTCTAGTCCTTTACAATATCACTTTTTGTTCTAGATAAATAAACTACTATTATATTGCAAGAGTACAACAAAAATATGTAAATAATAAAGGCGAAGTTTAGCCTGGTTACAAGGATATGCTGGCTGCTCCTCCACTTAACCTACAAACTTTGAATCTGTAAACGTGTTGCTGTACAAAGGAAATGAGTCAATTGAAGGAAGTTAAAAGAAGAGTACAACTGATATGGCCACTTTTCGGAAATTCAACTTTACTTTTGAAGTCACAGAACATTACACAACCCTTAAAGCAAGAGTTTCCGACCAATGTGTTTTGTCCGTCATGACATATGGAACTTAACTCACCATATAGAGAGACTGAATACGGGACAAGACAAAAGATGAACCCGCCGTGATGAGAATCCCTACGTTGAAATGGAGCTGGACTGGGCTCATAACCAAGTAACTAGATGGATCACCCAAACAGTGTAATGGCGGCAATGGGCGAATAAAACAGGGCGAGGAGGAGTGGTTCGGTCAATGTGGATGTCAGACGCTCAAAATGGGTATAAATTGAACTCACTGATGGAGGCCCTTATTAAAGAAGAAAAATTAGTTCGACTTCTTTGTGCATACTTTGTCGAACTGTTCTAACTGTTGTTTGTTTATGTAACGGTTAATGACAGTTGCTTTAAAAATATCGTAATTGGCCTGTACCGGTATGTATTTTCATTATCCTCCGGATTTTAACGTCAATTCCCAAGTATAACGGACAATGTTGTTAATTATATCCAAATTAAATAATAATAAACGAAAGTTTCGAAGACTATCAATTCTGAAATTTAAGTATAAAAATATTGGCGTATACCTTTTGCTCACTTTAATTGTTGCACAATATACTTTTCGTAAAATTTTGAATTAGACAATTTTTTCATTACTGTGACACTAACTCCACAGAACATAAACTCTCAGCACACTTATTAACACTAACACTAATAATTGTTGCCGATATTGTCCGGATACAAACGTTAATACCCATCTCAATGGTCCATTAACATTATTATCCTGTGTAACGTCACTCGTCGTAAGATATATACACCCGGAAATGTCAGCTATGTGTGGATTATTAATAACTATCTTGAACTTCGTTTGCTCTAAAATAATGACAAGCATGGGCACAAAACAGAAGATAGGGGTGAATTTTGAAGAACTTCAAGACCATAGTAATGGTATTAAATTATTACCTAGTAGTGCCGCAACGGACTAATATATTGAAGTAATATTGTAAGGTTGACCAAATTTACTAATTTTTACTCTGACAATTTCCCAAGTTAAATGCAAATGATCAGGATCCGGTCAGTTAGGTACTCAAGTCTCAAGTCTCTTGAATTGCCGAGCTGTTCGGTTATATACCCTCTAGTCTCTCGTTATTGAGCTATTTCTAGAGAGGGTTGGAGAATGAGCGGCGCCGAGTGTTGCTGCACTCGTGTCCATGCATTGCGGCGTGAAATCGGCTTATCGGAAACCGCGCGGTCTAAAGATGCAAGCGATGATTGTAACTTGAATAAGTACTGTACAAATTTATGGCATAACATTTATACTTTAGGTAAATTTGCTACAGGCGCTAACGTTTACAATTAGCTTTTATTATTAACTCCACTTAGAATACATTTATTTATATAATGATTTCTATTTGAGCTTTTATAATTATTAGCCGTACACTATTGCAAAATGTTTTATTATGACAAATGTTTTCTGTGCCGGTAAATTATTTACTGTGCAATTTATTACATTTCCTAACTAGCTCAGTTTATTTTATTTTCGATACAATGGACCTTTATATCAGGTAGGGTCATGCATAAATTATATTTCTTTAACTGTATTGTCAAATTTAAATTTTGACATTTAAATATGGCGTATCGGTAACATAGATCTTCACTTTATTATTTTAAATTACGCGCATTTTTAACCTCACTTCGGGGAAACACTTTACTGTGTTTTAGTAATAATTCACAGGTAAGAGGTAGATGTGCATTTCTTACTATGAATACTAACTTGCATTGATTTTCCAACAGAGTTGAACACTGTTTTGTTTGTTTCTTCTCGTTCACATGGGCCCTCAGAGTGAGCTGCTGGTGGCCCCTGGCGATAACCCGATAATTTTGTAGTCTGTGAACCTCCTTTAAATCGGCAAACTCGCAGTTGCAGGCGTAGAGACATCACGCAGTCCCTTCTGCGTGTTATCCTTAAGCTCCTAAATTTTAAGGTGCCTCGTAGATGCACCCTTGTTTAGGTACTGCCTTTGGGTGACCACTGCGCGTTGGATGCTTTTCTTGTGTGTCATGAATATTATATTTTCTGAATTTGTTTATCGTTTTTTACTATTATCTAGTTGTGGAGGTTCTGCCACGCATGTATTCACTCAATAAAGCGATAAATTAACACTTTTACTGGTAAAATTTTATTTATTTTTCTCCAGTTTGGAAAGTACTGGCGTTTTTATTACATTTTGCAAAAAAAAAAATTAAATCTCTAAAGCAACCAACTCAAGTAGTTTACATATAATTCGCTTTATTTGCAAGACTTAAATATTTGAATTAATTAATTTATATTAAATAATGATCAATATGTTCTGAGGTGGTTATCATAAATTTCTAATTAATACATTTTGTAGGTCATAATTTGGTATCATTACAGTATTATACAAAGCATGTCAAAGAAGCAAAATAAGATGCCTACAACAAGCAGTTGGATTTCTCGTCTTTGAAAGCAAAAGTATCTCCGAGCGCCTCCAAACGGGAAGGTCGAGTCCCATACGGGAAATTTATGTATACCATGCCTCAGTTCATTATCTCTAATAACTTCTAAACAGTAAATTTCAGTGTCTAATTTCACGTTCGGGCTGTGTCAAAATCCTCCAGTTCGTGTTTTAAATTGCCCCGTCAATTAGGAAAAGCGCGGTGTCACGAAGCACAATTAATTACGGAGTTAAAATGCAATCCCAAAGCGATAACAGTTAAATTTTGGTAACTTTTTGCCTCCTAATTAATTACGCCATGGTAAACAACCTCGACGACACAAATATTCTAGCTTCCTACTCTGCATGTAAATTAGAATATTTGATTTACAGGCCGAGAACTGATGGTCCCAGCGCGTCAACAAGCAGCAACAAATCGCTTCCTTTTTAACCCGAATTCGAGATTTCGACAAATCAGGTGTGGGATTTCATTGTCAGACTTTGTACCTTTAATCGGCTAAATCTAAATGCAAGCCAGCCACAAATTGTGCAGTTGCTGAGTTGGGAGTTCTGAAGTTCGAAAGTTTAATAAGACTTGGCCAGCGGTCGATATGGTGACATGGCTGGTTGTTCGTCGCTTTTCCGCTAGGTGTCGCCTGGATCGACTTGCACGAATTTTATGAAAATAGCATCTGCTTATAAACTATATTTGGAATCAATTTTGTAGTAATAAGCAGTGGTTTATTATTTGTTAATGAATTACATATTTTCTATAGTTAGTTAAAAAAATTGGGCATCCAACGCGAAATATTTAAACTGCAAGGGCAGAAGGCAACGTATCTTGAGACAAATGCCAACTCACTAGACAAAAGTCTTTGACATTTTTGAAGCTGTAAGATCTGTATTGCTTGTTTTGTTCATAACCTAGTTTATTACGTTGTGAATGTTATATTTTTGAAATCAGTAGTGAAATATTTTATTGACTATTCAATTCACCTGTCATCTGTCAAAAAGTGACCAATGAAAATCCAGCATTCTGACGTTTCTTGAGCAATCAAAAAAATATCAGTGGATATATCTTCCTAGAAGATATTCAAGTGGCTATTTTAAACAAATGTGATTTTTATTAGGAAAAGTCAATATTGTGTTCTGTTACTATAGAAATTGCGTAGTTTGTTGCTAGACTTACTAAAATCTAATTTGAAAAAGTAGTTTGGTTCATTAAATAGTCCCTCGAATACCATTCTTAATCAAAGTTAAGTAGATTATTTTTGTGGTGGTATCACTACTCATGTCCATTAAGCTTGAGATTAGGACTCGTGCTATCGCACTCGTCCTAATCGTACCAAAGCGCAATGGACATTCGTGACACCACCACAAAAATAGTCGACATAACTTTGACTACTCACAGTATTATAAGTGATTATTACCTATTACTATTGGTATTGGTATAGGAATATACATAAGGTACTTTTTCTCTAATCTAACTTCGTTTGAAATTACCTGACCTAAGCTTTTCCTTCGTGCATGGTTAGTAGATCGCCCAAAGATTGGTACTGGGGATATAAAATACCCGGGGTATACCAAAAGTAACAACAGTAGTAGTAACAGAGCGGTTGTAATTCAATGGTCCAAAATGCGGAAGAAGTATACGTTACTATGATGGAGGATAAGAGTTGGAGAAACCAGAAATCGCCTAAATCAACATTACTAATGCACTAGAGATAATAAATAAATATAAAGTACCTAGACCAATATATAATTGCCTGCCATGTTACAGGAAGGAAGGAATAAATGATAAAAATAGCTAAAAAATATAGACAACGGATGCTTCAAATCACTTACGCAACTGCAACCCTATAAGTTTACTATCTGGGATATATAACCTTATTTGGATAATATTCAACAGACTGAATAAGCTTGTTCTAGGACTGAATTCAATAGAAAACGTTGCATCGATAGTAGAGAAAGAAGATACCCTCTCCCCTATTAATATATTTATAGCAATATTGAAGGTATTATTAAAAAACATGGATTGGTTGGAAAAGGTGAATAAAATTTACCGCCCTTGGCATTCCTTACCTGTAGTGTTTATTTTCACATTCAGTGATATAGTCAGCTTGTATTTTTTTTGTTTTTATTGTAAATTACAGCCGGCCCTGTATTATGAACGAATTGTGAGGTTAATTTTGTGTGTGCAGCTATAAACACGCGCCCAAGCCTGTTCGTGGGATGCGGGGATTTTCAAATCATGCAGATTCTACTACGAAAAATTAGTCATAGCTTTAAGTAAGTACGTGACTGCCTGCGACTTAAGAGTACGTTGTACAATAAGGGCCTACAACAATGAGAATAGAAACGGCCTAAATGTTTAAAGTGCAGCGAGCACGCGTTTACAAGTCGCCATATAGGTACGTGGGGCGTCCATTTTCGACGCGCAACTTCAGCAGACCTTGAAGAGTCTGCCAGCAACCGGGTATTCCCACAGCAATAGGTGTGGTTATTTCCCACGTCACACCATTCAAAGTTTGTATGACGCAATCCAGTGCGACTGCGAGGATCGGAAAGTAATTACATACAGGAAAAAATTGCGTTTAGCTGTGAGGAGCTTTTACAAGTGCTTCAGAAACGAATAATACGTGTGTACATTGCACTCGATTTGAATAGCGTCGGCTTTAGGACAGCGTCGTCTTTTAATTCGTTTTGACATTTGCATTCTTTAAAGATAATTATTCCAACCTTGTTTTCGATACGGTATCATATATGTTGGTAACGTACATTCAAGTGGCCTCAGCTAACTAGCACGTAGGTTCTTTGAGGGTTTAACTTTGATTTTTATTTTATATGTGTTTTGAAGTGAATTGATTTGTGTAAGCAAACTGGTTTTTCTCGTGCATCGTTTGGAGTTAGTTTCAGCCCGAGAACACTCCATGGGTGTACCAGCTTTCTGTTTTAGTAATAGTAATATTTCAAAGCCGCGAACTGAGCTAGCTAACAGCAAAAATATGTCAAAAAATTATTCAAATATTAATTACTTTAATTAAAAAGCTACTGTATGTTTAAAATTGGATTGTAAACAAGAATAATGTTTAAAATTATGTACAGAAATAGATAAAAATGTATTGATCTTGCTAATAATGCTGAAATAATAAAAGGAAGTAGTTAGTAGTGCAAATTACATCAACTTGTAAATAAATAAAAGAATGGAGCCGGTGGGATTTAAACCCGAATGATTTTCGTGTTCTTCATACCAAGGGAAATTTTAGAGTGCGTGATTTTTAAATGTTAAGTCAATAATTACACGCCTTATCTGAAAGCCTAACATAAAAATTAGACTTAAAAATAATTAAATACTAGCTCTTCAGCCCAACATAGGTTGTATTATTCTAATTAGAATATTTTTTTACATTTTTATAACTGAATTCTAAACAAAAAAAGTTACAAAAGAACTGTTTTGACGTCTTTAATAAAGAAAGCGCACTGCAGGAACAACAACTTCTGGTAGATCGAATAATGGTTGAGAAGTGTTCAAAACTATATATATTACAAATGCGGTGACGACATCCTAATGCTTTTAGTAATACTGAAGCGGTAAAAGAGAACATTGATTTGCAAAAAAATATCGCAGTCGGTGGGAATTAAACCCATAATCACAGAAGGAATCTGATTTGTAGGTAGATGCCTTACGCGCTGAATCAGGAATGCTAAGTAAGCGTACATATTTATCGTTGTATTATGAAGGGCACAGTGGCGCAGGGCCAATCATGGAAAAACTATACCCGACCAGTAACGATAAAAAAGGACAAACGCTGTGAAGCAGGCATTCAAATATAAGGATGCATACAGAGTGTTATTTAGGCACTTAAGTTAGCATATTTTATATTTTCGGCATAATTCTAGGACGACTTCAAATGTTTAAGAATTTTGCGCTTGATAATAGTTCTTAAATACAAAATTTAAATTAGAATTTATAAATGCTACAAAATAAATTTTTTTGAATATTCAGATTATCTCCACCAGAATTGAAAATCCTATCACCAAGTGTCTAAATAATCTCTCATTTGTAGTCCATGACCCACTGAGATACGTTACGTTGCTGACTTAAGCCGTGTATGTCAAAAAGATTTTGTACTCACCAGCAGACGATGATAGATCTGGTTTGAATCACCACACACAAAAACTTTGCTCTTGGAACAGACCGAATTGTTGCTTTGCCAAATCATTGTTAAAAACGTATCTCGAAATTTCGTTTTGCCAAAAAAGTGGCAAATTTGGAGAGCTGATAATTTCCAGCAAATAGCGCCAATCTGAGAGCAAACAGGAACATTCCGAGGCATTATCTTATCGGTCATTAAATCGCGACCAAAATGAAAACATTAGTGCGATTTTACCACACTTTTGGAAGCCGTGCAAATAATGATAACAGCAAAGGTTTATTGAACCAGCGAATTATTTTTAGTTTGCACGGAGTCGATGGTTTAACTGAAAACACTTTTATTTTTAAATATTTTATGGTACTTGTTTGTGCTAATTTTGAACTTAAAATCGCTATGCAATATACATGGTGTTATGAAAGTTCACCTAATAATTTTACCAAGTGATAGAGTTCACTAAACTGAACAATTTTTCTATTTATCGGTTTTTTCCGTTTAATCGTATATTTTTTCAATCATTTGTCTCCCGTTAATTTGAAGAGCCGCGCGGTAAGCAAAGGTGAACGACATAAGTATACTAAAACTGTAAAATTCTTGAAAAAAATCATGCCGTCAATAGCTTACCTACCTTAATTGATAATGTACGTTAGTGACCAGACGACAACTGAAAGTTGTTCTTGGTTTGCATTTCAAAGTCATGGTTTTTGTATTTTGTGCCATTAAATTAAAATATTATTTCATAGACGGGTATACATTTCTAGAGTAAAGCTATTTTGAATTTTAACTTAGTTTTGTAGGTGTTTTCGAAAAAAAATGGTAACTAGGGGTTGAGTTTTAGGAGATCTCTATGTGGTAAATTTATTACATGGACGGTCTAATCCTGATTGAAATTATGGTTGTGAACTTTATTGAATATTTATGTTCTTACCCAGAAGGTAAGGCGATTTTCGTTAATGCATTCGGTTTTCATTTAATGCTTGAAGCAGGCTAAATCTATCTAAAGTTAATGATGAGTTTGAACCAGGTTCGTTGCTTTGTGAATATACTCGTATGTATTAGGAACTTAACCAAGCCTTGGTGCTTTATACTGAAGTAAAAACAGAAAACCACGAAATTATGCAGGGTATCCCTGAAATATTTGAACATAGCTTACCTGTAGATGCCTGTACTCAAAATAAAACGATAAAACTTAACTTAATAATTATCAAAATATGCTTCGTTGCTTCTGGGTTGTCAGTAAAGTCAAATAATCCGTGGCCTGCTGAAGTTGTCTCACGTCACAATGTGATAAATCGGGCACTATACTAATACAGGCCCACAAGTTGAACTTGAAATAAAAAGAAATCCATTAACCTCAAAACGTACTGTTGAACGTTCAACTCTAGCACCATTCTCTTCGTCGTTAGTGCAGTCACTATTGGTTCGTTGCTCCAAACCCCAACATCAAACCGTCTGATTCGTCGATGAGCACCAACCCACACAGTTGATGAACACGATGCCCAAACAGGAAAATCGTTGCTATCCACCTTGTCCGTTGCTTTGCACGTCTAAAATCCAGGAAGACCAGCCACCAAATTGCAGGTATTATATGTAATTACCCAATACTAAAGTAGATAGCTAATTTATTTGCTTTGTTTAAAGTTAATTACCGATGAACTCAACCATCAGACAAGTCGTAAATAGAATTCCAGTTATAATTGCTACAAAATCAATTAATTTTACAAGACGGTATTTACACAACATTTTTATTATTCTAACCTCAGTTCAGGTTTTATTCGAAGACAATTTAAAAATAAACAAGTTAGGGTTATAATTAAACGTACTTTCGCGTTAATAAAAAGTGACAGAAGCCTCTCTTTATAATTTTTGGCTTTCATAGGCTACCAGATTGGTGGAGTTAACATTTAACAAAATTAACAATTGTTCGTGAACCTCTAATTAAACTTACACTTATTCTAATAACTATTAATATTACAATTAACGAACTAGCGTTCATTAATAAAATAAAATTGACCATTGTAGAATAATCTTCGTAAAATTACACATATTCTGAGTCTAAACAGTCAACGAAACGTGATAAAATTACACATTTTACTAATATTTATTTACCCTGGAATTTTACAGAAAAATGATTTGCAGTATTATTTTGTACACCCTTTTCTCTTGCTATTTGCTCAAGTTCACATAAATCCTAATATAATTTCTCATGGAAATCTTTCGCCACAGATTTCTATGACTAGACTCGTTTCAAGAGTCTAAACATTCAAGTTGGGTTGTTTGTCCTCTACACCTATGGCACATCAAAATTTATAGGTTTGCGTAAAGTTTTACATTGCAGAATTATAAATTTCTTTTTTTTCATGTAATGGCTGTACATTTTTGTGAAAATCGGACATAAAATCTCCAGAGAACCCTAAAGACTGGCTTATTAACCAACTTCCTGTGCAAATTAATCACATTCCGATGTAGTTTGGGCAAATGCTGAGTGATCGTAATAGAATTGGCAAGATCGGGTTTGAATTGTCTTTTCAAATATTAGTTTCTTGGGTGAATATGGCAAAATCCTACTAAAACTAATTAATGGTAACATCCTCTATTTAATTAGTTATAAACACAAATTAGATTTTATTCCAATAACTTCTCTTTTCATTTTTCGTTAAACTTGCGGTGAATTCTTCTGTATTACGAACTTTAGCTTGTAGGTATGTTAAGCCGTTTAAAACCCAACATATTTCGGTCGTGTCACTATAAAAATTATTGGTAAAACAAGCCAGACCAGTCCGAAAATAATAAATTTGACAATCTTAAGCTTCCGATCTTATCGATTATGAACGTAAATAAAAATCAAGTGAAAACTCAGCATAGTTCAATAGTTTTAAGTGTGAGTAGCTCTTTATATCGTAATGACCTCTTTATTTATGCGAAAGTATAGGCAAAAGTAAAATTTTAATGCACAGTAATCTTTTATAATAAATAAGAATGAAATAATTATAAATGCAAGATAATATTACATCTTAAACCCAATCTGGTCGTTCAGGCTACATTTTTAACCCTTGAATTTCGACAGAGGAGATATTTATTTCAGTCATCGTTAACGTAGTTGGCCACATCCCTTTCAAAGTCCTCTCCGAAACTTTTCGGTCTTCACTGCTGATTTATTATTTCCTTTTCTTTAACAATTATTGTTGCACATCGCGTACGGTAATATAAAATCTTTGTGCGAAGCACCTAAAATGTTGATTTTCTGAACCAACTCTTATTACAGTTTCAAAATTTGATCTTCCAGGCCCCATTTAACACAGAAACTTAAGCAGAGTAGATATTTACTTGAGTCACGGTTAATGTAATTGGCCTCATCCCCTTAAAAGCCCTCTCCGAGGCTCTTTTTGTCCCCACTGCTGTTTTCTTTATTCTTGTCTTCAACAATTGTTGCGTATCTTGTACCGTAAGAATTAATAAATGTTCCAAGCTCCTAAAATGTTGGTCTTCTTAATCAACATATATTCCAGTCTGATCTTACAGGTCCCATTTAACACAGGCATTTAGGCAAAGAGACCTTTATTTAATTCATCGTTAACGTAATTGGCCTCATCCCTTAAAAGCCCTCTCCGAGGTTGTATTCGTTTCCACTGCTGTTTTATTGGTTCCTTTTTTCAACAATTGTTGCATATCTTGTACGGTAAGAATTAATAAATGTGACAAGCTCCTAAAATGTTGATCTTCTGAATCAGCTTTTCTTACAGCTTCTAAATACGATCTTCCAGGCCACATTTAACCAAGGAATTTAGGCAGAAGATATATTTACTTGAGTCATCAATAACGCAACAAGCCTTATCCTCTTCAAAGTTTTTTCCGAAGCTTTTTTCGTCTCTACTGCTGTTTTCTTTTTTCAACAATAATTGTTGCATGTCTTTTTAATCAATTCCAGCTTCTAAATCAGATCTTATAGGCTCCATTTAACCAAGGAACTTAGGCAAAGGAGACATTTACTTGAGTCATCGTTAACGTAATTGGCCGCGTCCACTTCAAAGTCTTCTCCGCAGCTTTTTCCGTCCCCACTGCTGTTTTCTTTATTCTTTTCTTCAATTACTGTTGCATGTATGGTAAGATTTAATATATGCACCAAGCACCTACAATGTTGATCTTCTGAATCAACTTCCATTGCAGTTTCGCAATATGATCTTACATATAATGTACGGTAAAATTTAATGTACATGCGAAACACCTAAACTCTGCATTGACTTTTACTCCTGCTTCCAAATCTGATCTTCCAGGTCACATTTGGCTCATAAATTTAGGCAAAGAAGATAGTTTCTTGAATCATCGTTGAGGCTATTGGCCTTATTTCCTTCAAAGTCTTCTACGAGGTGTTTTCCGTCCTCACTGCTGTTTTCTTTATTCTTTTCTTCAATTACTGTTGCATGTACGGTAAGATTTAATATATGCACCAAGCACCTACAATGTTGATCTTCTGAATCAACTTCTATTGCAGTTTCGCAATATGATCTTACATATCATGTACGGTAAAATTTAATGTACATGCGAAGCACCTAAACTCTGCATTGACTTTTACTCCTGCTTCCAAATCTGATCTTCCAGGTCACATTTGGCTCATAAATTTAGGCAAAGAAGATATTTTCTTGAGTCATCGTTGAGGCTATTGGCCTTATTTCCTTCAAAGTCTTCTACGAGGTGTTTTCCGTTCTCACTGCTGTTTTCTTTATTCTTTTCTTCAATTACTGTTGCATGTATGGTAAGATTTAATATATGCACCAAGCACCTGCAATGTTGATCTTCTGAATCAACTTCTATTGCAGTTTCGCAATATGATCTTACATATCATGTACGGTAAAATTTAATGTACATGCCAAGCACCTAAACTCTGCATTGACTTTTACTCCTGCTTCCAAATCTGATCTTCCAGGTCACATTTGGCTCATAAATTTAGGCAAAGAAGATATTTTCTTGAGTCATCGTTGAGACTATTGGCCTTATTTCCTTCAAAGTCTTCTACGAGGCGTTTCCCGTCCTCAGTGCTGTTTTCTTTATTCTTTTCTTCAATTACTGTTGCATGTATGGTAAGATCTAATATATGCACCAAGCACCTACAATGTTGATCTTCTGAATCAACTTCTATTGCAGTTTCGCAATATGATCTTACATATCATGTACGGTAAAATTTAATGTACATGCCAAGCACCTAAACTCTGCATTGACTTTTACTCCTGCTTCCAAATCTGATCTTCCAGGTCACATTTGGCTCATAAATTTAGGCAAAGAAGATATTTTCTTGAGTCATCGTTGAGGCTATTGGCCTTATTTCCTTCAAAGTCTCCTACGAGGTGTTTTCCGTCCTCACTGCTGTTTTCTTTATTCTTTTCTTCAATTACTGTTGCATGTATGGTAAGATTTAATATATGCACCAAGCATCTACAATGTTGATCTTCTGAATCAACTTCTATTGCAGTTTCGCAATATGATCTTACATATCATGTACGGTAAAATTTAATGTACATGCGAAGCACCTAAACTCTGCATTGACTTTTACTCCTGCTTCCAAATATGATCTTCCAGGTCACATTTGGCTCATAAATTTAGGCAAAGAAGATATTTTCTTGAGTCATCGTTGAGGCTATTGGCCTTATTTCCTTCAAAGTCTTTTACGAGGTGTTTTCCGTTCTCACTGCTGTTTTCTTTATTCTTTTCTTCAATTACTGTTGCATGTATGGTAAGATTTAATATATGCACCAAGCACCTACAATGTTGATCTTCTGAATCAACTTCTATTGCAGTTTCGCAATATGATCTTACATATCATGTACGGTAAAATTTAATGTACATGCCAAGCACCTAAACTCTGCATTGACTTTTACTCCTGCTTCCAAATCTGATCTTCCAGGTCACATTTGGCTCATAAATTTAGGCAAAGAAGATATTTTCTTGAGTCATCGTTGAGACTATTGGCCTTATTTCCTTCAAAGTCTTCTACGAGGTGTTTTCCGTTCTCACTGCTGTTTTCTTTATTCTTTTCTTCAATTACTGTTGCATGTATGGTAAGATTTAATATATGCACCAAGCACCTACAATGTTGATCTTCTGAATCAACTTCTATTGCAGTTTCGCAATATGATCTTACATATCATGTACGGTAAAATTTAATGTACATGCCAAGCACCTAAACTCTGCATTGACTTTTACTCCTGCTTCCAAATCTGATCTTCCAGGTCACATTTGGCTCATAAATTTAGGCAAAGAAGATATTTTCTTGAGTCATCGTTGAGGCTATTGGCCTTATTTCCTTCAAAGTCTTCTACGAGGTGTTTTCCGTTCTCACTGCTGTTTTCTTTATTCTTTTCTTCAATTACTGTTGCATGTATGGTAAGATTTAATATATGCACCAAGCACCTACAATGTTGATCTTCTGAATCAACTTCTATTGCAGTTTCGCAATATGATCTTACATATCATGTACGGTAAAATTTAATGTACATGCCAAGCACCTAAACTCTGCATTGACTTTTACTCCTGCTTCCAAATCTGATCTTCCAGGTCACATTTGGCTCATAAATTTAGGCAAAGAAGATATTTTCTTGAGTCATCGTTGAGACTATTGGCCTTATTTCCTTCAAAGTCTTCTACGAGGCGTTTCCCGTCCTCAGTGCTGTTTTCTTTATTCTTTTCTTCAATTACTGTTGCATGTATGGTAAGATCTAATATATGCACCAAGCACCTACAATGTTGATCTTCTGAATCAACTTCTATTGCAGTTTCGCAATATGATCTTACATATCATGTACGGTAAAATTTAATGTACATGCCAAGCACCTAAACTCTGCATTGACTTTTACTCCTGCTTCCAAATCTGATCTTCCAGGTCACATTTGGCTCATAAATTTAGGCAAAGAAGATATTTTCTTGAGTCATCGTTGAGGCTATTGGCCTTATTTCCTTCAAAGTCTCCTACGAGGTGTTTTCCGTCCTCACTGCTGTTTTCTTTATTCTTTTCTTCAATTACTGTTGCATGTATGGTAAGATTTAATATATGCACCAAGCATCTACAATGTTGATCTTCTGAATCAACTTCTATTGCAGTTTCGCAATATGATCTTACATATCATGTACGGTAAAATTTAATGTACATGCGAAGCACCTAAACTCTGCATTGACTTTTACTCCTGCTTCCAAATCTGATCTTCCAGGTCACATTTGGCTCATAAATTTAGGCAAAGAAGATATTTTCTTGAGTCATCGTTGAGGCTATTGGCCTTATTTCCTTCAAAGTCTTTTACGAGGTGTTTTCCGTTCTCACTGCTGTTTTCTTTATTCTTTTCTTCAATTACTGTTGCATGTATGGTAAGATTTAATATATGCACCAAGCACCTACAATGTTGATCTTCTGAATCAACTTCTATTGCAGTTTCGCAATATGATCTTACATATCATGTACGGTAAAATTTAATGTACATGCCAAGCACCTAAACTCTGCATTGACTTTTACTCCTGCTTCCAAATCTGATCTTCCAGGTCACATTTGGCTCATAAATTTAGGCAAAGAAGATATTTTCTTGAGTCATCGTTGAGACTATTGGCCTTATTTCCTTCAAAGTCTTCTACGAGGTGTTTTCCGTTCTCACTGCTGTTTTCTTTATTCTTTTCTTCAATTACTGTTGCATGTATGGTAAGATTTAATATATGCACCAAGCACCTACAATGTTGATCTTCTGAATCAACTTCTATTGCAGTTTCGCAATATGATCTTACATATCATGTACGGTAAAATTTAATGTACATGCCAAGCACCTAAACTCTGCATTGACTTTTACTCCTGCTTCCAAATCTGATCTTCCAGGTCACATTTGGCTCATAAATTTAGGCAAAGAAGATATTTTCTTGAGTCATCGTTGAGGCTATTGGCCTTATTTCCTTCAAAGTCTTCTACGAGGTGTTTTCCGTTCTCACTGGTGTTTTCTTTATTCTTTTCTTCAATTACTGTTGCATGTATGGTAAGATTTAATATATGCACCAAGCACCTACAATGTTGATCTTCTGAATCAACTTCTATTGCAGTTTCGCAATATGATCTTACATATCATGTACGGTAAAATTTAATGTACATGCCAAGCACCTAAACTCTGCATTGACTTTTACTCCTGCTTCCAAATCTGATCTTCCAGGTCACATTTGGCTCAGAAATTTAGGCAAAGAAGATATTTTCTTGAGTCATCGTTGAGGCTATTGGCCTTATTTCCTTCAAAGTCTTCTACGAGGTGTTTTCCGTTCTCACTGCTGTTTTCTTTATTCTTTTCTTCAATTACTGTTGCATGTATGGTAAGATTTAATATATGCACCAAGCACCTACAATGTTGATCTTCTGAATCAACTTCTATTGCAGTTTCGCAATATGATCTTACATATCATGTACGGTAAAATTTAATGTACATGCCAAGCACCTAAACTCTGCATTGACTTTTACTCCTGCTTCCAAATCTGATCTTCCAGGTCACATTTGGCTCATAAATTTAGGCAAAGAAGATATTTTCTTGAGTCATCGTTGAGACTATTGGCCTTATTTCCTTCAAAGTCTTCTACGAGGCGTTTCCCGTCCTCAGTGCTGTTTTCTTTATTCTTTTCTTCAATTACTGTTGCATGTATGGTAAGATCTAATATATGCACCAAGCACCTACAATGTTGATCTTCTGAATCAACTTCTATTGCAGTTTCGCAATATGATCTTACATATCATGTACGGTAAAATTTAATGTACATGCCAAGCACCTAAACTCTGCATTGACTTTTACTCCTGCTTCCAAATCTGATCTTCCAGGTCACATTTGGCTCATAAATTTAGGCAAAGAAGATATTTTCTTGAGTCATCGTTGAGGCTATTGGCCTTATTTCCTTCAAAGTCTCCTACGAGGTGTTTTCCGTCCTCACTGCTGTTTTCTTTATTCTTTTCTTCAATTACTGTTGCATGTATGGTAAGATTTAATATATGCACCAAGCACCTACAATGTTGATCTTCTGAATCAACTTCTATTGCAGTTTCGCAATATGATCTTACATATCATGTACGGTAACATTTAATGTACATGCGAAGCACCTAAACTCTGCATTGACTTTTACTCCTGCTTCCAAATCTGATCTTCCAGGTCACATTTGGCTCATAAATTTAGGCAAAGAAGATATTTTCTTGAGTCATCGTTGAGACTATTGGCCTTATTTCCTTCAAAGTCTTCTACGAGGCGTTTCCCGTCCTCACTGCTGTTTTATTTTTTCTTTTCTTCAACTACTGTTGCATATCTTGTACGGTAAGATTAAATATATGTACAAAGCACCTATAATGTTGATTTTCCGAATCAACTTTTATATCAGCTTTCAAATCTGATTCTCCAGGCCCCATTTTACCCAGGAATTTAGGCAGAGGACATAGTTACTTGAGTCATCGTTAACACAATTGGCCTCATCTCCTTCAAAGCCTTCTCCGAGGCTTTTTCCATCCTCACTGCTGCTTTATTCTTTTCTTTTCTTCAACAATTGTTGCATATCTTGTACGGCAAGATTTAATGTACATGGCAATCACATAAAACCTGCATTAACTTCTACTCCTGCTTCCAAATCTGATCTTCTAGGCCACATTTAGCTCCGAAATTTAGGCAGAGAAGTCTTCTCCGATACCTTTTCCGACCCCACTGCTGTTTTCTTTGTTTCTTTTCTTCAGCAACCGTAGCATATCTTGTACGGTAAGATAATATACTTGCGAGGCACCTAAAATGTTGAATTTAGGCAGACGAGATAGTTACTTGTTTCATCGTTAAGGCAATGGGTCCCATCGCTTTCAAAGTCTTCTCCGAGACTTTTTCCATCCCCACTGCTGCTTTATTCTTTTTGTGTTTGATTTTGTTGCTTCCTCTAGGTAAGTTTTCATTTCTGATGCTCTTTTGTATCCTACTGTATTATCTATCTCGTAACATTTTTGTTCCCATTGTATGTTTTTCTTCTTCCTTACTCTCTGCAATCATGTTGTTTTGTACTTGTACTGATTTTTCATTATATACAATTTTAGAGTTGTTTCGATTTGGATTTTCTTCTAATTTGTTCTTCCTCTTCTGTTTTCATTTCCTGCATTTTGATTTCAAGGACATATAATTTATGCGTTTACCATCTTATGATCTGTATCGCATTCTGGACCACGATAAGCCCTCACACTTCTCGCCATACATGTTCGTTTTCTTTTGATTATAATTAAGTCTAGTAGCGACCCACGATTTTTGGTGTGCTGTTTTCATATAGATATAAATGTATGCATCTTTTTCAATTCTGAATGGTTACATAGTTAAAGTATTCGTTCCTATTCCCATTCTGATCATCGTCATGTTTTCTTAGTATTCTTCCAGTTACGTCTTCTATTACTACTAATGTTTAATTCTTCTTTGTTGCTTATATTGTTTCTTCCAAATAGTTCTAACAAAATAAAACAAAAGAGAAATTCTTAATGAAAGCAGCTTATGTAACCTACTTGACGATGAAAGTTAATATTTTTCCAAAATTAAAGGTTTTCTTCTTTGTTTTAGGCAGGTCTAACTGTTGGCGTCAGTGGAGTAAGTCGACGAGAGAAAATAATTCATCTTACAAACATTAAAAATATGAGATCATTTATACTGATTGAGATTCGTAGCTCAAGAACCGAAGAATTTCTAATTTCAAGTGAGAATACTGAAGGTTTGGAATTCGTTGAGATATTTATCTTTTCAACAATTAAAAATACAAGACTATTTCTTGTTTATTGAAGCGAAGAGTTTACAACATAATATATGATTTTAAATACAAATACTGATCTTTTTAAATTTTCGAATCTTTTGAGTTGCACCATACATTGGTTGAGGATATAATTTATTAAGTTACCGGTTGATGCAAGGGCAGACATTATCACTCTTAAAAGACGTGGTGGATGTAAATCTTCCAATGTCGTAGTAGTTAATATAAATAGCTCTACTTTATTAAAGAAACCTACCGAGAAAATTCGTGGAGCTGATCAGCTAGCAAAGCTTGTTCCGAGCTCTTTCAAATTTCCTGTCTGCGCGTCAATGTAAGAAGATGTTCTGGAAATGCATGAACATTTCTGGAACATCCGTGCAGGCGAAATTCATATAAAGTTGGCTTCATGACGCATTAGTTCCAGCGCGTAAAATTCCATCGCCTCATCCTTGGAGCGCGCGACAATAAATCAACAATTTTGTGGCGTATTCGGGATTATGAATTGTATACAAAAAATATATTCCTATGGAGCGAAAATTATTGTTCCGGTTTTTCTGCGGTTGTAGATGATAACATCCCAAAGATGGCGCCGCTTTAATACTGCACTTTGATTGGTACAGCCTTGTTTTTGGTACAATTCAGAATTTGTACAGGCCGATTCACAGTAAGTAAAAGATATAGTTTATATTTGCTGTTGCTAATTTCATAGTCAAGCCACAATTTTAATTTCCTGGTGCTATTATAATATGTTAAAAATATTAAATATTTCGTAATGCCTGAATTGCTATGAACACAATTTTAAGCCTCCATAATTATTACTGTAATTAATAACATTTCATGAATGTCATATAATATCTAAAAATGTTCCATAATGTGCTGATTTGTAATTTCTTTTTTATTACAAGATAGCTATGGATATGACAATAATTTAAAACTGTATTGAAATCAAATTAGCTTTGCAGTGAATACATGTAATCAGATCAGGTTTTGGATTATCATGACAACAATATAATCTGTGAAAAACAGTGGGGGATAGGAAGCCAAGCTTGGTGGCGGTTCATTTTGGCTTCTCCAATTTAAACTTAAATTGTCATTAAATAAATAACCCAGTTTTCATTAAGAGTTGTATAATTTATTGAGAGAGTCTTATGGAAGTTTGTTTGGTGTTGATAGTGCTTCCGTCCAGGTAAAATAGTGCTTCGAAGTTGGTCGAGCAGTAGTTGGTGTTTAAGAGGCAGTCTTTGGACGAGCAGGCAGCGTAATTGAAGTCTGAGGCGAGCGTGAACGAAGCAGCGGTTGGACCTAGAGCAATTTCGAGTGGTGTAGCGTAGCAACCGAGAAAGTTTAAGGAGGCAACCAAGCAAGGTGTGCGGATCATTACAACAATATTCAGCAGGGCAGGGGCTTACAGCGACGTGGGATTTACTGCGGGGTTCTTTCGAGCCTTATTATCCATCGTAGGAGGAGCAGAAGAGGCATTATTCTTAAATTTGTGAAGTGCCATCTCTTTTATATCAACTTCCGGCTAGAGCGTCTCCTGAGTATTATCTTTAATGGCGTCTATTTACTTACGCTTTTGTTGTCGCCTAGGAAAAGTGTAACGTGACGTAAAACTAAACTGTGTCTAGAAGCAAAGCGACTTTGTTTGGTACAATTTGTCACATTGAAACGCCATAGTTGAACTTGAGTTCCCATTAGCTATAATTTTCGCACAGAAGCGATACCAGTAGTTAAATGCGCATTATTAAAAATTTTTTTTTTAAAATCTATTATGAAAGGACCTCGATAGACCTATTCAGAGCAGCGGTGTTCAAAATTAAGATATTCATTATGATATCCAACCTCCGTTGGGAGATGGAACCCCAAGAACAAGAAGAAGATAAAAGGAGGCAAATATCGAATTTGATAGCAAATGTATTTGAATTGGTTTCTACGATTTAATAATACTTGCTAAGATGTAGAGGCCCGAAATATAAGATAAAGAGTCATTTTAGTAATTTTTATTACATTTATTTATTTAATTGTACATTGAAACCTACGAAAACATCCATATCATTGTAATATGTATTATTTGATAATGTTAAAAATAGGAAATTCGTTTTCACAGGTAAGATAGAAAATTAACTTTATCATATATGTAAATCGGAAGGGATATTAAATTAATTTCTTAACACAGCTCACAGTTTTATTACTGGTTGAGCAGTGTTGAGATTTTTTTATGTCTTGAATAATAAATTATTTATGATACTGTCGTACTAGTCATGAGACACCGACGTATGTATTTAAGAAAATATTTATGTTCTGTTAAACCCATTATCTAAAAAAATTAACGCTGAGATAATAGAAACTAAGAATAATTTTGTGTAGTATATTACATAACAAGTCGCGAAAGTGACATATATCGTGCGAGTATATTTGAGAAACGAGGTGAGACCGAGTGACTTAAAACACGAGCGTACGGTACACTTTCGAGCGAGTTATGTATGCTATTTTTCACAAGACCACAAAACACATTTTTGCAGTTTAATAAATGGTAGTTTTATTGTGTCAACTGACAATGTCAGTAGATTATTTCGGAGCTTTTCATGGTCATTGTCATTATGTAACTAAAGACTTTCGAGATTGGACCGTGTCATTATTGAGACTGAAAAATCCAACGTTTCGTCCACTTTCGTAATGGGCGTTCATTAGGAAGTTATTGAACGAACCTCTGGCGTGGTTCATACGTTGAGTTACCGTACTCTTTCGTTTACCCCCTGATGCTGCTCTTTACGAAAGTGAGCGAAATGTTGAGTTCTCCAGTTTCAGTAATGACACGGCCTAATCCTGGAAGTAGTTAGTTCTTTCTCTTAACCTATTCATCTGCAGCAGGTTTCTCTCAATTTTTGGATGTAGTTTTCATGTATATCCAAAAAGGGCTTCTTGAAGAATTTCTTTGTTTTTCAACCCTTTTGATAGTACTGCTCTATAGACAAATTGGTCTCGGTATAGGGACTGTTTACTAACACTGTCCCTGATATGTCGGTCGAACAATTTTTACATTGTCCTAAGGACAAAGTATATAAGACTCACGAGTTGGTCAGATTTTGGCCGAGCGTAGTTAGTTACCTCTACCAGTCAACATTTTCGCACCTTCAGGTAGCACCCACTTTGTGTATTAATATAGATTCAGTTAAGTCTTGTGGCTGACGAATTGTACTTCACACTGATTGGTAAATATTAGATATGGCGCAATATTTTTAGCAAGTTTAAAAATCAAGAGCAAGTAGTCTATTTGGTAGTCTCAACCAACATGTAAAGCCCATTCCATTTCAATTGGCATGAAATTATTTTCACACGTAAACGTATTTTACATCAATTATTTCCAGAAACGAAGGTGTTCATACATGCAGCACGTATTTGCTCTACAAGCTGTCACAAGTAAGATTTATTTTATTCCTGAAACCCAATTTACTTGCGATTTCATTTACAATTTAAATTAAAAACGTAAACCCAGTTGCATCCGATTAATCTTTACAATGCGAATTTATTTTATTTTGTTTAACTTGAGATCGATTTCACGGATTTTGCTTCGGAATAATGTCGATATTTTAATTCCCGTATTAATCACAGCCGCCTACGTCGGCTGCAGCTCCGTAGATGTGCTCTTTACAGTTATAGAAATTTAAAAATTAATTTATTGTTTGGAATATTCAAATTAACTGAGTCCATTCTTCGACAGCATCCGAAGCGTATGATTAAGCAATTAAACTGCAGCGCAATTTATTAAATTTTTTGCAGCAAACGCCACAAAGCAGTTATGATTTGTGCAAGTCAAGGACCTTGAAATTCGGCGATATTTCGGATCCGACTCGCTTTTTGTCACCCGAAGGCATCCCGTCCAGTCTCGCTAAAGCTAGGTTATAATTCCAATAAATCTAAGATTACGAGTGGGATAGGAAATAATTATAACCCTCGCCGCACCGTTAGTTCCCAAACCTGCCAGAATTTCGTATTGACACGTTCGCGCCAGATGTGGACTCGGATTAATCCCGGCACATGTTCGGTTTGGCAGAAATGTACTGAAAGTTCAGGGCTACCGCAGCTCTGTTAATTTCGGGACTATTTTTCAGGGGCGAAGGAAGCGCCTAAGAATGTCGCGCAAAAAGCGTGCTAAATGAACTTCGGAAACAAAGATTTTAGAACTATTATTCATATTCCGAGCAGGAAGTCGGACTTGAGTAGTACCCACAAAACGACTATAATGTGGAGATTCTGGCAACATCTGGAGATCATTTTTCTCAGGGCTTACTTAATCTTTGAAGGTGTGTCCCATCATATTATTATGTGCTAACAACAAAAAATATGCTTTGACGATCGCTTGCTGTTAAGTATATAAATGTTCACTTTTGAAAACTTCGATTTTATACCATTAAGGGTAAAATTAAGGTGGAATATCGAAATGAGATAAAAATTATGACAAAGAAGAGCAGCGAACTTCAATGTACTCATGAAATATTCTTAGTGGGGCATGATATAACCAACTCCATAATTATGGCTGAAAAATGCCGAAAATGGTTATAGATTTAGTCAAGAATCTTGGCCATTTCATATAATGATTGAAACATCAAAATATGAAAGCTGTTACGAGAAGAAAATCTGTAAAAGGCTTTACCCAGAACTTCCCTCGCCCGAATTAGATCAATTTGCAAATAAAAAAATGTATCCCGCTGGGGTTTGAACCCGCTGGACCTGCATGGCGATCGTAACCCCATCTCCGCAGCGATCGTAACTGCATCAATAAGTCCAACTGCGCCATCCAGCCTTATAGAAATAAGTGCGGCGCGCGCCTCTCTTGAACAGAACGGTCTTATAGTTGAAACGTTTTTACTCTTTTTTGATATTATCCTGTATCAGTTGAGTCTCATTTTCGACAAATGTAAAGCCTGACCTATATGAAAGTTATTACTTCCTTCGATTTCAAAATTAACCCAAAAATAAACAAAATTTTATTTTTGTAAGGTACTTACCCTATATATATTTCTAAGAAATTGTACCGGTTTTGTGCGAGTTAGATATATAATATGTATGCAAAATATCGTCTTCCTCCGACAAATAGTTTTTGAGCTATACTGCCAACAGGCAGACAGACAGACAGACGGAATTAAGAAAACTTCTTTTTCGACATCTAGGGACCTTGAAACGTGAAGATCTGAAAAGATCTCGAAAGGTGACTTTTTTGTGATTACAATAAGTTGTAAAAAGTAAAAATATCGAAGAATTGCAATAAAACTTTTACGAAATGACAATTTTATTGGACTTAAGGTTAATTACTGATCTCTTTCTACAAAACAGAGATCTATTCTACTAAAGCATCGCTTAAGAAACACAAACCTTCGTAAAACAGATGAAAACAATAATACGTTTATAATAATTGATGCGTACAAACTATTCTCGAAAATAGTTTTTACTTCCCTCGTCTAAAAGACGTTTCAGGGTCTCTAGATGACGAAAAACAGGTTTTCCCAATTTCGTCTGTCTGTCTGTTGGCGGCATAACTCAAAAGCTGTTTGTCGGAGGAAGACAATATTTTGCATACAGATTATACATCTACCTGGAATGAAACCGAGAAAATTTCAAAGAAATATATACAGGTGAACAGCTTAAAAAAATAAATAGTGTTTATTTTTCATTGAAATTAGTAATAGATACAAGTAGTAATTTGTACATAGTGCAGGCTGTATTCTTATCAAAGGTAGGAGCCGATAGATACAGAATAAACGTTTTATGATATAAAAAGGAGACTCAAATTAGCGCTTTACTAAATATCGCTGCGACACAGGAACTCGAAAGGTCGGTGCTCCGTGGCGCAGGTAAAAAAACCCAGTCCCTTGCGATATCCCACAAAACGCTGGGGCTGAATACGCGGTAACTTTTTTTTTATTTGAAAATTTATTTAATTTATTGGAAACGTGAAGATATTTTTACTCCTACCTTAATTTCATTTTTAAAATTATTCAGTGTCACAATGTCGACGAGGGAAGTTTTGGGGAAAGCCTTACAGATTTTTTATTTTATAATAATGCGCAGTACTCGCATAACCGATATTCGATATACCCACGATAGTTTAAGCATACGACGATAAATCCATACTTGAGACACTTGCAAGGGTTTCCCTGTTGTTTCTCTTGAACGTTCCTGTGTACAGGGTTCGACAGAATAATGTTACCATTTTCAAAACCCCTTAACTTTTAAACAAAACAAAACACATTACTTATTCTTATCACAAATTGTTCTATAAACATTTGGATTTTGCGATTGATTATCAAACCTTTCAAATAATACAATTTTCTTCAATACAAGCCCGAAGTCGTTCAGTGAAATTTACCATGACTACACAGAATTTCGTCGCGTATAGCTTCAATTTTGGCACGAATGCAGTTTTAAGTCGTCTATGCTGTTAAACCGTATGGAAAAGAGCTTTCTTTTTCAGCTAGCTTCATAGAAAAAATCTGGGGCTGTCAAGTCTGATCTACTTGATACCCAGAAAATATTGCTGACACTCCCAAATGCAATTCTTACTCGTTCAATATTTTTTTAAAATTCCTAACAGATCTTCCACTACCAGTTCCTTTTTTGTTGTGAACAAGTCCATCTTCTTGCTATTTTCTGACTTATCTGTGAATGGCCAGTGGAAGTGGTGCATCCTCTCTGCCACTGATGTCCGCAAAGTCCAACCGAAACGCAAATTGTACTGCACTGATTCACCTTAACCTTGCACATTACTCGACCACAAAGATTCTTGCTTGCAAAAGCCAGCGATCTATTTTTATTGACATATCAAATCCAAAGTTATATAGAGTCTATTATATTTTTGATCTTTAAGATCTTTGCATCCTGTCTAAACTTATAACGTTTTAAAACTGGTAACATTTTCTGCCGAACCCTGTATATGGTTTCTTAGTTTCAAGTTCAGATTTATATTTGTGTTTTTCATTCCAATTAAGACTGCTCTTTTATTAACTCTCGGGAAACCTTACCCAAGTTTGCGCGTCCCCGGGTGGCGGATGGGGAAAGTCCTGGTAATAGGATTGTTACGAATGTTGGGCAAAAGATCTGAATGGAGCAATTATTTTTAAGCAAAAATGGTGGTCTAGTCATATGGGCATCTGTAGAGAGAGGTGAAGTCCTGTATATTGTCTTAAGTAGAATTACCCTCCATTTACCAATTTGCACTGGCAAGCGAGGGTAATTATAGGCTAAAATCTCCCTTTAATAACAAACATGACTATTTAGCAAAATAGAAGGCCTCTGTTTTCAGCGACAGAAGTTGAATCTGTCAAACGAGCAAACTGTTACCATTAAAATGAGCATTAACGACAATGGCACTCTATACTACGAGCCAAAAATGCTTGCTAAAAGGATTTACCCTAATTTCGCCTCGACGGTTTGGCAGCAGAAGAGTTGTCCGGTTATACTCAGGGAGATGGGCGTGGTCCAAACTGAACAAACGGTGAATTAGGGTGAAGTTCCGTCCTAACAGAGGTAGTCGCAATCGAGATACGTACAAAGAAAGGGGTTTTAAGGAGCCAAGGGCTTGAATTGGGGTGGGGATAATATTTAGGCAAGATCCGGTATAAAATCGAAGTCCGGGGCTAATCGCGTCAGCGTTCCTGGACGGCGTCTTTAGTTGGCTCGGAGACTTATCTTCAGCGGTTAAACAGCTCACGTCGCTCCACCTTACATTAATCTTTTCAGCTGGAAGAAACCATAAATTCGTCACAAGACGCATGCACAAGTCATAAAGAAACAAAAATAACTTTGCATATCCGTCTATTGGTTAAAATAAACAAAATAATATGTGTACAGGCAGGTACACCTCGAGCAGTAATTCCTTGAATTAAAGTGACAGGCAAACGTGATAAACAATTAACGTATGGGAATATAATCGTCGCGGCTAATCAGCGTTGACGCAAGCGCCCAGTTAAAAATTACGGGTATTTCGTCACTCCTTGTACTGTGAAAGGCAACGCTACATTCTAGATTCTGACGTACACTACATTGCAACTAGTTGGACAATACCCGGTGGTTAAGCGACGAGCTTGGTGTTGATGTCCAGTTGAAAAGGCGTCATTCAGAAACAGCTGCACGAACATGTGTCCAACTGTCTGGCTAAACGGAAGGGGTGTGACGCAAATACGTTCGCGCTCTCTCTTCCACTCAAACAACCGATTCATTCCAACGCCGCTTTCCGGCAGTAAGTTTTGCGCAAAGCAACGGACCGCCATAGGATCGAAACAGACTATATTGGGGCACGGGGAAGCGATTGCAAGCAGAGACAGGATTTAAAATGCGCTCTACAAGAACGAGTGGTCTAAATTCGTAAAGGAAACGCGGGATTTTCACCTGGTCTAAAAAAACATCTAGTAGCTGTACTTGCAGATTATGAAAAAGCTTTTGACTCGGTAGAGATGTGGTCTGTAATAAATGCTTATATCACTTTTTAACTATAACGTGGAGCGCGATAGAAGGAGACTATCACGCATAAGCTGTTGCTGTGGCCATGAAATATGTTTTTCAAAATTTGAGATGGGGTAACAAGAGAATTAATCTGAATCGTAAAAGATTAAACCGCCCTACGTTTGCAGAATATCTTGTACTGATGTCAGGAGACATGTGTGAAGCCTTTTGCATGCTACAACAAATACAAGGTGAAACAGAAAAATAGGATTAAAGATAAACATGTAGAAACTGAGGTGATGACGACCTTCGCGTCTCCCGAAAACATAAATATAAAAATGAAGTGGGTAGAAGAAGTAATAGTATAAAAATCTCTGGGACATGAAATTCGGATAGCTAGAAACAATCAAATAAATATCATAGAAAAGGAAATTAGTTTCCGCTGGCTAGCATTTGGAAAACTCAAAACAAAAGTTTCAAGGTGATATAGGTATCTGTCTAAAAAGAAAAGTTTGGGAACAATGTGTCTTGCCGGTCATAACTTATGAAGCAGAAGCTTTAACACTGACACAGGATATATCTATACAGCTTCAAGTAACACAACTTTTTAAAGTGCAATGGAACGAGCTTTGTTGTGGATAAAATTAACTTATAGAAAAATATGTGTGAATAAGGCAACAAACCAAATGCGTTGACATAATAATCGCAATAACCGCTTGAAAATATAAATAATGCAATGGCGTCCAAGAAATACGAGACGCAAGGGAAGATCACCTACTCGATGGGCAGATGACATTAGAAGAGTAACAGGAAACCGGAAACAAATGGCTAGGTGTGGTTGTTATTCAATTATTATCATAGGTCCCTCTGAGTAGCATAGATCTACAATGGTTTGCCTTCCATGCCACACCTCTTAAACATTCTTTGATAACGTTATTAACTAAAGAGCAGAAATACCTCTTGAATATGCCATACTATACTAGAGGCTAAAATTATTGGTTGATGCTAAATCTAAAGATTTCTCATTCTAATGTGTAGTATAGCTTTCTAGTACCAGCAGAAGTCAATGTTGGGTTGGGAGCGGCGTTTGGGAATATTTTCCTTCGTCAAGATGATGGATACGGTCTTGGCCTACGACCGTCTCAAGGAGCCCTTCATCAACGTTAGAGAAACAACTACTTGGTCGTGCATGTAGCTATTTTATAAATTTATAAATTTTGTGAAGTACTACCACGCCTCGGGCCGAATTCTTCAAATTTCCCGTGAAGTTTAAAGTGTGATTATTTTTATTGAGATTATATTGCTATGCTGGATACCAGCGTATTCGATTGAAGCTTTTCACATTTCCTGGAACTTAACTTTTTCTTATGTAATTGGTAATTTGGCTTTGATATCGCACGTTGCAGTTTCTGTTGTGCGAACGCCTTCGATGAGCACATTTAAGGACTTATCGAAGCTATATTTGCCTTAATAATGATATTCACTCATTAATTTTTAACATCATAGTTTGTCCATTTAACGTGATATCAATTGTGCTTATAGGTACACTTATTTGTTTATTCTGTTGACGATTCCGTTGGCCAGATTTTATATTTAGACTAGCCCTATTATTTTAGATCACATGTTTGTTGGGTGCCCCTGACGTACTGAACGTTATTAGTAGCTTCAGCGTACTTATGCGAACGTTTTGTCCGTCTGTCTGGATCGCCTGTAACTTTCGAACGGCTACAGATATCGAAATTTTGAAAGGGGGCAAAGTTGTTGCTAAGGTCCCGAGCACCTTCATGCGCTATTTGGTTTTGGCGAAAGGTGGCGATTTTCCACTTTGCAAAATTTCCAAGCATTGTAGCACAGTGGCGGCTTGTCCACTTGGCGCCATCTACAGAAGTTCGGTGGTCACGTTTTGAACTACACATTCTGGGTGCACTATAATACTTAATGTTTTCGCAGTGCTGAAGCTACCTACTCTTTAGACCTGTACTTGAGCAGTTTATTTGATATTGTGTTTTTTCGGCAAAGGAATGAATGCTTGTTTTGAGCATTCTATTCTTTTATTAATATTTACGTTGTTTGATCGTTGTTTTCTTTAAGTCTCATTCTTTTGATTTTGTTATTCTTTGTTAATATGTCTGAAGCATTTTAATTAATGGTATCGGTGTTACTTGATATTATATATTGGCATTATTGATGCATTCAATATTATAGGGAAGACTCTTCAAATATGTAGTTATTACCACTGCAATAGTGTTATCTATAGAGCGAATATGGTTAACAGTTTTTTAATTATTATCACAGTTTTCTCCAACTCGTTCAATGACTGTTTAATATCGAGTAGTGTAGAGACTTGATAATCATTGTCTGGTGCCTCGTTAATTTCAATATATTCAGATTGGTATCTGTTAATGATTTTTATGCCAGTAATCAGCCCATATATAGTCGAAATGAACAGGTTTTTAACGCTCCAAGCAGTTTTTGAAAATATTAGGACCGGAAGCATCAACAGTGGATAGCAGTAAGTTGTTCCAGATATCAAAAATTCCATTTGATAAGAAAAAATTGCGTTATTTTAACGAAACTTCACGTTGTTCACACAGCCAAACATCTGTATACAAGTGAAATAGAAGCGGCATTAAATATTGTAAATGTTTGAAGAAGATCATCACTATCTACAAATAATAAAATTCAGTTTAGCTGCCAGTGGAAATGCTAGAAGAAGTGTAAGTAAATTTTTTAACAAAATTTAAGATGACTTTCAAAATGGGAAGTGATATTTTGTGGGTTAACGTTAGGCCAAGAACCATGGCTTGATTTTATCTCTTTGTACTTTTTTTACTATTTGTCAATATCTCCCCCCCCCTACCCACCGAATTTCCTATTCCCATAGACTTTACATCTTACTCTACCGGTTGCAGCCACTTTGTCCGTTGCCTCCCTCTTGTTCTTCTTCCGAATATACGTTTCACTAAAGCTTGTTTTGTAAACCTGTCTTCACTCAACTCAGTTTTTGTATTCTATTTTTCACCGTATAGTCTTCTTAATATCTTTTTTTATATTTGGCTTTCTTCTTTTTCTTTCAGAATTCATTTACTTACATCGCTTGTTTTCTGTACTTTTGTTTTCTTTTGTTTATCCTTTTTTTCAAAGTTATATCCTTTACCTTCTTCTTCAATGACCTCCAGTTTTGAATTATTCTTACTGTTTGGTTTTTCTGTTATTTCCATGTATTTGTTGGATGCTTGTTTATTGTCATTTCTTTTTTGATTGCTGTTTCTATTTTATCAAATGCATTTGTTAATTTCATTTAGGCCTTTGTATAACTGCGCTGTTATCAGCATATGATAATCATTGGTCCATTTGATGGTATATAGTTCCATTTCTTCTCAGTACACTTTCCTTATTGCTTTTTCCAGTATTATGTTGAGGAATATCGCAAACAATGGGTCGTCTTGTCTTAGTCCTATCTTGACTAAAAGTCTACTTTTTGTTTTACATAAGCTTTTTTACCAGCCCAATTAATAAATCCGCCATTGCTTCACCGTTTTTGGTAGCATTGTGTTATAGGCTGGCCTAAAATTAGGGGAGAAAACATGTAATGCCAGATTTTGTTCCAAACTATTGTTCTGTATCTGTTTCAGTGTGAAAATCTGGTCCTTACTGATCTATATTGCCGAAAACCACATTAGTATTCCGCTACAATTTTTTTTTTGGTTTGCTATTTTTTGCATGTAATATGTTTACCTGGCACTAAATAGAATGTACTTCCGGTCAAATATATACAGGGTGAGCACCTTAAACAATAAAAGGTTGTCAATTTTTAATTTAACGCAGGAATCGATAGAAGTAATAATTTGCGCATAACTTAGGTTTTTACCCTTAATGAAAATGGAACCTAACAAATACAGAGTAAATATCATGAAATGGATAGAAGTGTGCAGCAATCACACGTTCCTTACATAGAGCTAGAAGTGACTCAGCCTCTCTCCCAGCGCGGTTTAGTGGTGAAAATGTAGTAATAATCGAAATGGGCCAATCTCTGAACGCATGAGAGCGACTGCATTTTTGTATTTGCAAATTTATGGCATTTGCGCATAGAAAGTCCCTTTACATTTTTTTCAATAAAACCAGAGATAGGGACGGTGCCGACGACTTCCACTTGTAGGGCTAGTGGTGCTGGTACTTCTACTTCACCAATAACTAAGACATTTACAGCTGCATCTCTCGATGAATCTAGTAGGCAGCCCTCCAGCCCGGAGGTATGTAGGGTTAGTCTTTTAATTTGAGAAAAATGAAAATTGTTTAATTTGAAATAAGGCTTCTCGCAAAATAGTTATTTCAGGTTCAGAACTAGATACATATACGCTCAGTAGCTCTATAAGAGCTGCATATTGTTTTTATTTCAAGAAAAATGATCAGACATTTCGTTTGATGATGCAGCCAAGTGGATCTACAATATCAGAGACATACAGTTTAGTTGATCTATACATCGAAAAGGGAATAACTTAGGTTCGGAATTTGGATAATAAATATTTTAAGCCTTCAGTACGCTCTTATAAAATTCAACAAAGAAGCTTTTCAATTAGTATGTTGAACAAAACTTTTTTATTTGGAGAAACTGTTAAACATCAATGGATATTATATTTTCCCAGTACTGGGAATATCTACTGCTATGCTTGTAAGTTTTTTGGTTGGTACCAAGAAGTAGCCACCTTTTAGTAGCAATGGGTTTTCTGACTGGAAAAAGACAATGGGAGAGATACAGTTTCATGAAAGTAGTATTAATCACAGAAGGTTCTTCTTTCTCTTATTTAGGTCAGTGGCCTGTTTTAACCACAAAGTGGTTTTGCCCTTAGAGCGGGTAGGTGACTAGCCTTACCCATCGAACGTGAGGAAGAGTTCCCTTGTTAGGGGTAACGACTACCACAGGTGCTAGCGTGATAGCTGGTAACCGTACGAGAAGATGTATGAATAGATTAATTATTTATAGCAATCGAGCTAAACGAGTGGATTCAAATATTACAGAACAATTTTAAAAAGAAAAAACTAACAGAATATTGGAAGTGTTTGGATTTCCGTCAATTGGAATTTATGTGGAAATTTTAGAATTAAGTTGGAATGAAACTAGTGATGGGCATAACCCGACAATTTTCATGACCGAATTATTTGCATTCGAATCATATTAATAACCGATTGATTATTTGAATAATCATTCCAATCAATTTTGGCTCTTGATTCGTTTCGATTAAGTCAGCCGGTTGGCCGGTTGGCGGTTCACCGTCATCTGCATCGGCATCGTAACTTGCAGATAGCAGAAGAACTCAGTTAATCGTTAATTATAATAATTGTATACCGTAAAACGGGGTGAAATTGACCGCCGGGGTGAGATTGACCGAAAGTTCCAAAATGTTTATTTTGCATTTCAAGATCAACAGTGATGCATGATAGGAAAACAAAAAAAATCAATCTTTAGTCAAATGTCTGTATATTAATAACATAATACTACTTGTTGAGTAAAGAAATTGGATTCTTCAGGAAAAAAACGAATGTCAAATGTCAATTTGTTAGAAAATTACATAACCTACAAACTTCTACCTCCACAAACCCAACAAAATCAAGTAGACATGTCTAATATTTTTTTAGTAGTAGAACATTGTCTTTTAAGGCCTGTTGTCAACTCGCAATATTTATATTTATGGTCTACTACTTTTTACATAAATATTTAGACAAAGATGCAGATTTCTGTAATTTTTGGGGTGAGATTGACCGCTGTCAAGTTGCACTACTCACGCACAGATGAAACCTTACCATGTATTTATCTAGAGATCCTGTATATAGTTTACTAAGAGTTGGGCAAACAGCATGATTTGACATACATTTTTGGTCCAAATTAGATATTTGACATATGTCGAACAAAGAGGTTATGGGAACCAACCTTGCTAACTTGCCTTTGATGGGAGAATTTTCAGAGTATTGATCATTCTTAGGATCTCTATAACCGACTATTAGGAATATACGGCCAATTTAGTTAAGATTTAGACTTGCATGTGTGAAACTATCAGTCGTAACATGTTACAAAATATGTAGAAAATGCACTTTTAGCACACATGCCTTGCAAAAAGTGATCCAAACCAATCAAAATGTATCCCGTTGCTTTCGTAACTCTTAGTAACCTATATACAGGAACTCTATATTTATCAAGTATTTAGCTATTAGAGATAGGTTTGTGTGGTCTGCAGTAGAAGATATAGACACCATTGAATACAATAATTATGTTGTCAAAATACTTCCACCCCCCAGAATCGAACGACGTGGGCATCATATTTTTCCAAACAGTGCTAGTATAGACTCTTATATGCAGTTAATAAACGTCTCTTAGTTACCATTATATTTTTTCTGAGCATTTACTTAGTTTACAATGAATAAAAACCATTGTGACTTCTTATGTTGTCTAAATAATTTATTTTTTCATTTTTTGACATGGTTATCGTTTCTATATATTTTTTTTCAGTTAGAAAGCAGTTTATTATATCTAAACTGTGGTCATTCTCACCTCAACAAGCATTATATAGAAAATTACTAGAGTTTTAGGTAGGCGGTCAATCTCACCCCAAAGGTAGGGGTGAGATTGACCGGGGTGTTTTTATTTTTTTTCTATTGTAAATAAAAAAAGTAGTGTTCTGAGAGTGTTAAAAGTTATATGGCTTACAGACTCATACGCATTCGGCCATTGTAATTCTATTTGTGCAACAACAGAAAAGTTATTAAATAAAGAATGCTAAAAGTGGTCAATCTCACCCCGTTTTACGGTAAATGATTTTTATTTGATTTCTAAGGAGTTTAAATTCTCTATTAGCCACCCTTCCCTTTTCGCTTGCACATCATACCGGTATATTTTAGAATCCATAATTTATCTACGTTCAGCCTTCCGCGGTTCTAAGGACGCACACTTAAAATTTTCAACATCGAAATCCACTTCTTGCCCCGACTGCTCCGTTATTAAAAATTAAATATAAATCTGTCACGATATTGGAAAATCTTATTTCGCTTTCTGTTTATCCCTTATTAGGCATAATCAACCGCGTTTAGAAGCAAAAATTTAGGCCGTTATAAATTAATACCAACACAGCTTCGGCAAATCTCATACTCAGCAGAACGTTATCTTTAATAGGAACGGCCCCATAAATTTAACTCGTCGACTGGGAGTCTCAAATGTCTTAATAACATCAACAAGCAGCCGCGAGCCTCACTTGGGTCAATCAAGTACATACGTAGAAAAGGTTATATGAGTTATGAATGCCGTATTATTTACAGAATTTCGATCACTCGCAGGTCGCTGAGACGCGGCACGTAGTACGTATCAGGATGAGGTTATTTTTCATCCGAATACTTGGAACGAAAACCGAGTTACACAGGTTATTTCAATAACCGGATAACCGGTTATTTTTGATTCGAATAAGCCCATCACTAAATGAAACACGGTTTGGATTTATACTGAGTCAGCACATACCTCAACCTTGGCAAAACAGAGCAGAACATCTTAATGGTAGGTCTAGCTTTCTTTTTATTAACTCGTTAGATAATCCGGCTTCCTATTCTTTGAGTTCTTTTCTCGCACGGAGGCAATTCGGCTCCTTGCGAACGCACTTCGTCCTAGAGTTACCGCATCTTCCTCGCCTGGGACTCGTTTTTGCAAGTGCTTCGAAGGCAGATTACCCAGTCGAAGATTGCTACACAGAACTGCTTTTCAGGCCTGTCGTTCACACCTGACACCCCCCCTGAGGTTCATCATCGGCAGAGTTTCCTGATGCGTCTGCTTACTATTTGGTGAATCAGCTACAGAAGGTATGTTGTAATCTGCTCTATTTTTCCCCGCGCCAAGACAAAAACATTGACCTAACCTCTAATATGGTATTCCTTTCGATGTTAGCATTTTCTCTTTAGATTTTAATGTGTAAGGCAAGTATTAGGTTCTCTTCATGATTACATAAATAATAGTATAACGTAGTACTTACCTATTTACGGATGATTTTCCAATCAATTGAAGCTGTTCAATTGTAAACTATCAAAGGTTGAATTTCGATTGTGAATGTGTCTTACCATTCAAGTTAGTACTGCTTGTAATTTTGGCTTTTGCGAAGAGATTCTGCATGAAACTTATGTAATTTTGAAGTTTCACTTCATTTTAGTCACCGAATAACACGGTTGAATTGAACTCAATTTAGTTTCCCTACCAGAGGTATTGAAATCGATGACGATTTAAAATATTACCACGCATATTGGGGTCTGTAGGACCTTTTTACATTATTAATAACAAACTAAATGTTCTTGCATTTGAGGATTTGGAGTCAAATTCAAGCCGAAACCCAAAATTAATTTTTGATAACATTTTTGCGGCCATACGCCTTTACCGAGAACCTCTTTGCAATGAAAATTGCTAGTTAAATAGTCAACTTGTACTCCTTTTCACAATGTTTATTCATACCAAACATTCATAAATTGATTATATTTATATATACATTTTCATGATTTTTAAACCAAATCTAACTGCTGTGGTATTGTCCTAGTGATATTTTGATCTGGTTTGCTGTGTTTGTTTATTTTTGTGTCTGTTATACCGAGCACTTCTATGGTTATATATTATACTAATTGGTTATCTATTTGTGCTCTTGCCGTCTCTTTTTTTTCAGGGATTGGTTAGTAGCACCTTTCGAAGTGTACTTTTATTTGGTTAGCAAAGTGCTTAGAGTTACTTGCTACTTGGCACTCATATTTTTTTCCAGGTTAGAGTCTTTTGTTTAATCTACGACCGGCTGCCTTTGCTTCTCTCCTATTTATGCCAGAGCGACTGTAACAATGCATTCTATGTTAAAATGATTGATTAACTGCGATTTTATTGAAATCTAGTTAATAATACTTAATTATTATACCGGTTTAAAATCTTTAAAGGAGCATGTAACCATACAATTTTTGAGTTAAGTCAAAACAACAGATGAAGAAATAATTTTTATGCAAATTTTAATAACGAATGACATTTATAATTTATTTATTTAAATACCTAATAACATTGCAATATTTTACAGTTTCTTAACATTTTCACAGCAACTTACAGCTGTCAATTCGTATTAGATTTTTACATTTTGGTACGAACCCACTGCACAATGTGGGAGCATTTGCGGCCAGCCCGCAAAAATAGTAAACGTGCGGCCATAATTAAATCCAAATGGGCGTTTTGGAAAACCGAAACGCCAGAATCCAGCCACATTAACTCGAGATTCCATAAAAGCAAGCACTCGGGGACTTTAAAATAACTCTCGTACCCCTTCCGCTCGAGGAGTCTGCAACATTTCCGGTTTTATTAACCCTTTTCTCCATCTGTAACAAAAAGTGCGTAAAAAAATGTATGAAATTTAACACATGGTGCGATTCCTTAAATCGTAGCAGGCCGGGACAGAGATGAGCTATTTAGAGCCTCTCCAGCGCCGGCTCGATCATTTTATATTAAAACCGCCTCATCCATAAGCGTTAAACAGACGTTTATTCGTCGCTACATTATGCAAAACGTCTTAATGCACGCACACATCACAACAAATCCGTAGCGAGGAACACTTATTGAATCGCCAAAAAACGGCGATAAATTAGCTGGCCTGTTAGAGGGCCCAAAAAACGCCAAATAATTTCCGCCAGCGTTTGGCGATCGCTAACGAAGCGGCTCCTTGTATTTCCAGTTACAATTTGTCTTAGGGAAATAACTGCGTTTTTATGTTAAAATAAGAGGCGGATGCCTTGTCCGCGGCATCAAAAATGAGCAATTAAGAGCTGCTTCCCAGAAGGTTTTGATTAGGCCATTAATTAAGCTATCCCGGAGTGGAACTTAATCGCGCGTTTTATGTTTTTGTTGAAATATCGTATTTGAAAATGTGGAATATTAGCTGCGAGTGAGCATGTGGGAACCGGGTCGTTAAATCTACGTTTATTCCCTTAGTCGTCGCTGATGGAATCTCCTAGTTTTAGTTTAGAGATTACCTTCAAGATGATGTGATACCCTAGAATCTGCCGGCATAAAATTGCAATATTATAGGACATTTAAAATAAATAAATAAATAATTAAGTAATTAAGATTTTATTCACAATCACTTTATTGGAAAATTTTATTCGACAGGTTGTGACTGACATTTGATGTTTTGGAGAACTGATAGAAATGTCACTTTCCGACCAAGAGATAGTGTTGAACTGTAATTTTTCACTCAAGAGGAATAACGCCCAGGGTGGGAAGATCAAGATATGAGTAGTTATGTACTCTTTTAAAGTAATTACAACCCGGTTTAATAATTAAATCTTATTAATTAGTGTTAGCTCAGTTAATCAATCTCAGGTTGGGACGTGCAATTTACATACTCTCAATTAAATATTATTTTATTTTCAAACTCAAAATAAAGTATGTAGCTTTCTTTCAATTAAATTATACGTTGATAGTTCATCAAAGATTCCACCTCACAAGACATAATGAACAATTGTTCTTATTCATTTCAGGTAACTTTTTATTATTCCTGGAATGGTTTACCTTATGATACATTCCGCTGATCACAACTCATCTTAATCCTGCAGATCTCTACGATATTTTCCGGACGAACCTTCAGCCATCCACATCAACGCTTCCTAATCAAATCAATTTACAACATTGAGCCTCTGAACTTCTAAAAATGTGCAACTAAACACCTCTATCTAGTTCACCGCAACGTCCTTCTTAATGCTGATGATTCACGATGTTAAATGATATAGTACTACATATCTCTGCCTACATCCCACTGTCCAGTTCCAATTCAGTCACAACAATGGTTTCACACAGCCATTAATCCATAGTATTTACCTTTATATTTTTGAATATTTTCTTATAATTGATATAATTTTATTGCTTACATTTTTAGTAATAAGACTTCTCTGGGTTTAAATTGTACCTACTTTATTTAGTAATTTATGTAGTATAGACTTATTAAATACTTTTAAATTTATTCCATACAAATTATAGTATCTTAATTTTCAACATAATATTCAAAAACTAATTTGTTGTTTTGAATACCTCCGATATCTCAGCATCCAGCTTAGTTACCCAATTACATAGTTACTTCGTTTATATTAAATATCGTAACACTTTTAAAGCCTTTAAAATTATGATAGCAATTAATAACGTTTGAAGTATTTCAAATATTATTTTACAAAATATTCTATGAATGTGCTAGTTTAATTTTTGCAAATTGTATGAATAGCATTGACTTTGAGTTAATAATTTGCAAAAACTGTATTAAAAATCGTATTAGCCTTGACTGAAACATAAAATGTAATCAGAGCAGGCTTAGAAACAATTAATAACAATGTAAGGTGAATAAAAAAACAAAGAAAAAAAGACGAGGGAAGCGAAGCCAAGCTGTGAGGGGTGTTATTTTGGCTTCCCCACAAACAATTCATTTAAAAGCGAATAAATACCCACTTTTCCCAATTCAGTGTTTTATAATTAGTGTAGTGTCTTTTGGGTAGGCTGTAGAAGGGTTGCTTTGAGGCGTTGCATTTCTACAGGAGTTTAAAAAAGCTTTGAATAGAACTTCGAGTGATAGCTGGTGTTGCTGTGGCAGTTTTTGGACCTGTTGCGAGGTGAGCAACAGCGACATTCGTGCTGAGCAGTGCGGAGCCCTAAGTTTGGGGCAAAGACGGAGTTGTAAGCAGTTTTGGAGTGGTGCAAGCTACAGGCGGCTTTCGAAGACGTATCTGGTTTACTACAGTAGGTTAACAGAGAGAACGAGGAGCCCCTGTCCATCGTGGGACTTACTGTGGGAACACTTGGTGTCCTATTTTGCATCAGAGAAGCCAAATAAGAATGTAGAAAATCCAATACTTTGAGATGATGAGTCATTTATTTAAATAAAATTCTAATAATAATAATATAAAATTATACACACATCAGAACAATTTATTATTAAAATTTGCCAGTTTAACAATTATATTCTATTTCTTAATATAATGCTATTCTTCAGGTACTAATTTACATTAATTTTATAAGAATGTACATGAAACAAAGTTCCCCAAACAAATTGAACATAATTCAAGTCCCAGATTAATTATGCAACTGAACTTGTACTATCATTTATCCTTGCAATCTAAATAAGGTGCAAAATATTATGTCTTTATTATTTGATTATAAGTACATAATCATAGCAGTATTTTAAAAGTTATGATTTTATAGGTCTCTACACAATGTTATGTTTATTCTATGCGTTAAGTATAAAGTTACTGTTTAAATAATAAGATGCAAGTAGGATAAGGCTGGAGAACTAGGAAATGTTGTCTTATTTGTTAATAGATCGCGCAACTTATTTAAAACTGCTTTAATCCAATTTAATTGAATAATTGTAATAAGTACACCCTCTCTTGAACCACTTACCTAATGAGTTGATAGCTGTTTGGAGAGTAGATGGCTGTGTGCAAGTCTTCATCATGTGTGAATTTGGCGCCATCTTCGGTGATGATACTGAACAATGTAGAAGGACCAAAAACGCTTCCCTAAGGTTAATCCTGCATATATAAACCGTTCAATAGTTATTTGCCAGATAGGAGGCCATGTTAGGGTGATGAATTTCACCCTGTAAATATGCTGTCAGTCATTAACAAAAGTTAGGTTATGCTCATTTTATATAAAATGATAATTTTATGTTAATGTACAAAACGTGGTTGCCAGATTTGGTTTTGGATTTTGTGCCACTTTTAGTATTGGTTAAGATAAATTTCATGAAAGACAAATTGCTGATTCTGAATACGTTTCATACTTTGTTGAGTAGGCATAATGGTATAATGAAAGTCGTTTTTTTATTGTAATTATAAATTGTATACAAAAATATTTAAATATTACAATTTATGTATTTTTTCAGTATAAATAAAGCTTTTACAAGCCACTGTAGGCCCATTGCATAACAATGTATCTCCATTGTCCCTTATTGATGATTTTGTTTCTCCAGTCTTCTATTCCTTTCCTTGATATGTCTTCCATTACTGCCTCCTTCAACCTATTCGTTGGTCGCTTCTTCTTCTAGTTTCTTGCGCTCTGCCTTCCAATACTATCTTAGTAGCTCTTCCATCTGGCATTCTCCATATATGCCCAAACCATCTTAACCTTCGAGCTTTAATGAAGTCTACTATATTTGGCTCTCCATACTTCTTTTGTACCTCTTCGTTTGTAAGTCTTCTCCAACCATCATCCGTCCGAGTCCCTCCAAATATTTTTCTCCGCATTTTTCTCTCCCACCTACTTATCGTATCTTGGTCTGCCACATTCATCGTCCATGTTTCACATGCGTACGTAGCTGTGGGTCGAATTACAGTCTTATAAGTCGTAGTTTTGCATTTCGCGACATTTGTCTTAAGGACATTATACTATTTAACGCGCCCGGACATCTCGATGTTTTTATTAACCTTGATTTAATTCCTTGTGTGTAATTTAAGTTTAATTACCTTAAAAAAATATAGGACCTATAACTCTTCTTTTACTAATTGCAGCCCAAACCCCGATTTTTTGTGGGTGAAGCGGTTCTTCAACATAAAAATTGGGATTCTCAGCGCTCCACTTCTTCATACTTTGTGAATTAATATAGCCAGATAAATAGAAGTATGCCTCATCAGTAAAGAAAGTTTTCTCAAACGCATTATCGTTATTTCCTAAATTATTGATAAACCAGTTACAAAATTCCAATCTAACCGGAGGATCGTTTGGCAGCAGTTCCTGATACACTTGCAACCGGTAAGAAAAATAATGCAAATTGCTTCTTAATATCCTATGAGATGTTGAATATGAAACATTTAATTGCTGTCCTAAATGGCGAACAGATACGTGTGGTTGTTCTTGCACAATTTGTCTCCCATTGTTAACTACTTCTTCAGTGCGTATGTTGCAAATAGTATGTATCATTTTTAGGTCGTGGGCCAAAAGGTTTAATTTCAAAATTGTTCCGCCCCATAATATTTCTAATAGTTCTTTCAGATATCTAAAACAGTACAAGGCCGAAAATTAAAGCAACAATTAAGTTTTATGCATAAATACTTGCATCCCAAAAGTCACTAAGCCGAGCAAAGATTTCAGTTTCACTGAGGTCGGGCCTGTTAGCTTTATAATGCCTGTAAGCCTTTGTAATTTGTAGTTTTGTGTCACCTTTAATGACTTTTGGCATATTTACTTTAGTACTACAATTTGTTTGACAGATAGATATCCATGACGGCGATGTCCATACATATAAGCCGTTCACGATATTTTTGGGTCAGGTGAGGCTATGACCATCTAGTAATTTTGTTGGCAGTACCTCTGTTGCAACTAAACTCCCTCATGGAAATTGACAATTTTTGTGTTAGGTTAGGTTGTTTTCAGTTTAAGGTTATATTTTCTGAATAGGTACATTGTTGCCGGATATTCTCTAGTCTCCACATCGACTCGCTTTCTTTTAAATGTGGTCTGTCCTTCTTAAATTGGAAGTAGCATCGTTTAGTGGAAATTTTTTGTTGCAACAAAATTATTTTGGGCATTTTGACTTTTCCTTTGACGGAAATTAAAATTATTTTTACACATTTGATAAATCATTTATTTTCTTACGAATATTAAAATAATAAATCTGGCAATGTGGTGGCAAGAAAATGTCGAACAGACACTGACAGAAAAAAAAAGTTGCATCCGCTACATCATCGAATCAGTTAGTCCAACATGAAAAGCAAAAATCATAGCCAACTCTGTCCCAAAAAGGTCGTGACCGGCTTATATTATGCCTAGTGGCAAACAAAGTATGAAAGGACTGGCAACATTGCATGTTTAACCTCAAAATGTCAAATTAGACACTTTCGTGAGCCTCCTGTACATAACAGCTGCTTCTGACAAAGTGTCAGAAAGAGTTTCTAGAGAGTTTTAGTTTTATTAAACAAAAAAACCAAATTTCATGTCTACCTACTTGGCAAATAACTATTGAACGGTTTATACAAGTTGTGTTCATATATCAAGAATTTTTGACAAATAAATAGGAGAAATTGAGATACCTTATTAGTTATTACTATGGCAATTCCAGTGGCGTACATACTGTCATCTGTCAAGCAAAATGCAACTATAGTAATTATGTATACTTGATTTTCACAGCTACTATTCAAAACGTTACAGGTACATACCTACATTCAACTTTGAAGGATCTTATATTCTCTACGATTTCCCATTCTTAAATTTACAACTGTTCAGTAACTTGACTTTGACAGTTCGAAGCCTGACATTATTGTACTATACATATTATAATAAAGGTCTCTCCACTACTGATATTTCTTAGCAACTATAAACCGTTCAATAGTTATTTGCCAAGTAGGTAGACATGGAATCTCTTTCTGACACTTTGTCAGAATCAGCTGTTATGTACAGGAGGCTCACGAAAGTGTCTAATTTGATATTTTGAGGTTAAACGTGCAATGTTGCCAGTGCATGCTTTCATACTTTGATTGCCACTAGGCATAATATGTATGGACATCAGCGTTATGGATACCTATCTGTCAAATTGTAATACTAGAGCAATATGCCAAATGTAATTAAAGGTGACACAAAACTGAAAATTACAAAGGCCTACAGGCATTATAAAACCGACAGGCCAGATCTTACTGAAACTGAAATCCTTGCCCGGCTTACTGATATTTGGGATGCAAGTATTTATGCATAAAACTTAACTGTTGCTTTAATTTTGGGCTTTGTACTGTTTTAGGTGTCCGAAAGAACTATAAGAAGTATTATTGGGCGGGACAATTTTGAAAATAAACCTTTTGGCCCACGACCTAAAAATGATACATACTATAAAAATTTTGAATTTCGGGAAGATTTGCAACGACAGATTTGGAATTATCACTTGAAAAATGAGCACTTTACTTTGGCTAGACTATTAAAGGACGTGCGTGAACATTTCGAATTCGATAAGGGGAAAACGACTTTATATAATATTCTAAAATCAATGGGTTATAAATACAAATAGTCCAAGAGCCAGCAACGGATTTCTTACAGTATTTTTAACAAGTCTGTAACTGTTATGGAAGGTCCCTTTAAATATGCTGAGAAGGAAACCCGTCGTCTGGCAAGCCTGCGGTGGTGGTTTTAGCCCCCTTGCGTCCTTGAAGGGTGGAAAAAATAATGTGTCAAAACTGACACAAAACCTAGGAATAATATGTTGGTAACACTGTAAGTCTACGTCAAATTCGAGGTTAGCAGGTTAGATTTTGCGTCACTCTGTGTCAAAACTGACGGAAAACCTAACCTGGTAACCTCGAATTTGACAGACTTACAGTGCCACCAACTTATTATTCACACGTTTGAATTTCCACAGCGCGCTGAGGATCAGTTTTTTTGGATCTCTCGATATTTTACAGTAAATGGTTAAGTTTATTATGCAACTTTATGTAAATCTGGGGTAAACTTACCACCCGCAAAAGCGTCTGTCAATCTTTTTACTTGCATAAGATATGATTACCTTTAACATAGCAAAGAGCCAGACTTGTTATTACTTATACTTTTTTCTTATTATTCTTTTCCATCCTTCAAGGATACAAGGGGGCCAAAACCACCACCACAGGCTTGCCAGACTTCGATTTTTCTTCTCAGTATATTTAAAGGGACCTTCCATAACAATTACACGCTTGTTAAAAATACTGTAAACAAACCCGTTGCTGGCTCTTGGACTAAAACATGTAAACGGACGTAAAATTCTATGTGAACAGAAACATGTTGTATGCCAAAATTACTTATTTGAGAAAATTCTTGCAATACCAAAATTCTAGTGAAAATATAACATATTGAGAGTACTTTTGAGCATCGAATAGTGAGTCCACAACGTTGATGATTTGAATTTTTCACTTATTTCCTTAAAGTAAACGAGCACAGTATCTTCAGAAAAGGAGGAAGTTTTGTTTTTTAGCCGCCATTCGTTGAAACTGTTGTACACAATTTCATAGTTTTTCTCGATTGTTCTGGTAGCAAATCCAACGAAACTGCATTTGTGATGTCTGGTGGAGTACACTGAATTTCATTTTTGCCGTCTTCTATGTCCATTATCCACCTTAGCTTTTACACACAATGATAAAAATACTATTTTCCGGTTTTGAAAATCAAACGTACAATTTAAGGTTATGTCACTGCGTTCGCTCGTGTTCTAAACAATTCTCGTGTAATATGGCCAGTTACATTGTAGCTAGACAATGGCCCCTTGTGTAAACTGCAAGCTTGCAACCTTGATAAGATAATAGCTCCTTTATGTAAACTGCAAGTCTGCAAACCTTGAACGCACGTGGCTTCTTGTCTCACGTTCCCTTTTGGAGATAACGCTTATCTTAGCTGATTAGACATAGTATATATACAAGTAGTTTGCATCTTTTAATTAAGCTCCAGTCAGTCGATAAGTTCCAGTGTGTTCGTATCATAGCTAGATGTAAGATATTGTCCGGCGACTAGCTGTGTGCTTCCAATGTTATATTTCATTGTAAAATAAAAATAAACGTTTTTTAAAAAGTCGTTTCGGCGGCCTTTTAATAAAACTGGCCTACATTATACACTCACTACATAATATACTGTTGTATACAATTTATAATTACAGAAAAACGACTTTCATGATACCATTATGCCTACTCAACAAAGTATGACACGTATTCAGAATCAGCAAGTTGTCTTTCATGAAATTTATCTTAACCAATAATAAAAATGGCACAAAATCCAAAACCAAATCTGGCAACCACGTTTTGTACGTTAACATAAAATTATCATTTTGTATAAAATGGGCATAACCTAACTTTTCTTAATGACTGACAGCATATTTACAGGGTGAAATTCATCACCCTAACATGGCCTCCTATCTGGCAAATAACTATTGAACGGTTTATAATCATAAAATTGAGGAAATTTTCAGTTGCATCCCCTCCATGTTCTCGTTATGTGAAAACCGCTATATGTGCTTTATAGCTAAACGGTGGGTCTGTTGAGTCAAACTGCAGACGTTTTGTTCTTCAGAAACGAGAAAGTTAAAGCAATCGGATACTGGAAAAGTGGTAAGTGAAGTAATTTATATTTTATTCCTTTTAATAAAACCATTTCGAAGGTTTGGGTGATGTCCAAAGGAGCTGTTGCTGTGTAACATTGATTTTTGCACCCCTTCGATTATTTCCACAATTCTTTGCAGTTGTATTGTTGAGTGCCCTGCATGAAAACCAAGCTGTATGGATGGCACTGTTATGATGTTTGGTTAACACGTTTAAGAACAATTCTTTCGAATAATTTAGATAAAATTGGAAGTAGGCTTATGGGTCAATAGGAATTGCAGTGTGATTTGTTTTTCCTTGTTTAAAGAACATAAATATGTGGGCATGTTTGCATTTGTTGGGTAGTTTATTCCTAAGCAGGTATAAGAGAGAATGGCAGAAAGACTATCGTTTTTTACTTCCCTCGTCTAAAAGACGAAAATTTTCCAGATGTTTACGTTTCAGGATCCCAGGTTTTCTCAATTCCGTCTGCCTGTCTGTTGCGGGTACAATTCAAAAACTGTTTGTTGACGAAAATGGGAACAAACAGATACAAGGTATGTGTTCTAAAAAATAAAACAAAGATGAACAATAACTGCATAGTATTGAAGGCAGCCGCATCACATCGATCTGAGGCGTCTTCGGTGGGCAAGGCAGTGGACGTCTGCTTTACTTCGGTCTACCTAGCCGATCCTTAAAATCGCATTCGCAGGCTCGGTCGCAGGGGCCGGCGTTCGAATCCCATCGCCGGTAATGTTTTTTATTTGAAAATTAAGGTAACTTGCATTACTAAGTGTTCCCTATTATTGTTTCAGAATTATTACCAAGGTGAAGAGATGTTACTCTCATTTTTCGTTGATTTTTAGAATTGTTTAGTGTCACAACGTCCACTTGCTAGGGAAGTTCTGAGTAAAGCCCTTTACAGATTTATTTAGTTGAACGTTTAAGAACGACTTTGTTTATTGGTAGTGATTGTATTGCCATGGTTCTGTGCGTTGGCATATGATATTGAATAAATAATTACCTAAAAAATTTAGTACCTCCAAAGGTTCGACACATATTAGAATTGCTTGCTAAATAAACGGACCTTTGCTCTTCAAAAATAGTCTGTGAGAACCATAACCAATATAACTCCAGTGTCGTTTCCTATAAGCCCCTATTTAAGAAATATAGGGTAATGACCCTATAATCTATTGTCGTGTATCAGCTCTTGTGTAATACTAAGAATCTATCAGAAAATTGAGACTATCACACCTACAACACAAGAAGGAAATAGGACGTGGTTATACCAGCCCATGCATTATTGAAGATCAGCAACTAATCTATACTATAGAGTGCAAATGATTTTTATTATACAAATTTTATCATTAATAGTATTTTTGTTCTGCTGCATCGAAAAGCTATCAATTTCAGCAGCGTTTAGCGGCCGAAAACTTCCCCTTTCTTATACTAGTAATTTTAACTATTCGGCAGTAATAACCATTGCAACCAAAACTAACAACTATTTCCATTGGCCCAAAATCAAAATTGAGACTTCCATTTTGGGATATGATGATGACCTTTACCTTTCCGGACTGCTTCGAATAAATTGTCATTTTGTAATCAGAAAAAACGCTTCCAAAGCCGCAGAATAAAAAATTATGTATGCACCTCGCATGAAAACGGACTTTTAGAATCGCCGTATGTCCTCGCTCGCTACGCTCGCTTAGAAATAAATTGGAGCTCGTCCAAAAATGTTCTTAATTTCATACTTCTAACATACATAGCTATTTCCAGTGTTACTTTACACCATGACTGTGATAGTTTTGAGGTTTATTTAACGGAATTTAATTGGTACACCGGGTAAATCATTAATACAACAAAATACATAACGCTAACTATTTTAGGTTAGGTCGATCTGACATTTGAAGGAATAAAGAGTGCGGCAAGCTTAGCTGAAAAGTAGTTTTGATAAGTAACAAATAACTATAAGGACGGTATACTCAATTTATGTCAAAGTTCTTCTGCATAGAAAAGTAACTGTTAGATAGGCAATTGCTGCGGGAATATTTCCTTAAAGTCCCTTAGAAACTCCACCAAAACATTTTAAAAGATTTATTGTGAGAAACATCCTTAAAATTTGCAAATCATCCACCATATTGAAAATACCAGGAAATCGACTTACTGGATGCAAAATTTGTTTTATGGACCTGCCGTTTGCCCGAAATTGTATATTGTGTGTTTGGAAATATACTACACATTAATTCTGCTTCAACCATCCCTTAAATTATAATTTTCTAAGAAAATGCATTCCAAATGTAATTTTCTTGATTTTTTCCTATTGTCTCCAAAGGAATAAAAATTGCATCAACAAGATTACCTAATATACACTTTGCAGGCAATTTGTTATTTGTAGAAGATAAATGAGCGTTAACAAGATTGAGAAAAGATCTAAATAACGAAAGTAGCAAAGTTAGATTATTAATATTATGGCAAGACAAAGCTTTTATCAAACTGAACACAATAAGCTATAAAATGATGAAGATAATATATTTAGGAGAATTTATCTCCCGCAATAATATTTATTTTTAGAAAATCAAATGGCAGTTTCATTATTCTTTTGGTTCGCCAAAAGTAAAATTTGAGGAACGTTTTGCTTCGAAACTATCACGTAAAGTTCAAATATTTGCTTTAAGCGCAATTTAATAGTTACATAGCCAAATAGAACTACTATTTTTATTAGAATAATAGAATGCATGTAAATATTTAACTACAGCGATGGTTACAATAGATTATAAATATAAAATCGTAACATTTAGTACCTCGAGTGGTATATACTACAAGCAAAAACAAATTTTACCTTTTTTTCACTCTCTTTTTCGTAACACCCCGGTAATGCATAATTGGCAAGAACAACATGTATAGGCATTTTCATTGAAATCTAAGAAATATCGCATTTGTACAGCTATTTTTTAACTATATGCCATTGTCATATCGTAAAATACTTTCGCTAATATATAATTTTGCATTTTTCTCGTCACTCGTTTTTCATCAACAGAAGTTCTAACTATTGTAGTTATCCATGAACAGCAAATGTTCCACATCTCACTTTCCGTTACTTGTAGGACGTTTGGTGCATTCCGTTTTCTTCAAGAATATATTTAAAAAATAATAGTTACCGCATTCGATTCAGTTAACAAAAATATATAGTAGGTGTTTTTTGCTCAGAATATAATAGCGAAACCTTAATTTCCCTCGCCAAAGTGTCATGACTTTATCAATTGATTTTTTCGGGGCAATATACTGCCTTAATTTTTTATTGAAACCTTTGGCGATGCACTATGATAATGCTCCAGTCAATCACACCAAAACCACGTTTCCAAAACGCCCTTTGTTTGATTTTGTACTTCCTTCGTCTGTTTAAAAGACGAAGAAAGTATTGTAATCGCAAAACATTCATTCTGAGATTTCCTCAAATCTTGACGTTTAAGGCTCCATAGATATGGAAAAACAGGTTTTTTCAATTTCTTCTGTCTGTGGCAAGAATGTATCAGATAAATATGATTAATTCTGTGACGTAGCAACGGCTAACCCACGCTCAGGATGTGCTTTTGTCCTATTTCCGGCAAAAATTCCACGGCAATTCGCACTTTCTAGGGACGCTATCTAAATTATTCGCAGCTGGATGGACCTGGGATTCTGGAAACACGTTGATCTTCTTGTCAAAGGTCTATTCTTGACAAACCCCAGTTTTTACGAGGTTGCACGAACGTCTTTCTGTGAAATTTTACCTTTTTGAAGAGGTGCTCCGCTGTTGGTTGGCAGACTGGAAGGACGCCACGGCAAATACTCGCTTGAAAATGGGTTGCTAGTCCTAATTAATTTACCCACGGGTTGCTAAAGCTTTCCTCTCCACGTAGCGCTAAAAAGATCTGCCTTCCGATATTTGGAACTACCTCAAAATCGTCACCGAAGTTGGCTCGCACTCAACGCCGCACCAGGGGGAAATTTGCTGCCTTAATTGCACTATCTTTAAAACTCATGCATTTTTAAAAACTACACCCACAGATGCCCAGCAACACTGGTAAAAACTCCAACACAAATTTGACTCAACAAAATGACTTTTTATTATTAATTTCTGTAAAAAGTGGAGCTTAACTTGCACTCAACATGAAAATTTTCAGCTTGCTTTATTAATAATGACAATTGACTGTCTCATAACTTAGTAACTAGATTTTCATATGTTTAAAAGAAATTAGGTTTGATTAGATGTTTCAACTTATGGACTACGGTTTTGATATCATGTCTTTGCCGAACTCCTAAACTTGTCTTTTTATTGGAACAAATGTCACTACACTTTACTTTGGTTTATAATATTATAATGCACTGATACACTTGAGTTTATTTAATTCATTTATTTAATTTGCACTCAGCCAACAGCCGTTAGGCCAATTATAGGCGTCGCTGTGCAGTTATGAGGACTTCCAACCCCATCAACGACTGTCATGATGTTGTATGACCGCCGGGACCAACTTTTTTCCGTGATAGCCGTCTCACGAGGCGCCGAGAGATGAGTTCTTTTAGTATCTCTCTAATTGTCTTTCGATCGGTTGCCTTACATTTTTCCATTGTTTTATTGCAATTATTGCTTTGCTAGCACTGTTTTTCGTTTACCTTTCAGTTAACTTACGGTTTGCTGGCTTATAAATTTTTAATACATAACGCTCATACAATTTCTGTTCTTAACAAATCATTCCGTATCATTTTATTCACATTATGTTTGACTTTACCAAGCTCAAATCCGTCAGTTACAAATTAAATTGCATTGGCCCTTCCAAACATTTATCATATCTGAAACGCTGAACGTAACCCTTTTGAAATCTGCCTTATCTCATGCTAACTTTTATCGCTCAAATTATTAGTTACTGCTGCTCACATCAAATGCGTTTATTAATGTAAAGTACTGATTATCTTGCAATAATAAAATATTTAATTCTGTGCTCATCTTGACCTTATTCATTTAGTTAATTAGGCAATCAGAATTGCCGTGGGCAGTAAACCATTACAATATACAGGGTGAGCACCTTAAAAAATAAAATTATGCTTATGTTTGTTTAATAGATATTCTTATATTCATGTTGATTTTATTTAATGTATTTTCATGTTTTATATATTGTTAATACCTACTTTAACATTTATTAAATGTTTTTGGTTTTGATGAATTCAAAGTTTCTATATGTGATTTGTTGTTATAGAAGAGAAACATGTTTGAGCGAAAGTTAAGTTTTCCCACTCACCTTTCGATACAAAATGCTGCAGCTTTAAAATTCAATTTAATTATTGTGATATTAACTACCAACAAGCGCATTCTGAACTGAAAACTGTAAATATAACAGGGGGGAGAAGAAAATACCTTATTTTTGTTTCATTTTTCACTTCTTTTTCATTATAATTTTTGTTGCTACAATTTGTTTCTGTTTTGCTCTTGATTTGTGAAATTTTATTATTTTCTTAATCCTTACTGTTTCATTAATTTCCTTTTCCCTAAGCGCAGCTTTAGTTCGTTACTATTTTACTTTTATAAAAGCACTAACACTAATGTCAACAAATGTACAGTGAAAAACAAACAGGTGTAAATGATTTTTCTGACTGATATTAAGATGTTATAATACACGAAGCACAGACATTTACTGGCTTAAGCAATTGCCGTTGAAATATATTCAGTTAACAAGCAATCAATTGGAGCAATTGCCATAAAGTGGATGCGCTATAACCCGGTTCATGGTAAATGCAGCTTTAATTACTGCTAAACATTCTAATTGCCTTAATTTACGACAGCTGCCGTGAGACGACCCTCAGGTAAGCCAGGCTTTGCACAATATCCCTCGATTACACTTAGGGAACATTCGGGACTATTTCGCACATCCACTGATCCCATTGCACTTAGTAGCACTGTTGTGAATGGCTTTTATGCATATCACTAATAATTAGCTCATGTAAGTCCACATTTAAAGTTGTCCTAAGATGCTGTTCTTCGGTTACCAGTTACAATTAAACAAGAAACATATTGCAGCAATGACCAAAGACGAAGTGATGTTGTTAGTAATAATTATTTTATCAAATTGGGGCTGGATGATCAGTTACTATACAGTAGTTTAGTTGTTGAAGTGCGCTTCAAGTCGAAATAGCCACTTATCCTAAACAAATCGCATTCTTTTAACCTGACTTGTATCGTTTTCAGTTTGATTCGCTAAATTACGACTCTAAACGTATTAACCATAACTTTTCTTGCAGATGCTTTAACATTTCTTAATACGCGGAATTTTGCGAATCGTCAGAAAATACATGATTAACCACACCTTCATAAGGACGTGAGAAACATTTGTTATTCTCTTTTGAAATGGTTAGAGGAAATGTGTCACCTTGTCTTTCTTGTATTACAGCAAGTACCTACACCTGGAACCGTAAGTGTAAAGATTCTCCTATAGTCCTACACACGATAAATGATTCGAAAGGTAAAGGAGACATGCGATTCGTATGCCTTAAACGTTACTGTTTCAGTTTTGGAAACTACAGAAAATTCGCAGTTTTTCTTGATTATAAGCTTCAGCTACCCTTTAGAAAGCTGTTGCATGGACAAACGTTAGCGGGGGGCGGTTCGGTTGGACATACGACTGTTGGCCTGCGTGTTGTAAAAAAGCAAATAGCCTTAAATAATAGGTTCTTCTTATTTAACAACCTTCCCGCACAGGTGGCTTGGATGAAATCCATTCCAAGCAACGCACGACCGTTCGCTTCTCAGAACGTAATCAAATTGTATGCATACGTACAATTTGGAAAAGGACAATAAAAATGAGGCAATTCATTTGTGTGAGAAATCCCGCTCTGCAGCTTCAGTTGGGACAGGCAATTTTAATAATTAAATTGAATTCTTCGTAGTTTCGGCTCTTTTTACCAGTTTTTCGGTCGACGTTTCGGCGAGTTTTTTTTTCTAGCGGTAAAAGGTGTTATTTGGGACAAATGCACCTAAATTAATCATGCAGTACTACATCGGCATGTTAAGGAAAGGTTACTATCATGCTCTCTCAACTAAGTCAAATCAATGCACTTTAAATTCCGGCTAAGTTCTTAGTTAAATGCAAACAAGGTTTTGGCTTATCTGTAGTATCCTACGACAATAAAGTGCAAAGAGCCAACGTCTCAACTAAAAACTTCCATCTAACTGCCACAGTTTAGCATCCAAATCGGGGTCCAATCAATCAGCCACAACTGTCAGTTCAGACCACTTACTTTAGTTGTATATCGGCTTAGTATTCTAATCTTCAGTGAAGTTCTGGCTTATCGAAGACCCTAGAAGGGGATTAAAAGGCGTACGATTAATGTAATACATGTTTCCACAGCTGTTACATATTGTTATGATACATGATGCAGGAAATTAAAGCATATGAAAGAAATATTTAAAATGAACTAATCAAGTTGGACAGTTACAATAATTGAATCTTGATGGGTATAAAGTTTTGAACATAACTAATGAAAGTAAAAGATACAAGGGTTCTTTTCATTGTGAATCATTTAATATTGTTATATTTATTGGAATGGATTAAACTTAATGGTTGTATTTAACATTTATAAAAATAAACCAAGGTAACATTGACAAATGTATTTGTTAAGAAAATTCTGTATATAGCATTATTTAGAAAAAAATAGGAAGTGTGCATTAAGAATTGTCTCTAATAGATATAAAAAGTTACATAAAACAACTCAAGAAAGCATGTATGTAATTTGGCTATAATAATTTTGGTATAATAAAAAATAGAATCTCTGCCTTAGTTTGTCTAATTTTGGTGATAACAAATTAAATAAAGGCTGAAAACACTTCTACAAGGTAAAATAAAGTGAAATATTTAAAATGGAAAAGATATTGTGACATCAAGTGTTAGAGGAGAAGCTACAGATACAGTTAATTGGATATAGAATACAGGACATTGTGCTAGTTAAGGGGATTTGGATTTATTCATACGTACAAGATATTAGAAGAGGTATTTTACAATTTATTATTTGATTTGGATATTCTGTGGACGTTGCTTGAGACATCAGTTTATCTGCAAAAAGGGGAACAAAGTTACAATTGGAATTTATAAAAGGATATAAACTTACCAGGACTTGGATCGTGTGCCGGTGACATCCAGAAGGAGCCGTGGCATCCGGCAGAAACAGTGACATTCAGGAGTAACCAGGACAGGATTTTGGAACCAAGGGAGCCAGAAGGAGGTTGCCAGGAGATAGATCGTGTGACGGTGACATCCAGGAGGAGCTAGGACTGGAACTAGGGATTTGAGTAGTTGGTTTGACAGGTCAAGAGTAGTTGAAAGGAGTCACGGACCATCAAAGGGGTTGCTGTTGGTGAATTGGACATTGAGTGCTGCAGTCTATCGATGACAGGATCCAGTAGTGATTGGTGTTTGCAGTGAAAGCATGAGCAGCTATTAAGGTTTGTTAAGATAAGTTGAAAAAGCATTTTGAATAACTCTCAAATTTGAAAGTGATAACATAAAGTTTAGTTAGTACTTACATAGGTGATTTGAATAGTAGTAAATGTCAATGTGAGATACAGTTGTCAGTTTACCTGGTTTGATTAACTGTGAAAGTCAAGTTTGAAGTTAAGTATTATTGATAGCAAACTAGATTTTGATGAACCCACCCTGAAAATAAGAGCTCTCGATTTAAAAGCAGTTATCATTTGATACTTAAGACATTACATGAATTAAGGCATAGTTTACCTGGTGAGCTATTGCAATATGTAACTCAACTGAACTAGTTATTGGAATATCAATTTTAGAAAGCCAACAAAATCAAGAGACAACATACATATAAAAGTGTACCAAAACTCCTGAGAAGTGTTAGGGTATAACAATCGTTGATATATACCAATGGTGTCAATTTTCAGTCGTTGCCATATACCCACTGCTTGCGAATAACAATTGTTAAATTTACAAATGTTATTATTTTTGACTCATTCAGTTCTACTATCTTTTGGTATATAATGCTCGTTGGTATATAAATCGTTGACAAGCATTAGCATATATCGATCGTTAAAATACATCAATTTTTAGTCGTTACCGTATATCACTCGTATACATAAATTGTTGGTGTATAGCAATCGTTCCTGTATAACATCGTTGCCGAATATCAATAGTTGAAATATATCGAAGGCTTTAAATTTACAATCTTTAAAAGATACTATTTGCAGCTGTATATCATCCGTTGGTCTATAATTCTATATTAATCATCGACATATACCAATTGTTGCCAATTTTCAGTCGTTAGAGTGTACTAAGTAACAAACCACTTCCGGAATTGGACCGTGTCATTATTGAGGTCGAAGAACTCAACGTTTCGCCACCTTCGTAAGGGGCTTCATCAGGATGAAAATCAAAAGAGCACGGTAACTCAACGTGTAAACCACGTAAGATGCGAAACTCTTCAGAAGAGTCGGAAGTCGTTTGTTACTTAATGGCAATGACCGTGAAAGCCTCCGAAATCGTTAGAGTAATTACTCATTGGTTTATGTATATCAGTCGTTGATGAATAGCAATTGTTGGCGTATATGAATCATTGAAATATATCAATCGTTCTCAATTTTCCTTCGCTGGCATACATCAATCCTCGACGAACAGCGATTGTTAAATATGTCATTCGTTGAAATATATCAATGATATTTATTGGTATTGTAATGTGGTTGGCGTATATAAATAATTATTGAAATGTTCCAATCGTTGTCAACTTTCAATCATTAGAGTATACCACTCGTCGGTTTATGTATATCCGTCGTTGTTTGTTGGCATATATCAATCGCTGACGAATAGCAATCTTTAAAATGTACCAATTGTTGGAATATGTATATCAATGATGTTAATTTTGAATCGCTACAGTATATTATTCATTAGTATAGGTATATCAGCTGTTGGTTTATACTTATACCAATGGTTATGGTTGGCGTATATCAGTAATTATTGAAAAATACCAATCGTTGTCAACTTTCATTCTCTGGTTTATATCAATCGTTGACAAATAGCAATCGTTGAAATATATCAACGGTATTAATTTTGAATTGTTAGGAAACACAATTTCTTTGTAAAATATATTAATCGTTGGCATATATAACTTCTTGCAATATGTAAATTTTCGAGTTGACGAACAATAATCGCGCAATACACCACTCGCTATAATATACCAATTATTGGCATATACCAACCGTTGTAGTATTGAATATTATTGCTTTTAAAGCAAAATATCGTTAACTGCAGTGCTAGAATATAGGAAGTCGTTAAGTGCTACCGGCCCGGCCTAGGCTTTAAAACGTACCTATCGGATTCGTTAATAAAGCGGTAGATTGTTCCTACTGGACCAGTATAGGAACAAATGGTATACTGTGTATAGACATGTAAATTATTTATAACTCGAAATTACAATTAATTAGGAAAAGCATCTAATAAATTACTACATCATATTATATGAACGAAATATTGTTCCTGCATAACACTTTTATTTGATTTTAAACATGAACAAGGTTAATATTACATTTCTATTGTTTTAATTTCGCGTGCGACAAGTAATAGAATATATACAGTATTGGCAAATCATACAAAATGCAACAAAAATTTAATTCTAATAATAACACACGATTTTTCAGTTACAAAAATAAGGTATTTCAACGAAAACTGAGACCAATAATATTTTAGATCTGTTTATGTTGTGCAAAAATAATCATTAACAATTCCAAAAACAGAATATTAATATATCTTAGTTATGACCATTGGATTAATAATATGAAAATTATTGTGCACAAATAGTAAATTTGAAGTAGAAAGAAAGATGCTTAACGGAAACTGAAAATATATATTATTTATATTTCTCATTATGTTTAACGATTTTTATTAATCAGCACGATGAAAATCATTTCCTGGCTATTAAATCTAGTTTTAATTTTCAATTGACATCAATATTGAAATTATCTTGTTTTAATTTCCAGAACAATACTGAGTAGATGATTTAGATCGGTGTGAGTGGGTTATTACAATAGGTTTTTTATTAGCCAAACGTGTACATAATGAATAAATAAAGTGCCTCTGTTTTATATTTGGTATTTTTCTTGTTGAATGTATAAAATTGCAGTCACTAGAAATATATGTATATTTTCTTTTCTTATATTTAGCAACTGACGACTGAGTTGCTTTTTCAATATTGTACTCGCACACAATTTTTGATAGATAAGGATCCTGGAAGCAATTATTTATTGTTTGTTAAAAAAGTGGCATCATTAAAAATAAATAGATCACAGTAAAATCACCCACACCCACCTAATGAAACAAACCCCCTCTTCAGTGTGCACCACTTGCAATGAATATGTAACCATAAAACACCTAATATGCGAATGCCGGAAATACGAACATCACCGTAACATATGGGAGCTAGCACACAATCTGTGCGATGTATTAACCAATGCTACCAACCAAATGAACAAACTAAAACTGTTTTTGAAAAGCACTGGTCTTTTACAATTGTTATAAATGTAACCATATTGTAATATCGTAATATCATGTTATGTATTATTTAAAATTAGTGCGAAAGGCCTTGGCGGTCGAGGTACTTTAATATTTAATAAAAAAATGGAAATAAATGCTTTAAAGCATATACACATTTTATATTAAAATATAATAAATATTTTTATTACAAAAGCAATTATTTCGTAAATAACAACAACCACGTCTGAGAAGAATTGTAGGAGTGATGACACAGTTGAAAAACGTATAATACGGATCAGATAATTTTGAAAGCAAATTATTTAGGTTAATTATTTAATAATTGTTGTCCTCGTGGTTAAGGCTAATTAAGGATGTTGTAGTGGAAATATATGTTTATTAAATAAATGTAACTTAGACAGATCTCATATAAATACAAGTTACTGTTAACAAGAGCACAACTCGAATGCATTAAAACTAACCCAAAACTCTCGTCCGGGTACCTGCCTTTGTCCCTTAGGATAATCCTCAGTTACACAGCGTTGCCAAACCTCTGCTACACCACAATAATTATAGCTGTTCTTGTTCTTCTTCAGTATACAAAAAAGTGTATATGACACACGGCCTGTATTTGCATTTATGGTTATGTTGGTTCACGTTTCTCGCCCTGACGGGCTCGACCGTGATGTAGTAGCTCGGTCATAAATGCCTAGCTACCAGTCTAATCTCTAAAGAAAGCACACAGAGTTCTAAGAAATATTTCTCTATGTAAGTTATTTTAACACTCGCAAACTTGGTCCTTCACTAGTGCAACTGTTGCATACGCTAAAAAATTCTTTTGATGGGTTCGCAAAAGTTTTCATCTGCTGCAGATGGCAGTTCTTCATCTGACGAAAAACGCCTTTTCCTCAGACTTTTTTTTGGATTTTTAAACAAGAAGTCACTAAAGCTAAATCAAATCTGTAAGAAAGATGCCTTAACTAAAAAAATCCAGCCTTATTAACTCAGCAGTTGTTATGTAAAACCACATTTTTATGAACTTAAAATAGGCCGCAACTCGCAAATGTTACACAAACAGTTTTAACAGACTCTTAGCAATGTCACAGCTACTTGTCAACAAGAAGTAGGTTAGATAGCTAGTTTTTTTCCTGGCTAGGTAGATTGCTTAAAATTTTGCCCTCGTACCTAAACAGCTATCCGCCGCATCTCCGCTCACTTTCTCCATGCATCTCGATGCCTGATATTCAAACTACGCTTTATCATATTTAATTTGGGCTATTTTGGTATTTAATTTAGGAAGTAATATGTTACATCTAGTTTACAGTTTGTAATATTACGGCTTACTTCTTTATAAAAGTCGCATTCTAATTCATGTTATTAGGGCAAGCTGCAATCGCTCATGTGCATTTGTAATTAAATAACAGCTTTATGCAAACGTAAGCTCGGTTAATACAAAGACTGGTTCAGCAGATTGTTAAATTAGTTAAACCAGCAATATAGGGTAGACTTGACCTTGAAATTTATGTGCACATTACTACAGAATGTATGTCATTTAATTTTAATACAGTTTTAAACGAGCTGTGTTCATTTCACTGTTGGAGTTAACGTAGACTACAATTGCTTCAAAAGAAAGTTTGACCTGGATTTCCTGCTCACAAAAATCCTCCTCAACTCCTCTATTCCTTCAACAACTTTTCAACCCTTCAGTAAATAACCACCATATTAACGTAGTCATCTCAATCAAGAATTTACGTTTTCGGAATCACTTTCTAAAAAGGTGCAATGATGCCGAATGTTTCAGACACTACATTTGCTTTTTTTCTAAATTCAGTTATCGCATATGCCTTATTCTGCCTTCGCTCCACAATGTCTTTGGTTTTTCTTTATCTCTCTTCATGGTGGAGATCAATTATTAGTATTAGTATTAGTAGTATTCCTTCCAGTCTGGATGCGTATGCAATTCGTCGTAATTAGTTCACTTTTACTGTGTCATTTTTTTACGTTGGCTCGTAATAATAAAACTACTTACAAACAATAAATCTTGACGGTAAACAATCAAATCTGACTCAATGACTCACAGCGTTAAGCTAAGTACAGACATTAAGACTTGGTTATAAATACTCAACTTGACTTAAGGACAGAAACAATAGTTCAAACGCTTAATTTTAAATTACCAGTAATACTACGCAAAATGGCGACACTTCAAACATCATTCTTCACTACACCCAAATGCTTCATAAAATTATACTTAGAAAACACAGTAACTTGTAGGGGTTCAGCTTGCTCTGGTTCAGATGTCCAACCATGCTGCAGGTCGTGCCCAAGCGACTGCCTTAAAATGCTTGAAGAACTGCGAGAAACGTCCTAGGGTGTTATCTGTCGGGTCTGGAAAATAAAAAAACCGAAAAGACGGTAGAAAACGAATAACTAAGTCGACAGGCAAAGTTGAGGTACGGTAGACGCAGCTTCATTAAAAACAATTAGCACGAAAGAGATTTCCTTAATAAGTCGCTCTCAATCAGAGCTTGCCATCTCCCCGATACGAGATATCTCGATTAATAACTGCACCAAACGTCTCTCAAATATCAAAAAGCTTGACTGACATCACCCACTCACAGTTTAACTTAATTTCGACGTTGCCCGGCGAAATCCCACGGCACCCGCCGAAGATGAGCGAACGATGACACTTGTTGCCTTCTTCAAGTCTGCCGGTTGAATCCCGAAGCCAAAGGGAACGCGCGCGTAAATTACTTATCTTGCTCTCTCTAACTCATACAGACACGTCCGGGTTGCGTCAAGTTGTGCAGCACTCGTACGTGACTTTGAAAACGTGGACAATCTAGCATTAGACAATGGGCCGCTAGTATAGGAATAAAAACGCGATAGAACGACTTACGTCATTCATACGGCAATCAAGCATATCATTTAAATCGACGTTGCTCAAAAATCATAAAATGATCCGGGAGACGCTAGTATTTGAAATGAGCGAAATTGGGTTTTAAAACATGAATACTGTCAATTTGGGCCTAGATGAAGCGGAAAAAGTGCTGATGTTTGAAATACAGATGCGGAAAAGCGCTAAATTCTAAAATTGTTCTTACAACTTTTTTAGGTCAATAAAAGCCAAATGGTCTTTTTGCATTCCGATCTTCTTTTACAAGAGTTCTTGAAGGGAAGAAAAATTATCTGTATAAGAACGACCTGGTACGAACCCTCTTTGATATCGCCTATTGCTGTTCGTACAACGTAAATTAAGCTGCGTTTTACATATTCTTGTATAATGACTACGCTCAAGGTGTTTAGCTGTCAACGGCATTCGCTACACCGCCTTCAAGAAATTTTGTGTTAAGAGCTTCTTGTAATGAGCATGCCATTCGCTTATGCTAATAACATTCGTTTTAAGCTATCTGCCACATCTCCACGTTTCTGTAGATTGAGCTCGATCTGTTGATAAAACTTATTCGTTCAAGAAATTATTTTCCTTCGACTGTTTTCATGGTATTCTTCCTTGATATAATCTGTGGAACCTTATTGTGGCGCTTCGATAATCATGCAATTTTTTTTTGTTGGTATTTAAGCACACTACAAAATGAAAAATATTAGACCATGAATGTTTCCGAAGACAAATCTACTTCTGGGTTCAACAATTAACTGAGTTAATTAAAAATTAACTAAGAAAACGTAGCTAACTTCATTGGAGATCTAGCAGAGTGCGACTAACCACACTGTTTATTGGGAAAGATAGTCGCACTCTGCTAGATCTAAGTTTTTCTAGTAGAAAACGGAAGTAGATCTGCCTTCCGAAACCTTCATGTTCTAATATTTTTCATGTTGTAGTATGACCAAATACAAAAAAAATGTATTATTCTTCCCTTCTATCGTATGTTTCGTTCACCAGTCATTTTTTGTATTGCTTCTTTTTTAATATCATACTCGCTGTTTACATATTCCCATAGAGGTCTCATATTAAGTTGATTCTGTAGTTTGATCTCACGAAGTAGACTGCTACTATAATTGCAATAAATATGAAGTATCTCTTTCTGTAGTAAAAGCACGTTTGGTCTTCATCTAGCCGTTTATTTATTTAATTTCTGCATGGGAATAATATTTTTGCGATCAATAGATAGTGATCTGAGCCGCAATTGGCTCCTGGTTGGATTTTACAATTTTGCTGCTATATTTTTGTATTTTTCTTTATTATAACGTAATCTATTACAGACTTCTGTTGTTTCAATGGCTTTTCCCATGTGTGTATGCACATTTTTATGGGTAAAATGGAAAAATTGCCATTCTTTACACAGTTACTCTATTCTTGCCACTATTAGCTGTTAATGCCATCTACTATTACTTCTGATACATTTTGATAAAGTCCATCTTTACAAGATAAGTCTGAATTATCGGTAAATTTCTACTATTACAGTTTCATCACTCATTTGTTATGACTTCTGCAGTTGACGTTTTAGCAGGATGGAAACCTGCTCTCGCTCTTTCAGATTTGTGAACTCCCGACCAGAAATGTAAATAGTCACCTAATTCGTCTCTACCTTGTCCTTTTTTTTTCATTTTTGACAATATATCAATATATACTTCAGGATTTTTAACTCGCTCGCTATATCCTAGGTAGTGTTAGTAAGCTTTGCACGTTGCATTCATGGCAAAAAACTTACAATTGTTATATTTTCGAATGTGGAGTAGTTTTTGTAACAGTTAGAATATAACTGAGAATTTGAAAGAAAATTCCAGTTATGAAGAAAACTGTATAAACTTTAAACAAGACAAGCTGTATTGAATGTGTAACACTTACATATGGAAATTTTAAATTTTACATAATTTCAGTTAATATACATCAGCATCGAACTTAAGCTGATAAAAGGACTCTCCTCGCGTTTTATGAAAATAAAATTGATTCATAAGATATCAACATTCCTGCATCTTCATTTTTTTAAATTGTGTGTATTAACCCGCATGATTTAAATTAATTTAACTTATATACGTTATAGAAATTTCACGTTTACATTGTATCTTCTGACTGCAGCTAACGCAAAAGGGAGAGAAGCTAGTCTTCGGCTTCGGATTAAAGATGGTTGATGAGGCAGGGTGATGGGCCAGTTCCTTTTACTACATGTAAAGGAATAAATCAGCTCTTAAAACTGTACGTGGGTACGGAACTTGGACTTTCAACCACAATTATTTATAGTATTACATGGATATGAAACATGTAATGGAAATATTGGCCCTGACCCTGACCAAATATAAAAAAAGGCTTTTACCCAGATCTCACAGAAAACTTTATTGGATTACTTCGTATTAAAACAGAGAACAAAGATGAAACCAGCCGATTGTAGAGAAAAACATGGTGATAATTGTGGGTCACACCACCAGCTTATAATTTTACCTGTGCTGGACGTGGTAAACCGAACGCTGGTGATTGATCTGAATGTGAATGAAGCGAGCGCTAAACTAAAATTCGAATAGAATGACTGAAAAAGCTGCTGGCGCTTCTGTATCCATTTTGTATAGCTTCTCCAGTTGCATAAGTGGAGAGTTGTTTATGGCTTGCGAACTCTTTGCTTTTTCGAAAGCACAATGCAGCCATTGTGCTCCCTTTCTAAGCCAGAGCATTGGACATTGGTTTATTACCCTACTGCTGCAACTGGATGTGTTTCCTGTGAAGTGTTACGTCAAATGGTATGCGCTGTTTTCTTGGGCAACTGTATATTATTTTCCAAAAGGGTTAAGCGACTACCTGCTGCAGTTTATAGGTGGCGTAATGTTGCCGAGGTTCGAGCTTTGAATTGCGTGCCCTTTTACACTAAAGTCGCGTATGTAACCACGCATAGCGTAACGTCTAAAATTTGTCCCCCTCTGATTTAGGATACACAGTTTTTTGAACAAATGTTTTCACTTTTGCGATCGCCTGCGCTGCTTTTGTAGGTCTTTCTCGCTGCTATTTATGAAAGCATGTAGTGATGCTTCCGCTACAGTACCTACCTAGAGGTGTTGCTGCACAACTGGAAACGACACTGCAGGAATGGGGATTCGGATGTACGGGTATCTACTAGCAAGCCTTAAGTTGCAGATGACGAAGTGGCACTGGCGCAAGACTTGTACGATTTGAAATTAATGCTCAGCCGACTCTATGCACCATATAAAGCTGAGGACTACAAAAGGGTATGGTAAAAACCGAATACCTAGTGGTTACCTCAGATGACAGATTTGAAATAATAATAGACGATGACTTGATGATTCGTTAAGTTGTGTGGGATACTGAAATTAGAAACATAATTCAATAGAGTAGGAAGATAATTTCTGTTTCTTCAGGATACTTACATAAGTTCTACACTAAACTATCAGTAGGAATAAAATCGCTTACTAGTAGCACGCATAAGTTTTCTATTTAAAGTTGTTCTGCCGGTGGTAACATTTTCTTTGTCGAACTGACCTGTTTGAAACCTTTTTAAAGAATTTAATTTTGTGATTCCGAATATTGAAAAAAAAATTATTTGTCAACTTTTCTGTATCCCAGATAAAACTACAACGTATATTCATCTTGGTAACGATCGTTTACAATTATGCAAAATTGCAATTTATAATGAAGACTTACATTGCAAATGAGCGTGAAGGAACGACGTAAATGGATTGATATACCTAATTATCACTTCACAACTAATTTCACTGGCAATATTATGTATGATCTCATTAAAGCGACTGCAGCTTGCTGTACTAAATCGTGATTTAGTGGTGATAAAATATTTGTTTTCTAGACAAGCTTATATGAGACTGAAGTATTTATATACAAACCTTCTAAGTCAATCCATCAGTTATAATAGCGACTCCCCAGAACGGTATGGTTGACGTTAGTAGTCACAATTAAAATCGCATATCAGCAATTTCCTTACAAAACAACTTGCATATAAAATGCCACAAGCTATTGAAAGATCAACAGGTAAAATTGGAGAGAGGTTCGTTATTGTTTTCGCAGTGTCGTCTTGGTATTGTTTCCACATGAATTTGAAATTATAATGGAGACAGATTTAAAAAACATTTTTGAAGATGTGAAGATCCTGGTAGTTAATAATAATTGTTGGCGGTGAATACATAATTCTGTTACAAGCTAAAATATTAACGACTGAACGCAATGCTTTTAAATCGTTCACCTCATTTATAGTGGTAAAATTATTGTTTATTCATTTCGGGTTGTAACTGAATTTTAAACTTTATTTAAATTGCGTACTTTATAGCCAGGTGCAACATTTGCTGTGGTAACAGTCGTGCAATTAAATACAAGTTCTACAGGAACGTCGTATTTTTTATATTAACTCCTGCAAATATCCCAGAAGACACACATGTATACTACATAAAAACTATGAGATAGTTGAAAGGCGTTCGTTGAAAATTCAACATTAAGTTTGAGTGCAACAGCTAGTGTCAATTTCGCTACCTAAATTGTTTGTTAAACTGTTTTTACTGTTTACGAAATTAGGTCGTTCATTAGACGTGTCAACTCTTCATATGACGCCGATATGTCTTTGAATTTTAGTGCTTTTTAGACCAGCGCTTAATGCAAACCGTTATAAAGGCGTTCACAAAAACTTTTTAACGCTAGCCTTTTGTGGTACGTTAAAGTAACGTTGATAAAAGATGTTTTTAGGATTATTAGCCATCGCTTAATATCGATATGACGGTGATATAAAGACGCTTTATTTACGTTTGGACACTATTTATTATTATATCGTTAAAGTTGAATGTTTTTAGTTCAGCTGCTAATGTGCAACGTAGACATGGGATGTTCAAAGAAACACAAAAATTCAACATTTTCCATGTTACTTTAAAATAGCGTTAATATAAAACGCCTTTTAGATAAGTAGTTGACTCGTAACGTAGATATGACGTTGACACAACTACGTGATAATTACGTTTCTGCATTACGTTTCTATATCGTTGATTTTAAGTGCTTTTTAAACCAGCAGTTATTGTAAAATGTTGGCAAAAAAACGTAGTACCCTTACTAAGTAAGGTCGGCAGCGAACACGTGTGCTCGGCGTCGTGAGGTCATCGCTTATATAATATTCTCGAGCAATTGAAACGATTTCCGATACTATACCATAGTGAAGTGTTCTTTCTCTTTGTCTTGTGATATGGATTCACTGTTTAGGTTAGCATTTCTGTCGCTATAAGAACGGATCCGTGGGTCAGAACATTGTGTGCTTATTATTCCAGTTTGACATAAGACTAGCAGAAGATGTTGCATTAAAAGAATATCCGGTTGGTAGTTGGTCCCATGTTCCACTAAGCTTAATTTTTTCACATTTAAGAAAAAAGGCTCTCGATTTTGGGCAGAACTAGTATTGCAGCAGTTACCAGATTTATTTTGAGATTTTGTTGGTCAAATGAAATCGCCGTGTTATTAACAATAAAAAACTTTTAAAAACAAAACAATGAGTGTAGTTTATCGAAAACCGTTCAGTTTACATTTTCGGTTGGAAATTACGTCAGAACTACGGTAACATGAGCTAAAAGTATAATGTCGTTACTTAAACAGTGCATACCGGAATGACGTTGATGAATATAGAGTAAAATGACATTGCATAAACGTATTTTTAAATAAAATATTCTGGTAAAATGTTCGTAAAAATATGTGTTACAGCGTTGTTATAACGTTGCATCTAATAGAAACATGACGTTGATTTAGTGTAAAGTAAAATGCCATCTTAGCGTTAAAAACCCGTTGACGTTTGTGCTAAAAAGTAACGTTGTTTTGTCGTTAATGCTTATCGCAAACAAAGCATCAACTTTGTCTCAACCAAAACGTTTCCGCGTAATAGACAAGTTTCAGTTAAAACGTAACGTATTTATAGCTTTAGCATTTAACTGGAAATTGGCGCTGATAAAACGTCGTTTTAATGTTAAAAAACGTAAATTTTCTGTAGAAGAGGTAACGTCGTTAGAGCCTTAACATATGTACGTAAATTGTGCAATAAGATGGTTGATTTTCGCAACACTTCGACGTTAACATAAAGGTTATGTTTCAACGTGTCAGTGCACACTGGGATATAGCGCGATTATAAAAAAATAGACAATGTAATCAGCTGTTGGCATTTTGACTTACGAATAGGAATTTTTTGTCTCTGAATAAATTGCCATGAGGCTATGCTGATATTTAATAAATTCACAAAATATACCTAATTGTTTGGAACATGTTTATGATCATGGAGAACTTTTTATCTACTGCAATCGCCCTTGGTTTGAGCTGAAAATTTCTTTTTCATGCAAGCAATTGCACTCCCTGTACTAGTTATGCAAGTTATTATATTCAGAACGGTCGCTATTGACCACCATTTTGGCAAGGCAACGATCGTTTACAATTGAATTGACAAATATGTCTACCATGTCTGTCAACCAGCACTATCTTTATTATCAGAAATCCATTTATTTTGCCTATTTAAGAGACTGCGTCCAATGAAATCTGGTCTGTGCTTGTACATTTTTATTTACTAAGCACAATATCTTCACTTTTCTATATAGCTACACCTTCTCCATCTGCCAATATTAAAACGTTAGTTTCATCAGAGATGTTTTTTTGCTTTATTTGAAATCGCTCCTGCATCTTCACACTTTCATTATCCGGAAAATGCAGCCTACCTAAATTTTGCTTGAAGCTAGATTTGGGTAGTACGCAAGATACAAGGTACATTTTTATTTTATTTTAAATTATATGAGAAAGAGGGCAAGCTATTTTTAAGAATTTAAAATTTTTCGATTTTGAAATCGTTTCTTCCGAGAGTTTCATAATTTTTGAGTAGTCTTGCCTAGCAAATTTAAAACTAATAATTTATGCAATGAAAGCTCGTTAATTGTATGTTAATTGGAAAATTATTTTCGGTATGCATTTAATAAGCACAAAAGACAGTCCGGAGCAACTCAACTACAGAAATTCGAGGTTCAGTCTCTCAGGGCCTTTAAGTACTCACATATGCGGCCTCGCCAAGGTATGTCAAGGAAAAATATTACTTATAAATCAACAAAATTTACATGTCAATTAATCAAACAAAAGGAAAATATTCTACCTTCTGTTTCGGTCTATTTCGTTGTCACATCTCCATGTCGTAGTTGAAATGCAATATCAATAATGGCCGCTGGTTTATGTCGACTTCTCGAAGAAATCAGCCTGCGGCCGTCGCTCCTTTTGTTGCCTGATATTGATTTTTCGGTGTTCCCTGGTGTTTGTCATTTGAATACTGACGTACACAATTTCTTCTACATTTGCCTTACACAACCAGGCGTGTCATAGCTGATTATGGAGACAATAGGCCAACACGTCGACTCAAATTTGAAGGTTAGAACAGCTAGGGTGCCTTAATGCTAAACACTGTGATGCTGACTTTCTTTGCTGGTTTAGATCATTGCCTCAAACATAAACGCTCCATGGTTTATTAAGAATTCTTTAATACACCGACAATTAAAAATACCAACGATCAAGGAATTTGTTACTAAATTATACAAACGTTACAAGGAAAAATTATTATTGTACCCTGCAACAAAGTCTAACTCGTTGGGAAGCGCAAACTGCGTCAGGATATCCTGCTATATGAAGAAAGTGATTAAGACATAGTTGGTGATGAGTCAAGGAAACCCTTTAGTGCATAACAAACTAAAGTGATTCGTGATACCCCAGCTATGAATAGCAAGGAGTTGCTGAACTAGCTACAACTACATTAAAAAAAATATCATTGCCACGGTGTTGCTGAACACCTAAATTCTTATCTTTCATTAACAATTTACAATTTTGTTTCATATATGGCTGTGACTCCAAGAGTAAGTGTAAGCGCTAAGCACGTGTATTGCGAATTTGTGGTTGCTGGTTTGTAATGATTTAGAGCAATGTAGTTAACATTTACAAAAAATGCCAAAGAATTAAGAAGAGTTAGTAGGAGTGAGTATGGAGCTGAAAGTGGAGGAAAAATACCTGCAAAACCAAAACCTAGCAGCAAAGTTCAAGCCTCCAAAATCGTTCCGTGTCCGCAAAATACAGAAATTAAAAATATCGGAGCACTTCTTTAGTAGAGTGCACGCAAATAGATGAATTTCAAGGAAGACCTTAATATTAATGGAATTTTCTGTATATTTACAGCAAAAATCCATGGTTCAATATTACAAACAATACTGTGACGAAATGGCGCCTATAAATTGACTTTTCGAGTAGATATGCCCTGGGGCAGTTTAGTAGTCAAAGGCTTGTTGTGATCTACTTTGAATTATTAGACTAAGGACAGATCAGATAAACTTGTATATTAATTCCACTATATTTCATTTTATTAAAACTAAACTTAATACGCCTAATATATGTACAATTTGGAAATAAAATTAAACAGGTACCTTATTTGCGTTCGCTGGACCTCTAAGTGCCTGGGCAGGTCTGCCGGTGATCAATTCTGAGACTAAAAATGTTAATGGCCGCCCGTGATTGTTTATGAAGCCTGAACCATATACACCTGTTCTGGGGTTAATTGCGCCCCTGGAACCAAATTTCGCGTGTGAAAGTTTCGTATGAAGGTGGTCCAGTGCGTCACGATAATCTTGCCGGCCGATGCCATTCGTAATAGACTAGATTCAACTTTAAAAATTCGAGTGTGCTGGAAATTCTTGGTGAGCGCGTGATATGATTTCGCTTCTAGGTATGGTCGGCGAGCTGCAATTGCATTAAGTGACGTTTGTAGCAACTCCTTGTTGGCTGAGAGGGAGCATCTCCATGTAAGTAGTGCTTGTACTTAATTATGGCCTTCGCTATGGCGCCCTGGAAGGGTCGCGGATCTGAATCGTAAGTTTCGGACGGCCTGCTGTCTGGTGTATGCTCGGCGGAAACGGTAGTGTAGGTTTAGGAGGTGGTTCTGCAGGTCTAGGGGGATGAATTTCACAAGCGAAAATCGGCTCGATAGGATTGAGTGGTTTGAGTTCTTAGGTAGTTTTCTCAGTGCTAGTCAGTTTTTTCTGTTGGAGATCTGGACTGGAAAGTCTGCTGTGGCTGAGGTTACTGGGACTTTAGCCCTCCTGGGCTGAAGTATTCAAATTCCATGACTTCTACTTATCGTTTTCTGTCTTTCTAGTTTACATCTTCAATGGATATTAAAATCCTATTTATTTATTAGGAACCGTCACTTTCGGGTATAAACAACATTAAACAAATGTTCTAGTTGTAAGTTGAAATCAGTTGTTAATTATTATTTTGCTTGTGATAGAATACGCTGTAAAACTTTGTGCTCCCAAAAACAAAATAATAAGATTTTCCGGTTATTTTGATAATTTGCCTTGAAATTGGTTCTTTTCCAATTTCATCTGAAATAGGTTCTCCGGTTGAATTTCAAAATTTTGAAACCTACAGACTTGTAAAGAATGCTTAATGTAATGGTGGATCAAGTAATTTCTGTGGATTTTTTCAAAATTGTCTAGAACGTGGAAAACATTTTCTCAGAATAGGAAAATTTTCCTCGATCTGGCAACGCTGATAAAACACTTAGTGGTAAGCAGCGCATCCCCAACAGTTAACCAATATCACTATAACCAACGAGCATGTTGAATGCGTTGATAAGGCAAATATTTGAGAACAGGAATAAACTAAAACAACGATCGGATGCAAGATGTCAACATGAGGATTGCTATGTTTAGAACATTCTTCATCAAAATGCAGAACTTAAAACCTTCCCTTAGGAATTAGAATGGCTAGATGCTTTGTGTTATTGATTCTGCTATATAGCATGGAGGGTCTATCTCTAAGGAAAAAATGTTTTCTAGAAGAAAGTAGAAGTAATCAATTTTAAAACAAATTATGCAAGACAGGGTCAAAGGCAAAAGGAGTGGCACGACGAAGAACTTAGTGGTTAAGAAGCTTACAGAAATGATTTGGTTGTTCTTTTCTTAACTTAACTGAACCATAATATAGAAAATAATTTTGAAACAGAGACAGTGTTCTAATCTATTAAGATAAATGAGATAGTTTTGGTAGTCACCTAACAAGAGAAATCTTCCTCTGGAGGAGCAATAAGGACCCATAGAAGTACAACTTTGTGGAAGAAGAGGAGGAGGAAGAAGAAGAAGATCCCTGTGTATCTAAATGGTGTCAGTGTCAGGAGTTGTATGCTTTCAGGGCGTCTCGGGAGCCCGCGTTAGGCACGATACGAAAAAAGGGCTTAGGTGCATTCATAATCGCGGTTCGTGGGCGGCAGTCAATAAAATGCCGTGTGTGGTGACGAGGAGCGGTAACTTAATTAGCCAATTTGCAGGTTTGCAATCGCAGAGGCAGATTTTTGCGGAGGACAGGCGTAGGAAGACAATAAAAATCATTCATGAAATGGGATTATTGACTAATGGTTGCATTTGTAAACAGGAGGGGGAGTGACGTAGGCAAACCGCGCGAATGGCCAATGAAACGCGCTATAAAAAAGCGAGTGCAATTAGTGGATGTTTGTCCGGCGAGGAAATCGAAGGGCAGGTCGGCCTCAATGAATCCGCGAAATTAATTTCGCGCGGAAAGTAATTGCGCCGAAGTTATCACTAGGCCGACACCGCTTAATCAACGACAAATTAGCTTATTCTCCTTTTTGATTGTGTGTTCCTACACCGTCCGATATTTCATTAATACAATTAATAGCGAATGGTTATTCAAATTTACGATACGAACCTTGGTTTTTACTTAATGGCCACAGACGTAATTAACAAGGCAGAAAGCTCTCCACACAGCATTGTTTGCACACCCACAGCCCAAGGATATAAAACTGTTTTCTTTGATCCCCCTTCTCGTAACCAAAATACACATTTGCAGGCGATTTAACAGCACCATAAAATCATAGTGTACTGTTACTTAATTAAAACTGCGATCGCGATTTGCTGCCGCGGGAGCGGGCCGCTTTTCCCACATAAATCGCGTTTTTGCCGAAAGCGAATTCCCCCTTTATGTCGAACACTTGTACTTGCCGATGTTTCCGAAACTTCGGCAAAAACAAAACGCCAAGAAATCCGAGCACTCGGGGGGCGGCTATAAGTAATAGCACCTAGGGGATTTTTTAAACTCTGAAATATGGTTCCATATGCTCACGGAAAGGGTTGAATCGGGGTTTCTAGTTTTGGCTTAAAAATAGAAGCGCTAAGGACGGATAACCGGCTGCTTTTAATAAGTTCGATGTGGCTTGCACTAGAACGTTGTTCGAAATGTCGACGGTACTTTAAGTTGACTTATTTTAAAGACTTCAGGTTTTAGTGGGGAATGATCAAGACATTGATTTTAGTTAGCTTTATACACTAAGATAACAGCAAAAGTTTCTAAAATTCGGGAAGATATTAAAAAGGCATGTAATATTTTTTTGGCACGTTGGCTAAATATTTCAACACAGGACCACCCCCAGGGTAATTACACCGTTTAATCAATGAAGAGAACACTAAAATTCTGCTGCCCTTGTAACGCAGCCTACTGTATGAATGATAAATTTAATTTAAATAATATCCAGATATCCAATGGGTATCATGTGATGTAACAGTTGTATGTTTTAACTGGTGGGATTGTAAAGGGCAACCAGAGTTGTTGTTGATATCAAGTAGTAAAAAATAACTTGAATTGATAATTTGCCATAAATAGTCAGGTTAAGGGTTAAATTCCCATTAATGGTGAAGAATAATAATTGATGATTTGATACATAATAGCAATATAGTATTCTTTACGATCAAATTTGACTATAAGTCACAAGTATTATTCAAATATAGAATTCAAGATTGTTTGCGTCCATTTAACTTGGTGTTTTACTACTAAACCAGTAAAACCAGTGCAAGTGAGTGTTGTGGTATGCTGTTGAACTGTCTATCCACATAATAGGGGTGTCAAAGAGCTACAATGAGTTTTTATTTGGTCGGAAACAACCCAGGGAGTTGTTTGCTGACTAACATTTATCCAGTTAGGAGCTGAGATAACACAATCAGGTACAAGATATACAATCAGAATGTTAGTGCCTATTTCTTATGAAATATTAAGTTATATATCAAGTTTGGCCCGGAAAATCATTAAAATAATTGTAAATATATATTTAGAAATTAATGTAAAATAATTAATTTTCTAAATTTGATAGTGATTCGAGTACTCGACGGTTTTCCATCATTATAATTTAAAATTTACATTTTTTGGATAAGGTTATTTTTTAGAATCGCCATTTTAATCAAGTGTGGATATTTAAACATTTGATTAAACTATTTTTGACAATATCTATTTAATTTTTGTAATGTTAGATCAAACTTCGAAGAGATACTAATAAACTGAAGTATGAAGTAAATTTTCTGAAGTACCTGAAGAGTGTATTTGATTCACAAAGTCAAATAATTATTATATTTTAAAAGTAATTCAATCTTTAACTACAATAGAAAGTTGTTAGTTGAAAATTTATTCATTCAGCTGGGAGACAGGAATTCCATTGGTTGAACTGACTAGCCGAGGTTTTAAAAAAACTATAATCACATGACATAATTTAAAATGTCAAATTGATTTATGAGATGCGTCAACTTCTATTTATTTCATTAAGAAGTAAGGTAAGTACATAAGGAGGTATACCTGATAGTGCTTCTTGTTAAAAATTAGAAAAAAGGTATATTTAATTTAATATTAATTGTAATAACAGTATAACACCGTAAGAGAGTGTTATATTACACCCTACAATAACGTCCATCCCCATTACTTAATGGAAACCAAAGTAGTGAATGAAAATTTTGATGTGAAGCTATTGAACCTCCTACATATTATTCAGCTCTATCACCAAGCTATTTTCATATTTTTAAAGCACCTATGCGGATGATGAAAATTTAAAGAAAAACGCTATGCATGAGTGATTTCACCAGAAGCCAAAAATATCTTCTCCTAAAGTAATTGACTTCTCAATTGACAGAAGGAGTGCATTGAGAATATACTAAAAAATAAACAAAACTAAAGATTTATAAGTATATATGTAGGTATACTAGTATTTACTTATAACAAGAATATATTGTTTTGCTCTATCTGTGGGTATACGAATAAATTTGATTTACTTGAAATTTGTCGACCATCAAGATTAACTACCACATAACCATGCTCAAATATTTACTTTTTTAAATGTCAGATTGACTTAACCTTACTTCTTTTATTTTATGAAATAACCCGGTGCGCTCTCTCAGGTTGGGACGTGCATTTTATAATTGTAATAGACTCCTTTCATTCAAACTTAATACCAGTTTAGTAGATTTCTTTAATATGAAGTGTACGTTGCCAGTTAACTTAATCCCAGAATTCGACAGCATTTGTAGATACGAGGGATGAACTTCTACAGGTTCACATCAACTCGCTATCTGCACCATAGTCGAGGACGCTGACACTCCCATTATTAGGTACGTGTCAAATAACAGCACGTTAATTATTGCACATCACTTTACTGGGCAAATATTTGATGATTTATGCCTTTGTACACTTTCATTTATTAAAGCATAACAAGAACTATGAACCCAGCCTGGGTATCATAATATTCTTGCTGCTGTAAAATTTAGACACTTATTATATTAATTTGACGTAGTAGGTAAACCCAAATAAAGCTTTACATAATAAAATATACATTTTCTTCACTACCCACATCATAACTTCTGTACTCTGTCCAAAACAGTTCAGCCATTTCCAGTTCCAAACGTAGCACGTTTTAGCATATTAAAACTCCACATGTCAGCGATGCGCAACTTTTCATGTTCGTTACTAATTTATCCATCCAAATTCGACCTTAACACCTTCCTTCCTTAATTGCACTGCACTTGTGCCTAATTGGTGGTCTTTTATTTTAGGTCATCCGGCTGTTTATACCTGCTTTACTGCTTCATTGAACTGTGCGTTATGAGAACGAACAGAAACAAAGTGGCTCTACTTTCTAAACATAAGAAATTGTGTAATTTTAGACTAATTTAAATTATGATTCCTAATTTTAGTTTTACTTATTAATCAAATGCCAAATATTATTATGTTAATAAACATGTATTATTGTTTAGCTAGCAAATCGCAGCGTCGCTGTCCATATCTATTAATACAATTATCCAATTAATTTTAGTTGCCGAAGCACAGAACCATCGCAACTTATGTTTTTCAATATTTGAAGAACAAATCTGTAATAATACTAAAGCTTTTATAGTTTTTGGTTTTGATATCATATTAAGGGCCGGTTGCAGAAAGCAATGTTAAGTCTCGTGTTAGCTAACATCGCGTCAAAGTGAACAAAATCGCATCAAATTTTGTTTACTAATGTATTAGTTGCCATAAGCATTTGAGATTTGATTCGTTTTTGTTCTCTTTGACGCGATGTTAGCTAACACGAGACTTAACATTGCTTTCTGCAACCGGCCCTAAGTGTATCCGAAATATTAGATATGAAAAGTATTGGACAAATTGCTCGAACTCACAGATCAGTGATATATAACTTTGACGCTCACAGAATCGGTAACAAACTTTATTGAAAGGGGAAAAAAAGCTCCTTGTGTACACATTTCATCCAGTTACCTGTACTCTGTAACATCTTACTTATCAGAAAACAAATGGTTTCCTTTAAGAACTCCGTCTACGGCAAAATAATCAATATGGAGTTCCTCAAGGATCTGTATTAGACCCCTTGTTGTATTAAATTCATTTAAACGACTTTTTCCAGGCAGCTTCTGGTTTAGAATGTATGTTTTACACTGGTGACACTGCTTTAATTAATACTTCTGAGACGCTTAGACAACCGCAACTAAATGATTTAATAAAAAATGGCATCTGCTTGAATGCACGACATATTGTCGTATTTACATGAAAACAAGTACCTGATCACACAATTATTGTGAGAAGTGTTAGATTTCTTGGCCTACATATTGATGAATATCTACATTGGGATAAACTCGGTAAAACTACTTCTTCAGAGCTCTGTGAAATATATTCTGTATGGAATATGAGTCGCATTTTGTGATTGAATAGGTACTAAAGAGGGCACATTTGGTAATTCATTTCTTGCTATCATACGGATTACCAATGGGCGATTTAATAGAACATGCCCATGTGGAAAACGTTACAAAATGCTTATTTTGTGTGTATGTCGCAGGTGTTTCGCATAATTCGTCTTTTTGAAAAAGCATTTTGAACAAACAATGATTATTTTGCTAAGTGAAGGCAAAATTCCAGTAATTTCCAATTACTAGGCAAAATGAACAACTATGTAATGATGCAATATGATTAAATATGTAGGCAAAATTCTTGAGTTACCGTCATAACTTCCATTGACTTTCTTAAGGGAATGACAATTGATATAACCGCGAATACTAGATGAATTAGAATCGTTATTGGAAAAAATAAACTGTAGTCAAACAATCTTACACGCAAAAAATGTATGTAATAACATACCTATTTATTGAAGCAAGCTGAGCTATTATTATGTCATTTTGAATTACACAAGAACCCGTCAGTTTTAGAACTGCTTTGTAATGTAAAGGTAAGTTTGCATCCTGCCTACATGCAAGCTGCCTCTAGATACCGCTCATGGGAACGCAAGTGGCTCCGTTAGAGACCTTGCTTCATTTCGAGATAAAAGTTTACTTTATGATTAAGACGCTGTTTGTAGTTTAGTTCTGGATTGGCATCCCGGTTAGCCCGTCTCGATTTCATGCCAATAACACACCTTCGACGTATTTGTGTGTAATGTGTGAGTGTTAAATAAATGTTTTTTTAAAAACACAAATCCTTGTTAAACAAATAGAAATCGCCTTTATGTAACGTATGTAACGCATTTTTTGTGTTTTTATGGTTTGCAATAACTTCTACTAGAGGGGTCCCAGGTAGTTGAATCTCACCACGAGAAAATCAATTCTTTATTATTCCACTTGGTGTTCCTATTCTGTACATACCTTTACTATACTATATAACTTGCTCCAACACATTTTGAACATAGAGTGGCTCACGGTCTACTTTAGGTATTGTAACAATCACAGATAATCCAATTATCCAGTGTTCATTTGTTCATTTTACCTAGTAGTAGTAGTTTTGCAGTTACTAGCTATTTTACTAAAAGGCGGACTATGCGAAACGCTTGAGACATGTAGATATAGAGTGACCCGCAAACTTATTAAAAATTAAGGCTATATTTTGCTGCTCAAAGTAAGAAAAATAGTTCTTATAGACGTGCGTCTTACTTTGAATACTAGAATAGGGCACGTGTTTTCGAAATATTTTAATTTTATAAATAATCGAGTGACTATAAGTGTCAATTCATTTTGAAACTCACTTACAAGTAAATTTAACTTGTTATTATACGAAATGACTCAACAAATTGGTACAAGCTCAGGCCTATGCACAAACGGAAGGAAGACCTTTAGAACATATTTGTAATATTATTGTATTTCAAAATTTTAAATAACTAGTAAACATCGGTAAAATAAGTACCACTTTATTCTAAAGATTGTAACTCCAAAACGAAGTGCAATCGGGCACAAGGCTTGAGTAACTTTTTTCGTTATTTTGAGCCTCAGAATCTGCCCTAACAACCTTGTGTATCACCCTATATAGATAGTTTAACGCCTGTTTTATTATCATTAGTCTGAACAAGTGAATACACAAATTCACTTTTAGTAAACAAGTACTAACTCACTAGGGACAGGCTCATTCGCAGTCGAAAATTTCCCCGACTAGGCACACGTTCATTCATGGTTTATTTTAATCATCTTCAGATGGATCCTTTTGATTTTCAACAAATGCAGAGGAATTACTTTAAAGGAATTTATTAGGTTTTGATGATGGTGATGTGGGTTTGACATCTTTGAAACGCTACTATGGGTTGACCTGGTGGTTTTTTTCCGAGTAAATGATGTAGGCTGCTAGGACTGCTACATCTATCATATTGAAAAACATGGGGTGTGGCCAACAAAGAGTTTTTCTTTTTGTGGAATAATGTTGTCCACACCGCTCTTAGCCGAATTGTAATACATAACTACTTCTGGCTTTTTTTCGGCCCGGTGATGTTCCTATTGATCAGCATAGTTGACTACAATGTCACTATCTGTTCCTTCCTTGGCACATAGGAACAAATGCTAACTTTGCCATCCTCGCCGAACCCTAATGTTGAAAACTACTCTTTCTTCTCCTTACTTTTCCTCATTTCTTCTGGGATTCCGCACTTATTTTGTTTCAGTGTCTCGACCATGGAAAGGTTCCAGGAGAGTAACAAGCGAGCCACACGTAACGCTGCAAAAAAGTTGTCCATTGTTACTTTCCTTTCTGATCCCCTGCATTGGTAGCACAAATCCCTGACAACTCGTTGTCCTTGGTCCTTTTAGGGGCCATTTGATCCTTTTTCTGTATAAATTTAGCCAGTGATTGGATAAGTGGTTTGTGCATTACAAACCCACCAAACCTTGGTGTCGTGCTTCGCAGGTTTGGACAGAACATACTGAGTAAATCTAGTCCTACCTCTAAAAGGAAACAGCTACTCATCTACAGGAACAGAATCGGTTGGCACATATTTGATGGATAAGTTCGCTTTCAACATCAACCAGATATCTGTAATAGCTGTGGGCTTATCTAATTTTACCCTCTTATTTCTGGTGTTTTCGTTGTCAAATCGGATAAACCGGCATATCTCACCTGGTCATCCCCATTGCTGCTCGATAAAGTGGATATGAATCAGGCTTCCAATAAAACTTTGACACGTTCATTATTAGAATGGTGAACGCCCATTGTTATCAGTACCCCAATATAGGCGTAGAGTTGATCTTGGTTAAAATGTTTCCACTTCTTCCTATGTTTTTCTTTGTTATCTGTGTTCCACTTCTTGTAGACCCGATCGCCTTTCCTATTGGTTTATCTTACAATTATGTCTACAATAAGCTTTGAAAAAATACATTTGAATGTATCAGCAACTGACAAGTGTTTTGTTGATGGCGCAGGTTCAGCTCTATGGCGGATAATATTGTGTTCTTGAACACGCGTAGCAAGCAACAAGCAAGCTACAGCCTTGGCTTGTACTTGCCTACCTCAAATGTTAATAGGTCCTTACATTCCTTGTTACTTAAATAGCTATTTATAAACCTCATAGTTACGGAAACACAGTTTGAAAGCACAAAATATTTCCAAAAGTTATGGAAAACTACTACAAAAAACTCAGTGTCCGTGGAAACGAAATGTTAGAAACGTTAGACTGTTGATCTTCTGGTTCTATCTGTAGTGTCACTTTCATCAATTTCTATTACAAGGGTAAAATGTTCAATGTTTGCATTTTCTTGGGCGGTCAAGGGTTTGAGCATCCATGTCCCCACCATAAAAAGCTACGACAAATTTCTCACCTACTTTTCCAATTTGGCCAAGAGTAGCTTCTGGCCCTCTCAATGCATTTACTACTTCAACTATTTTTTTTCTTGGACGCACTAGTAAAAAGTTAGCACGCAAAAACCAAAAAGTGACACAAAAGTGATTAGCACGTCGTGTTCCTTTTACTACCATTCGTGAGTTATTGCTAATGTCGGAAGTTTTTTGAGCACTATAATTTTCGCTATTAACATTAAATGAGAAGCTTTAGAATTGGTGTTATTATCATTATAAGGGCGGTTTATGTTTACCACCCCACAAAATCTTAAAGTTTCAGATATAGTCAAGGCAGTCTATATTGTCCCAGACCATGACACCGGCTCTGATGCCAAATGTTATGGTAGGCCATTCCAGGACACACTAGGTTTTAAAAGCTGCCAAACAGATTTGACGTTAATAAACTATTTTGACAAGACAGTTCACATCAGTTGCAAAATTGCCTTTTGAAGTGTTGCGAACCAACTAGGTAGTTATTACACTAAGGAGAATTTCTGTTTATAATTGCCAGAACTGTAACTTAAAATAATTAAATGTCAACCAATCAACATGAAAATAATATCCAGAAGCTTAAGTACCAACACAATTGAATCTACTGACAAATGCTTGTTGTCAATGATTTCCCTAGAATTTTATTGCCAAAAGAAAACATCTGATGTGATACACACACACAACTTCCTGTTACAATGATTATATAATTAGTCAAAAATTGATTTTTAGCTTCCCGACCTTATATAAAAAAAACAAAAAAAAGATATCCAACTGGAAAATCACCTACCTCACATCAATACATATTAAAAATGTAACGTGTGAAACAAATCGTTTGAGCCGTTTCTTAAAAAATCGAAAAAACTGAAAAATCACAAGAGTAAACATACTTCCGGTTATGTGATTTTCGTCAACAGCTTGCTGTCGCATCTAGATACTACACAAAACTTATATATGAAATTTCAACTGACAGATAGACTACATTGCTTTTGTCTATTTGCTACACGTTTTCATTGATTACTCCCACTTAGCGAATTTACATCTTTGCTTTTAAAATTATTCACATCCACATTAAGTTTCGTCCCATTTTAATTTTTCTGTATTATTTAGATATCGCCCCTAGCGTTCAGTAATCCTATTTTGACACTAAGAAGCCCGATTTTATGGCGATTTTAAGCTCTCCTACAAAACAGATTTTTGTTAAATAATATGCTTAACTGCACTACCATTGTCTACTCGTATTGTCGTCAACATTTTGGTTGATATCGGATGCATCGCATTCATTGTCCGTGTCGTTCGAACTAACTTAATCTTTTTGTCATCAACTATGTCGATGTTTTAATAGTAATTTACGATACAAGTGCGTGAAGCTACTCTTTACGCACGAGTGGGGTAGAGTTAAAACACGAGTGAGCGAGCGTTTTAAGCCCCGCGAGTGACTAAAGATGATTTACGCATGTGTATCGTACAATATTTCATCTACGATAGAATCTAGAAAATACGGTAAATATGAAAAAAAATGTAAATTAGGATTACCAGCAACCGGTCGTAATTTGAGTGTTTTAAAAATTTTAAAACACGTTGCTACTGACAACGTTCCTAATGAAATCTTTTAAACACGTTAATACTGACGACGTAAACTAATGAAAACATGTTATTAAACAGTCGTTTTACGAACTTAAAACTGCCAACTAAAAGGCAAGTTTACACACTGTCGTAGATAATAGTATATTAAAGTATGAGTAGATAACAAGGTCTTTAAAACACCCGCGAGTTTTCGAGCACGACGGCGTAGCTGGAGTGCTCGAAATAGAGCAAGTGTTTTAAAGACCAGTTATCCACAAATACTTTACGCTATTTTTTATTATACCTGCAATACTGGAAATAAATTACGCACTAAAAACTTAGAAATAATTTTTGTCGTGATAAATCGAGAGGGCATAATAATATTGCTACTATAGTTACGAGAATTGTTACGTTTTTGTCGCGTTCACGTCCGTTGTTGCATTCAGTCGTTTCCTTGACAACCTTTAATGCTCGGCGAGCTTTAATCGCCTGTTTTCGTTCTCTCAGGCGTGCTTTAAACGGCGATTCTGATGCAAGTATAATAAAATAGTATATTAAAGTATGAGTGGATAACAAGGTCTTTAAAACATGCGCGAGTTTTCGAGCACGACGGCGTAGCCGGAGTGCTCGAAATAGAGCAAGTGTTTTAAAAACCAGTTAGCCACGAATACTTTACGCTATTTTTTATTATACCGCCAATACTGGAAATAAATTACGCACTAAAAACTTAGAAATAATTTTTGTCGTGATAAATCGAGAGGGTATATTAATATTGCTACTACAGTTACGAGAATTATTTACGTATTTGTCGCGTCCACGTCCATTGTTGCATTCAGTCGTTTCCTTGACAACCTTTAAAGCTCGGCGAGCTTTAATCGCTTGTTTTCGCACGCTCAGGCGTGCTTTTAAACGGCAATTCTGATGCAGGTATAATACAAAAATATTTAAGACAACTAAAATGCTACATTACTCCACATTTAACACATTTTTCTCTTGAATCGGCTACATTTTTCGACCATTTACACAGATTTATCTGAGCTTCTGGAGTGAGCTGAGCTATCTGCTGCCATATATTACTCTCACTAGTTTTAAAGTGTTTTGTTACATACCAATCCACTTCGAGACTGTTAACAAAATCTCCTTTAAACGATATAAAATATAACTGAACATTCAGTGTCCGCCAAAAAGTCGGCATATGGAATTTTTTTTTATTTTTGATTATTCAAAAAAACCGTTTACGTTAATAATTTGTGCTTGTCTGAAAACCTTTTTATCCCCTATCATATACACCGAGTGATTTTTACTTTTTACAAAATGGACTTTTTCAAAATTGTGAAAATGCAAAAGTGCTATTTTTGGAAATTAAGTAAGATTTCAATGAGCTTTTTTTTAGAGTGTGATATCTTTAGCTATCTGAACAATCGCAAGGTCAGAAAACACCCAATTTTTTTAACTTTATCTAAAAATTAATTTTTAAGTGTTTTAAATATTTTTAAAAATTTCACATACCAAGAAATAATATTAGGCGGTGCCTCCGCTGCCGGCAACGGCGCCTGAATGAGCTGCCGGCAAAGCATTTTTCGGTTTTGTCGTTGATTCCACTTTTATCTGATTTTCTAAAGATTTCAAGGTTTTATTAAAAGTCAACATTCTGGGCTAACTTATAATATAATGAACAAATAAAAAAAACATAAACAAATAAATTCACATTCATTCTAATAATATAGTAAAGTAGTGCTGGAACAAGCATAATAGTAGAACGTTATAAGTATTTAACGAAAAAAAATGGTATGTAATAACAAATTCTTAATGCAGAACAAACCAAAATAAGTAATAGGTACCCACACATATAAAATATAAAAAATATGAATACTAGTAGGTAGGGAGTACATAAAATAGTTATAAAATAGGCGCCTCTATTTCTTCTTTATTTTTTTTTCTTTTAAGGCCAATTACGGTATTACCATATCTCTTTGGACGCCCTCGTTTTTTAATCTTCGCTGGCATTTTGTCTGTCGTAACTTGTGGGGGCACCTTCGTCATTGGCTGTATCAATTTCAATCTGTTGAACTACAATTAGTAATAATTATTACCAATATCGCTAGGCTGAAGTTCATCTTCATCAACATTCGTAAATCCAACACATTCAATAATTACTTCATTTACAGCTTGTTTTTTTGTATTATCATCACTCTGTGGGACATCGATAGTTTCTTCCACTTGAATTTTATTAATAAGAGTAGTTCTCGCATTTTCACAAAGAGATCCATCATTTTCGGTTTTATTTTGACATTGTTTTTCATCATTGCTTTTTGGAACATCAGCAGTTTCCTCTTGTTGAATTTGATTACTAGTTGCCATTGCACTGTGACTTTGTTGAATTCCTTGCTCATCACCATTTGTTAAAACATTAGCATCAATATGTTCGTTACTCTCCGTAAAATTGCCTTCTTTCCAATGCTTTATGATAGATTGAATGTTTTTCAATCTCTCACAAAAGATTGGAGTAGATACCTCATTACTTAATTGATCCATTTTTTACCTTCATCATCCATAAGCTTAAATTTGGCATGACTAGTCATATATTTGGGCCTTCTACCTTTTAATTGTTCTACTTATATGGCAACTTTATTATAATCAATTTTATTTTTATTCATTCCAAATTTGTCCAAAATACGATCGGCTCCATCTACTTAGACACAAATTAACATCAAATAAAGGCAACGATAATTTAGGTCTACAGTTAAAAATATGTCTACAAGGCAAATCTGTAGATTTTCTGAAAAGACACATACAGCTCATCGAGGTTACTTGTATCAAATCCTCAGAAGTTACTGCCAAAAAAACATCGTTACCAATGCTGTTGAATTTTGTGTAATTGTATCTTTTGAAAACATTTAGCTGCGCCTCCACTTTTTCAAAGGCAAACGTTGTATGTTCCTGATATACGTAGATATTCAGCAGAGTTTTTTTCGTATAGTTTTGCTAACTTGGTATTTAGCATCTGAGAGTTCGTCACGTCCTTTCCAACTCGAACACTGTTAATGTAAGCAAATACATGTTTTATGAAGTCTTTCAATGGACTGTATCTGTTTATTACACTTTTTAATTTATTATTTACAGATTCCAAACGATTATTTGTTTTATTTGCAAAACAAATTTTGCAAAGTTAAGTAGTGAACCCATTGATCGGTAATGCCGGCCCTATTAAAATCGTAATATTATTTTACAATTTTCGGGACCTTTGTTGCCATTTCATCGTAAACTTTGTGGTAATCTGTTTCCGATAAGGCATTTGCAAGTTTCTGTAAATATTCTTTGCTGATTTTCATTTTATCTGCGGATATACCCATTTTTTTAAATAAAACTTCTCTATTGAATATTTGGAATACATGAAAAACATAACAATAATTTTTCATATGGGAAATGCTTTTTAAATTTTTTTTTGTTCTGTTTTGTCTT